>JARHVA010008768.1:15000-207500 GCA_037957365.1 Torreya grandis | reverse complement strand
AGTATTCTAAAGAAATGAAGGAACTTAGACATATGCTTATAGATTTTTATAATGACTTGGTAGTTATAAAATGGAGAAAAAACCAAACATAATGGTTGTACTATGCACATAATAATTCCTTAAATCAAAATATCACACAATAAAGTAGCCAAATAGTCCATGTTATAGTCATAATCATTCAACAATACCCATTCATCACCAATAATAAGTGTTATAGTTATGGTGTAAAATAATATGGTTGAAGAAGTAAAGATGTGGTGTTTTCCATTAAATATGCCTTAAGAATAAAATATTTATGCATTTGGAACCTAGGATCAAGCATTGATGGTATGAAATATACTACTTAGGTTCAAGGAAAGAAACATACTCAACAACATAAAGTTCAACATACTAATTTAGTAAACTATTTTGATGGTGAAATGGATACCCCTAACACGAAGGCAAAATATTTGGTTAATACTCAAGTCCAATTTTATTATATGACTAGAAAAAAGATACACATGATTATATAAGTAGTTATAAAAAATTCATCAATTGTTTTTGATCCCAGTACTTCAAAGCCTCCTGTAGCAAAGAAAGTGAAATCTCTAGCCTCTAAATAAATGACACATCAAAGTAAAAATTAGTATATAAAACATAGTGAAACCATCTTAGGATTTGGGAGAGAAAACCCCATATTGAAATAAAGAGGACTAAGAGAGAATGGATTACTTATGTCCCTCATATGCTAAAATCCTCCCATCCACTAAATTTGGTTTAGAAAATGAAGAAAACCAATGTCAATGTCTCTATGTGGGAAGTGATATCTCTATCCAAACAAATGGACTTGTTGTAATAATCCATTCAATATCACTCTATCATAACCAAAGGAAAAATAAATGATGGTGAATGAAAAGGAGAAACTATTGAAGCACTAACATGGCTACAAGTACTTAACTTAGAGGTAAGTATTAAATAAAATCCTCTTCGCTTGTATATGTCCTTGATTATTGGTAAATTATTAATCCATAACTACATGATATATTATAGGGCTAGCAATTCAATCATGCCTAATAAAATAGATGATTCTTTAGGAATTATTTATACCCCTAACATGAAAGGAGCAGTTTACGTAGATGGGATTGTTGTAGTTACTATCAATTCAATAAAAGGCTTGGTTCTTACCCTTTAGGCCTACCCTACAATTTATTGCTTTAGGATATTTCAGTTATTTACCTTCCTCTAATATTTTACCTATGCTTATTGAGAAATTTTATGAAAAAAATATGAGGATATTTATCTTTATATTTTTCTCATATGATCCTCAAAATAAAATATGGGATAATAATCAAGATCATGGCTGAGCCAATAATTAATTTTGATGTTGAGTAACTTGATTATGAACCCACTAGAAACAATTACACCCTAAAATATGATATGGAATAAATTATCCTTGAATATGACAAATCACATAAGGAAAATATTGATGAATCCTTGGATATGTGGGATAAGGTTTTAGAGTTTAACCACTATAAAGAAGAGGATACACTACTAAATAAATATTTGATTAAATAATATGGAATGGGTATTTAATATATTTTTGAATATAATTTATGAATCCTAAATATACTAAAGGAGGATATAAATATGAGTGTAAAATGGGAAATTTTATTTGATAGAGCCAATAGTAAGAATGGTTCAAGAGTAGGGTTAGTAATAATATCCCTAGAAGGAGAGAAGGAATTAATATCTCATAGGTTAGAATTCAACTTCACTAATAATATAGCTAAATATGAATATCTTGTTCATGGCCTAAATATAGATAATATAAAATGAATTAAGATCATTAAAATATATGGATATTTTGAGGTGATAGTGAAACAAGTTAGAGCCCTACGTTTTGTTAAAAAACTTATGGTTAAATCCTAAAAACATACATTGTGGGACTTGTTGGAATATATTAATATTAAATTTATCCCTAAGATGAAAAATTATAAATCAAAGAATATGAATGTAATAGGTTCTCACTTCCAACCTCCTATAGATGTAAGTAAGAATTAGAATTAGGCATAAAATCACATATAACCAAACTCATTGGGAAGTTTTTGATAGAAAAAATTAAATTTATAATTTAATTAGAAATTAATAAGATTTATTTTAATAAATTAAACCTTAATTAGAGAGTGCATAGGATAAGAAAATAGTTTGGCTAAAAACTAATAATTTTTTAGAAGGATTGATGACTATAGAAAGTATGTTTTGTTAGTGTAGGATTTTCCCACTATGTTGTTTTACTTATATGGTCTATTATATTGATTAGGTTAGTAAAAAGTTATTATATGAAATGTGCTTTAAGTAATTTTATAATTATGATTTGATTTAATTAAATTTTTATGTTATCTAATTCCTCATTGCAAAATGTACCTTCCTATGTACTTTTTATCTAATGAATGTTAATGCAACTTTTTGTTCTGAAGTTAAACTTTTTCCTCTTGTGAGTTGTTATTCAAATTTGACTACTCCATATAGATTTATCCTTTTGCATTAGAACCTTTCCAGTTAATCCTTGATTTTGACCGAATCTGACATGGTATCAAAACTACATTGGTATATGAATCCATCGATTCTATTATGAGATATTATACTCTTGCTAGTTTAATATTTTCATTGATTTTTGTTTTCTAAGGTTTTGTGGGATTTATTGTAAATATATGAAAATATGCATACCTAGAGTCTCTACGTGAAAAATAAATAGCACCATTAGATTTATAAGGTTTAAAAACCCTAATAACAATTGTAAATAGGACTTAGTTTCATGGTAGACCATTTTAAACCATTTTGGAGGGTATTAAGTGTGGTTTTTTAATTTTGCAAAAATATGTACTTTTTAATGACTTTGAGAAAAACCATTTCTAGGTATTTTGGGGTTTGTCAAGAAACCAAGTGGATCTCTTTCATAGTTTAAAGGTTTTCTAGTTCAACAAGATGTTGACCCCTCATAGGTAATTTTGATAGTTACAAAAATTTTATCAGTGGAAAAATAAGCCCCATAAGACATTTCTACTCCAAAAATAGTTTAGTAGTTGCATGCACATTCATCATATTTTGACCTTTGTAAAATAACTTATTAGGTTACAACACCTACACAAGCACCTATCAGGTTGTGACACCTATTAGAAAACATGTCAAATTTCAATGCCTACTCAAACACTTGTCAAGTTCTAATGATTGCTCAAATATGTTTAGGGTTTTTATGCTTGATTTCAAAACCTATAGATTATCTAATTTCTAAGGCACACCATGGTTGCATGCCTCACACTATCACTTGCTCAGGCACCCTCTAAATTCCACCACATAAAAAAACATACTATAGGTTTTGACCATGGGAGTTAATCTCTTAATTTCACGGGAGTTAAGCTCCTAATTTCATGGGAGTTAATCCCCTAGTCACTTCTAACCCAAAACTATTTAACTTTTACTCCAAAATGGCATAATTATTTTGTGGGAAGTTGATTCTATAACTTTTTCACACCTAAATTTTTCAAATTTTATAATGTGGAGATTGTCTTTACCATCCATAATTTCAAATGTGCATAGCTATCAACTTATTACTCCTTTTATAGTATCATTTTTTTGAAAGTGTGAGCTTTCAAGATCTATAAATTAGTAATATTCTCATGCATTTTAAATTTTAACCTCTATAAAGTTATGAGGGATTGCATAATCCTAGTCTTACAACACATGTAGTTCAACATATACTTTCTTTATACACCATGGATCTAAGTTTTATTCTAAATTTTACACTGTTCAACTATCACAATTATAAATTCAAAGTGAAAACCCTTTTGAGGAACAAAATCTTATATTGAATCATGATGGGTATATAAAAAATTGGCATATGATACAAAGAAGGTAAATTCATAAAAAAAAAAGTGATCAATCCTATGGCCTTTTATTATTGTCTATGTCTCCCAACTTACTCTTTCATATTGAATCTACCACTACTCCTAATGAAGTATGGACCATATTATAAAAAAAATTGGGAAGGACATAATAATAGGTCATGAGTTAGAGAATTAGATCATCATTTTGAATTGAGATAATTTTGATACAGTACAATACATCTTTAAAAATTTTAAATATCTCAGGTTAAAGTTGAAACTATGCAACATTAACAAAAAGGATGACCAATTAATTCTTTCCATTCTTGAAAAATAGGGATATGATTATTATGTCTTCATTTATGCCTTTCATGCCACCAAATGTGCCATTGGAGATACATGAAGCATTCAATCCTTGGATGACGTTGATTGACTTGACATGGGAGAGAGACAATCCCATTCAAATGGGTACATTGAAGTCATCTAAATTACATGAATTGATTGTACTATAAATTTATCTAAAGATCAAAATCGGTATGGAGTTATAAAAGATGGGATATAATATCTCATAAGATCCCATCTCCTAAAAGAAGGGAAATGTTGATAACTTGTCATTATACTTCTGATATTTTTACCCTTATAGGTGAACATTTTTAATAGGAAAGGTAATATTACCTTTGATGCTATTTTTATCCTATATGTTGTTTCATGTAGAAGATGTTTTGGTAAGATATGAAACTTTATGGAAGGATAACAGGACCTTCATTTTTAGGTTTCTATGGGTTATTGGACTTTTAGAGACCAAAAGCCTTCTTAGTGGAGAGGTGTGATCTAGAGATTAGTTATAAGGGATAAAACCTAAAAGGTCTCAATTATTATTAAAAACATTCTCACAACATATATTTCATCAAGATATTTTTGAAACATTTTTTGACTCAAAGAATAGATTCCAAATGCAAAAGTTATGGTTGGTCAAAGTTGGTCAAAAGTCAATAAGATGGATCAATGTTAGTCAAACCTAGTCAACAAGAATTAAAAGTGGACTAATGTGGTATGGGCACATGACACACATTGGTATGGACATGTGGCACAACTACAAGCATCTCTATCTATTACGGTGAGACCACTTTACATGGGATAAAGTTTATTATTTTTAAAAAAAATTATATCACATGCAGGACAAAAAAGTATTTTGACCGAATATCCACCCATATGTGGATATAAAAAAATTTAGTTAAACCCCAAATGGAAGCCTTTTAAAAAGTCATGGAGATATGACAATTTTTATTCCCATAAATGTGGGATTTAATTTTAATGTCTATGTTGAAGACCAATGTGGAAGGCTTTAATTAAAAGGATTTAATTGAAAGCATGTGATAATATTTATTCACACAAATGTGGGATATTATATGTCATGATGGAATTTTTACTTCCAAATGAGGAAAAAGCCTTAATAAGGCTTAATAAGACTACATGTAAAATAAACATGGAAGGTAAGACATGGGTATTAAAGCATGGATTATTCGATGCTATTTTTAATATAATGTTTTATTAAAACATGAAAAGGATTAAAATAAATGATAAAATGATGGCTATGTAAAATCATTATTTATTTTATTAAATCCCATGGATATGGGATATATTAATGTAAAGGATAAATTAAATCCTTAATATTTTTTTAAAACCCGCTTATATGGGATGTTCATGTAACAAGAATTTTAATCCAAAAAAGTATGTAAGATTAGGGATGGATGAGGCAAATATCCATGATTTTTAGGTTTTTGAAATCTATATATACCCATGATTCCAATTGAAAAATTCATTCAAAATCATTATAATTTCTCAAAGCACTCATTGGAGGATAACAAGAAGCAAAAAAGAGTTCGTCAAAAGTAACTCAGTATAGGTGGAGATTTTATAGAATATATCTTTTGTAATATTTTCTCAAGTCAAGATGATTGCTTGGTATCCCATTCTAGGAGCACATTGTGATGTAATAATTAAATTTATTTTGACACCATTTTTATATTGGTTTGTGTTTTATCAAACCCAAAGACGTAGCCCCTAAAAAGGCAAACTCCATTATCAACTTCAAGTGTATTATTTGTATTTGAACATTTGATTCTTGTTTTTTTAATCATTAATTTATTAGTTTTAAATTAATATGCCATTTTTCATGTAATTTTATGAGAAATTTAGAAATTGTTCCTTATCCATAAAAATGGAGTAAATTGGTTAAAATTTTCAAGTGTCATTTTAGGCAACAGGGAAAAAATGTATAGGTACAATGACTAGACATGCACATGGTCCAATATATTCTTGACATGTTGACCAATGAAATCCTCACATTTGGAGTATCCATAATAGATCCAATATTTCAAATAAATCCAATTTCGTAAGGCTTGAGAAATGGAATTAATTCTATGAATGGGATATTTCCCATATAAATTGGGATATATCCCATAGAAATGCATATGAGGTTTATCCAAAGAGTAAGATATAAAGGGTGGTTCGACTCATTGTGAAGTTGACAATAGTATAAGTAGGTTATTTGGGATAAGTTTAGTATACCTAATTGATACTTGAAATTGATGTAACTATTGTTATGAAATTGCATCTGATGATAGAATGTGTAGGATGTAGTTCAAGACCCATACATGGGCAACATTTTGTCTACAATTATACTAGGTGATATTTTATAGCTATAGATAGTTCACCATTTTAGGAATGTAACCAATGACATAAAAAAATTCTTATATCCCCATGCAATACAAGATAGCTTATTCACTAATAGATCACTAAATCAATCCAACACTTGTCTCTTTATCATTGAGATGTCTTCTTCAAATTGATCATTTTGTGTGATGTTATGATTACAGTGAATTGATGATTTTCCATAAGAAAGGAATGATATAGATTTCCCATATTGGAATATAAGTATCAAAGGACACAAATTCCACTAAAAATATATCCATGAGGAAATTTAAAGAACCAAATCTAGTACCAAGAAAATGAATGTTTCAACTTTTAGTGGAACAAAAGCCTTCTTAGTGGGGAGACATGATCTTGAGGATATTTTTAGATGTTCCCTAGTTATATTTAAATGTGGTCCATTATGTAGAGATCATTAAGAGATTTATATAAATTATTATAATGCAAAAAAGTTACATCATATGCTCTAGTTATCATTGGTCAAATTTTTGTATCAAAGCTAACTTTGTATTGGTGTAATTGTGATTTTACTCACATACTATGGAATACTATAAATCCAATGTTAGCTCAAGTTTAGTTGTTGCTAAATACCATTGTCACTACATCAATGCAATACTTTAAATCATAATAAGAAGGAAAATAAGCTTTAGAATGAAGGTAAGAGTTGTACATTGAGAAATGCAACACAACATTGATGCTCTATAGGTAAAACTAGAACAAGAACACCATCAGAGGAAGAAGATGTGTGAAGACTCAAAATTTTGTAGACATCATTCTAGAAGAGGACATGTTGTAGAGAATGTTGTATATTGCATCCAAGTTAGGATCCACACTAGTTAAAGAAGAGGACAATGGACAGATTTAGGGCACTAGCTATTTCCAAAAGCAATCAATCATCCAGACTAGTAGTTGCCATCAGTTAACTCTAGAGACTATACTATGACAATTTCTACCAACCACATTACCAAAGATTATGATACACTTTGATAATACTTGAAGGCAAAAATTTCAATACTATTATTGAGGGTAATTATTTTATATTTATTTTGAATAGATCTTTGTATCTATTTACATCATTGAAGGTATTATACAACATCTACAATTAAAATTTCTTTCATTACCCTACACTAAGACATTTAGAGTAGCTAACAACATGGTATGTGGACACATGACACATTATTTTATCTTAAATTTTAGTATTGGAGGTCTATTATTCAATAAATTTTATCTTTATATAGTCTTGGAAGAATAAAAGGATATCATTCTAAGTAATTTCTATCTCACATCTTGATAGGCCAAGTACACAGCATCAGGAGATGAAATCCAACTAATTGGTAATCATGGTTATGAGATTCATTTTTGGAATATTAAAAAAACCAAGGTAATTTTTGGTTATATCAATGATTCCTCTAATTTTTATACTCTTGGTATTCCTCCTAATGAGAACAATATTGTAATTTTTGGAAGTGAACAATACTTTGATTATTAATGTGTCTTCTAACTTAGATGTACACTCAAAAAGTGAAAGCAATGAAATCAATTATTCTATTTATATTAATAATATTAGGGATACTTTGTTTTATAACTCTATATATTCATTAAGTAATTATGTTGATACATTTGAGAAGCGCACAAGGGGAATATGTTCTAAACCACTGGTCAAGATGGGCTTTAATGAAAAGGACCTTGACATTAATGGTGAAGGAATTATCCAGCTTATCCAATTTGTGAATAAACCACTTTATGAAGGATTTTGATATGTAAATGAAGGAAAATATTATCAATAGTCTTAGCTAAAGAGTCACTAAAGAAGCAATTCAAAACACCCTAAAGAGCTAAAGGAATCATTCTTAGAAGATGAAGTAGTTAAATTTGATGAGACATCTTCAAACAACTTATTGAGGTATGGAAAGAGGAAATACTCAAACGTATATTATTATTATGCCTCAAAAATCCATAGAAGGATGCTTAAGAGACATGTTAACTTAGAAAAAATAAGATTGATGAAATGAAGTTGCCTAAAGAAGACATGAATTTTGGTTTTTACTTCAATACTAAGGGGTAAATGCTAAAAGAAGATAGGAAAGATCATCCACAATCTCAGGAAAAGGCTATAATTACATCTTCATTTAAGCAAAATATACAACATCATCAAGCAAAACTTGAGACAATAGAAATTAGAGAGATGATAGTCAAGGACAAGCTACTAGTGTAAAATTTATCACCGAAAGAGGTAAAAAACATTTCTCCAAAAGAATAATTACTAATCATTTAAATATAAGTGCTATTTTTTATATAAATTATCAAAAGAATTTAATTTATGAAGATGTTTTAAAAACCATAGGTTTGAAAAGTAAGCCACAATTCAAACCATATTCATTTGTTGGGATAAATTATGTTTCTAACCTACATGTAAGCAAAATATGTAGACTAATGTTTGTAATTAACTCCAACTTCCTAGATAAAGTTAAATTATATGTGGTTCTACTTCAATTTAGTGGAATTATATTAGGAAAACCATACTTGTCTTTGAGAAATGCAACTTTCTCTAAAGAGGAAAATCAATATGCCATTGTAAAAGATGGGATAGAATATCTTGTGAGATCCCATCACCTGAAAGAAGGGTAATGTTGATAACTTGTCACTATACTTATGATATTTGGACCATTATAGGAGAATGTTGTTGATAGGAAAGATAATATTACCTTTGATGTTATTTTGATCCTATATGTTATTTCATGTAGAATATGTTTTGGCAAGATAAGAAATTTCATGTAAGGGTAACATAACCTTCATTTTCAAGTTTTGATGGATTATTGGACTTTTGGAGACCAAAAGCCTTATTAGTGGGGAGGTGTGATCTGAAGATTATCTACAAAGGATAAAAAATAAAGGTTCTTAATTCTTCTTTGAAACATCCAAAAAATGTAGATCTCATCAAAAGATTTTTGGTGCATTTTTTATTTTGAAAGATGGATTATATATGTAGAAGTTATGGTTGGTCAAAGTTTTGGTCAAAATTGGTCAAAATTCAATAAGATAGGTCAACATTGGTTAATGCTATTCAAACCTACTCAATAATAATTAAAGGTGGTCAATGTGGTATGGATATATGGAACACATTGGTATGGACACATGGCATAAATACAATCCTGCACATGGCACACATTGATATGGACATGTGGCACAACTACAAGCATCAACATAGCACATCTATGTGGCAAGGTGATACCACTTTACATTGGATAAAGTTTATTATTTAAAAACAATATTTTATCTCCCTTGTGGGACAAAAAAGGATTTTGACCAAATTTCCACCCATGTGTAGATATAAACAAAAGTTAGTTAAATCCCATATGGAAGCCTTTTTAATAAGTCATGGAGATATGACAATCTTTATTCCCATAAATGTGGGATTTAATTTCAATGCCCATGCCAAAGACCAACATGGAAGGCTTTAATTAAAACCTATGATAATCTTTATTCCCACAAATGTGGGATCTTATATGTCATGATGAAAGTTTTGATGCCAAAGGAGGAAAAAGCCTTAATAAGCCTTAAGAAGACTACATGGAAAATAAACATGCAAGGTAAGACATAAGCATTAAAACATATTCTATTTTTAATGTAATGTTCTATTAAAACATGAAAATGCTTAAAATAAATAATAAAATGATGGCTATGTAAAAGCCTTATTTATTTTATGAAATCCTAAGGATATGGGATATATTCATGTAAAGTATAAATTAAAGCCTTAAGATTTTTTTAAAATGTATTTATATGGGATATTTATGTAACGAGAATTTTAATGTCATAAACTATGTAGGATTGGGGATGGATAAGGCAAATATCCATGATTTTTGGGTTTTAAAATCTATATAAACCCATGACTCCCATTGAAAAAATCATTCAAAAGCATTCTATGTTCTCAAAGCACTCATTAGAGGAGAACAAGAATCAAAAAAGAGTTTGTCAAAAGTAACTCAGTGCAGAGTGGAGATTTTGTAGAGTCCATCTTTTACAAGATTTTCTCAAGTCAAGACAATTTCTTGGTAGCCTATTGTAAGAGCACATTGTGATGTAAGAATTAAATTTGTTTTGACATCATTTATATATTGGTTCATGTTTTATCAAAATTGAAGATGTAGCCCCTAAAAAGGTGAACTTCATTATAAAGTGAGAGTGTGTTATTTTTATTTGAACATTTGCTTCTTGTTCTTTTTAATCATTAAATCATTCATTTTAAATTAATAAGCCAATTTTCATCTAAATTTATGAGAAATTGATAAATTATAATTTATCCATAAAAATGGAGTAAATTGGTTAAAATTATCAAGTTCCATTTTTAGATCAAGTTTTAATTACAAGTATAGTTTTTAAAGTGGGGTCACTTATTGTTTACAGATCAAACTTCTTAATGATCCATATTCTTATTGTTTTGATGATGAGAGTAGTAATAAAGATTCCCTTCCTCATTCTCCATAACATCTTTAGAAAATTATAAATATCTTCCTAACTCTCCATGCACTTGTCCCCTTTGGGATAGACACACACTAAAAAGTTTTGACCAATGGGTTGGAGATCCATCAAATACTAGGTGAACCTATTCACAATTACAAAATTTTCCACATGCTTTCATTATGTATACTTATGATCCATAGTCATTTTAAGAAGCATCAATTAATATTAATTGGAATACTGCTATGGAAGAGGAATATGGTTCCTTGTTGAGGAAAAACACTTAGGATTTAATCCCTCTTCATAAGGAAAGAAAACTTGTTCAATGTAATTCGATATAATGAACAAAATTTACCATGTGTTGTATAGTTTCCAACTCATTCTTTATGGATTCCTAGGGCATATTTTAGACATTAATTATGGAAATTACCAATTATAAATTATGGGATTGAGGTGATACTTCATTATTAACTAGTTAGTGTGGGTTATGATAAATGTGGCTCAAGGGAAACTATTTTTTCATGGGCATGGGTTGTGGTATAGGCTGCTTTTGGGTTAGTGGTAAAGAGGGGATTCATAATAGGTAGGATTTTAGTGCATTTAGAGTGGTGGGTGCCAATGGAACTTGAGGATTGAGCTTCCTATCTACTTTGATATCTTTAGCATAATCTAAGGTAAAATATATCACTAGGATCTCTATGCAAGAACTTATCCATCTAAGGGTCTATTATGTTCTTATACACTTTAAGGATAGTTGGGCATCTGGTATGTATATCATAGTGATTTGACTATGCATCTTTTGAAACTTAGCATTGAAATTCTTTATGGGATTTTTTGGTTATATCTTGATGCATGAAAATTATTATTACACCACACTTGGATCAATGACTTATCCAAATTGGGCATGAAAATTATTATTGAATTAGTCCTAGCCTATTATGGATCCCTTATGAAAGTTAATTAACTAATAATATGTTACTCCTATTAGAGTGAATGGAAAAATATTATAGTTAATGTCATCATGTTTGAAATTCAAAATCCTTAGAGTGGTTATATGAGGTTACATGTTAATCAATAATAATCCCCACACCTAGTGTGAGTATTGGGAGGTAACTTTTGGGTTCTTAGGTAGATCATGGGAAACTATAAGAATGTCAATGGTAAACCTGACTAATCACAAAATAGGTGAAACCATAGGTGGAGGTTTACTAGGGATAAATTAACAGGATGAGTTAGTGGGTTTAGTTTCTAGTCTTCGTATCCCTCTAGTAGTTCTATTTATCCCATGGAATTAAAAAAGGGATATTATTAGTTATCCAGGACCAACTCAGGATCTAATGATCTTCATAGTAAGGCTCTAGGTTGCTCTTGGATAGGTTACTATCTTAAATATTTAGTATATAATAAGAAGGGGTGTCCTCTTTCAAGTTCTAGGTTTTGGATAGTCCAAGATATCAATCTGAGGTGTATTTATTAGGATAGATAAATTGACTAAGACAAAGGGATAATTAGGGAACTTGCATCCTCTCATTTTAGGATTTATATTGAGATAAACTACGGCATGAGTTGTAGGCATTTGGATCCATTATATACCTTAATTTGAAAATGTTTCCAAGAGATGCAGTGCTATTACCAAAGGTCTAATACTAATTTTCTCATTGATTCACAAAACTTATACACTTTTAGTCAACCTAATTGTAACAAATTAAGTGATGGTCTCTATTATGTTTCACTTCATCATTTAAAAAATAGGGGATAAAATATTGTTAGTTTAAAAATAAACATCGAGAGAGAGAGAGAGAGAGAGAGAGAGAGAGAGAGAGAGAGAGAGAGAGAGAGAGAGAGAGAGAGAGAGAGAGAGAGAGAGAGTAAGTTAAAAAAAACCCTTCTAAATAAAGGGTCATCATGAATTCTTCCATGACCAAAACCTACCCATCTATAGTTATACCACTATATGCTAAGACTTAGGATGGCTCAGACTCTAGTCACATAAGGAGAGGGTTTGTTGAAAAAGGGTAAATGCTTAATTATTAGATGGTGGACCATGATATTATTATAATGCTTAGTTATCGATAGGGGGGTGTGCCCCCCCAACTATGGTCACCATGGGGGCCTAAAATTTTGTGAAAAATTCATTATAAAATACTATAATTTCATAGTAAATCTAAACCATTCAATCTTAAGTCATAGATCTAATGGTATAAATTATGTTGGTACATGTTTTCTCTAATATGTAACCCTCATTTGATACGAGGGCATTGTAATGATGACAACACACTATGGGTGAGTGAATAGGATATTGCAATGGATGTATTAGATGCTTATCCCTTCATTTGTGGACTAAATAAGAGAAAAATTGGCTATTTTTGTGTGGGCATAACCCATATTGGGTGAACCAAATTAAATATGTCTCTCTTGTATTGTTTTTTATGCATTTTATTTACATCTTTATTTCATTAATATTACTCTACATTATATATTCCTAACATTAATTATAAGACTCCTTTAATGAATGAACTAAAAATAGGTCTATAGTTACTTACACACAAATACTTATAGATTTCATGTAAAACAAAGGGATTAAATAACTTAAGTAAAATAATAATAAACCAATCCTATTTAATGCATGAACTTTTAATAAAATTAAAAATTATAGTCCTCTATCATTATTATTGATCCATTAAAATTTAAATAAATTAGAATATAAAAAATACAAGATGAATTTACATGAAATAATCAATTTTTTATTAACCAATAACATTTGTTTACCAATAGAGTCAACCCTTGAAAAATATAACATAAATGTACTTATAGAAAAAAATATGGGGATCACCTCATCATAGCATAAGTTCTAACCTTAAAACATCATTCCTTGAGTGGTTATAACAAAATTATACCAAAAGATTCCTATTCCCAAAAGAAATAGATATGATTCCATAAATCCCACTAAGAGATAATTAATATGTCATAGGTGGGACACTACCTAAATACTTTAACAAGCCTTAATGATCTAATAATGATTGATATGCAATGTTGGTCATGCAATTGAACTTATGAAAGTTTATATGTGGCTCATGAAATATGGTCTCTTCCTAAGTCAAAATTTCTTTGTGAGTCTTGAGTGGGATCTCCAAGGAGACCTTGACCTATTTGACCTAGACAATACTTTTCATGAATTGTGTGGCTAAATCCAGGATAGATTTAGCTCTTTCCTTATTGCATGTGGCAACCTTTATCTTCATTATATCATTGAAGTGTGCCAAGTAGACCTTGAATTCATCCCTCCCTAGTAGTGTGGCATCAAGTTGGAAGAGCATTAAATGCTAACATTATTGAAATAAATAGGGATTTTATCCTTAATTTTATCTAATTTCTCAAGGGTAACTAGGGCCATGTTCAACCACTCCTAAATGTGCATTCTCATGTCTCCTACAAAGGTCTAATACATGTTCAAGTATATAAAGTGCATTAACTTAAATTATAGGAACCATTGGATCATTTTCAATGATATCTTGAAGGTTTATATGTGAGTGGATGAAGTGAATTTATATTCTATGTGACAATACCAAAGAGTGCAATGTGTTTATCCTAGTATGCTTTAAGTATGTTTGGTTGATCTTCTATTTTGGTATGGTTAGAGATGTTCAAGGATTATTATGGTGTATTAATCATGTGAAAAAGGTCCCTAACATGTTTTATAATATTTGACTTCTTGTGTGCATGAGTGGATTTTTTTTATGGATCATTCTTGTCATCTAAACATTTTGGGTCTAGTGGCAAAAAATTTGAGTAGACAATTTGATGACATCACCATTGTCACATGTGGATGAGTTAAGGGGAGTTGGATATATGTGTAGACACTAAAAAACCACAAAAAATAAATTTAGATTTCAAAATACCTCATGATACCTTAGGGACCACCTAACCCTTCTGGACCCACCGACTAAACTCACTAACTTACTAACTGACCTTAACCCAACTAATTTTTAAATCACCTTGACCCATTTTCCTCTATGACCTCAATAATTTATAGTTAGGATGACCATCAATGGTCAAGTCTTCCTCACTCTTACATAAATACTAGATGTGTACAAGCTAACACGACACAATTAAATGTCTGCCTTGCCCATTGATAATGAACTCCCAAGCATTAAAATCAAAAAACTTACCTATTAGGGAAACTTATATCCTTCATCTCTCTTTTCTTATAAAATTATGGAAGTATGAGGTAAAATGGATCCATAATCACAAGCATTCTTGCATACAAGTATTCAAGATTCTATCCATCCAGTCTTCTTTTAGAAATCAAGCAACTACAGTAGAGACCCAAACCTCTACCCAAATTTGTCTTAAGTAAAATTACCATTACTCTACCAAAATTTCTCTATCCATCAACCATTAACCATTTAAATAACACTAGGTATATTTATACTTTAGTCTTGTTATTTTGGTTTTTGACCTTTCTCCCCCATCAAACCTTTTTTGCATCTTACTTTATAACTCACAAACACTTAACACACCCATATCTAATCACTAATATATTATAAAAAAATCCCTTTATAAACACTTTAAAAATCCATAGGTAACCACTAACAATTAGCACAACCACCAAAGTTCACCTCCAACCATCGATGGTTACCCAACTGTTGATAGTCAGCTTAGCCATTGAGAGTCATCCTGACTGTCGATGGTCACTATGGTAAGAAATAACAAGAAGTTATTTTTTACCCCTTAGCCATAAAAAAATCCAACTTTATATTCCCCTACCTATTCATAGACCACTACCTAATTTTTTAAACATGATGTGATCTATTTTAGCACTAGTATTAACCCACTATTACTACATTTAGTTATTTTATATAAAAAACATACATTTTATTCTTGTATTTCATTTTGTTATTTTATATTATTTGATGTAATTAGTTTCATTTTATCTCTTCCAACTTAATTTTTATCAAAGAATTGATTGATAGCCTTTTAGCGAGCTCACGCTTTTGGGATCTAGATCATGCTAGGTAGTCCACCTAACTATCTTTCTAACAACCCCTTTTGTTAGTACTTTCTTATCCATATGTCATCCTTCCAAGACAAAAATGATCTCTCCACACTCATTTGGATCATGCACACATAACAACTAGGTTCTTCTACCACACCCTTATTACTAGTTTCTTATCTTCTTCCTAAATTAAGAAATGAGTAAAAAATAAGAGAAACATTTCGGCATGCCTAGTGGGACCTAGCATCATCTAGGTGACCTTTTCTTCCTTTATTCTATTCTAATACAATGAAATATGAAATTTCTATTGGGCTTAAAATAAACCTTTCATACAATGATTGCTTGTTTATTTTTATTTCATCTAGTAACTTAAAGGCAAAAGTAATCAATCATAGTTTCAATCTTGTTATCACACACTTTTACAAACCACATAGTCAATCAACACATCAAAATAATTGACATAAGGCCTGAATAGGATTTCATCACCTAGCGATAAACCTTACAATTTGGATATCTTACATGAAGGTCATTATCAAGAATAAAAAACAAGACTCAACTCTCTAGTTGAGTCTAAACTTTGAAATTCAATATATCTTAACTAAGTACCCAATAGCCTTATCACTATGATGTGCAAAGTGAGGAGGTAGGCCCTAATATCAAGCCATGTAATAACTTTCAATATAGATTTTTGAGAGCCTTTAACACCTTTAAACAACCTTAAACTTCCTCTTTAGTACTTAATCTACAAACCAAATTTCCTCTTCATACCTTCTAAGGCATAAGCCAAAACTGATCTAAAATAATCCTATATTTTAAATGCACTATAGTTTATATTTTGATTTCCTTGAGATTATTTTACTTTTTCTTGATTTATGTTTGACTTTTGAGCTTTTCATCATTTATTTTCTATTCCTCACAATGTCTTTACTAGATAACAATTGAGGAACCAAACCAACCAAGAACCACCATCTTTATCTTCCTCTTCTTCCATGGAGTATAATTAAGATGTTGAGAGTTCTCCTCATCTTTCTCCCCTTCCTACCATTCCTCATAGATTTTTTGAGGGTGATGTGGATTTATCTACATTCCTTGATAAAAACCTCATATCTCTTCAACATTACCTCAATAACTTATCTCATCACACCCCTATTGCTTCATTTTATCCTAAGGATCCACCTTATGGTATGCCTCCCCATATTATGGTCAGGGCTACCTCTACCCAACCTATGATCACCCAAGCATCTTATTCCACTAATACCCCATCCACTATCACTAACCAAACTCAATTCAACATCCTAACCAATATCCAAACACACCCTACAACAACCAACACCTCTAACATAGGGGAAGCTTCACCTCTTGTTACCCATACCTCATCCACCATGGGGTATATTCTATCCCTATTCCCACCATTCCCCTTATCACTACCAACCCACCAATTTCCACCCCACTTCAAAATTTGGTGCTTTCCATACCTCTTACTCTTTCACCTATTAGTATGAGAGTTACCAACCAACCCCAACCAATTAGTCCATCTATACCTCCAAATAAACCCATATCGATCCCTCAACAAATAATAATGACATATTACTAATATGTTCCCAATCCACAAGGATACATAGCACATTCTACCCAACCTTTTGTGCCAATTAACCCTTATGTGGTATCATCTCAGCCTTCAATGACCACATACTAATATCTGTTATCTTCTCAACCTTATAACACTTATCCAAATATTACTACCACCCAACCTCTACAAAACTTACCACATAATTATGGAGCTTCCCAACATCAAAAAATTTGTTCAAAATGTTAATGGATAAAATGACCAACCTGAAGTCATCTATCTCTTAGACTCATAACTTTTTATTTTATGATCAAATCTATAATGAACCTATTCACCAATCCATCCCTATCTGATCGTATCCTCCTCAATGGATACTACCCAAGTTGTCTAAGTTTCAAATCAAGGAGGACCCCCAACAACACTTAAGAACATTATTCCATTCTTGTTATTTGATTTTATATGATGATGCTCTTCTCCTTCATACTTTTCCCATGTCTTTATCTAGACAAGCCTTAGATTGGTATAGTGTTCTCACTAATCATTCCATATTTTTATTTTCCCAACTTGCCCAAATGCTTCTAGATCATTTCTTAATCAATATATCTAGAACGGTCTCTATTACCAACCTCTATTCCATTAGGCAATTTAATGATGAATTAATTGTTAATTTCATAGCTAGATGGAGAGGTCTTATCAACCAAATATCTTTATATTTACCTCAACCTAAGTGGATTGATCTCTTTTCGCAAGGTTGTGACAAAAATATTTTCCCTACTCTTCAAGTTCAAAGTTTTAGGACCTCTGATGAGGCTTTCACCATGGCACTTAAATTAGAAATCAGATCCATTGATGAGGGAAAATTGAAACTAAAAAACTAAAATTCTAGATTTAAATCCAATGATCCTTCCTCATCAAAAACCACCAATCAATATAACCATCCCAAAACCAAACCAAAGGTATCCACAAACTTAGTTGTCCTTAAAATCACTCCAATACTAATTGTCAACCAACCCAACCAAACTAACTCCTCTTACTCTTCTAACCAACAAAATTGAAACCAAAATTGAGCTGCCCTATTAAAATACACTCCAATAGGGGAGTATTATGCTTTAGTTATGGAAAATTTTCTAAATTCCAACATCATACAACTTCCTTCCATAAAACCTCCCCAATAATTTGATGCTTCTTACCCCACACCTAGTTGGTACAATGAGAATGATCTATGTGCTTTCCAACATGTCATTAGACATGATGTTAGTAGGTGCAACACATTTAAAACCATTATCCAAAACATGGTTGATAAGGGAGAACTTGTATTTGATAATCCCAATTCACCCCCAAATCAGTCCCTTGACATCTTTCATAAACCTTTCCCCAATCATGCCCCTTCTACCAACTATGATGATAATAAAATGGAATTATCTCACACTCATGAGGTCCATACAATTAATGTCATTATCAGTGAACCTATCATTAAGGAAACCATTACCTCAACTACCTTTTCTTCCATTCCACTCATGGAAGTGGTAGACTCACCCTCTATTCCTTTAGACACCCAAATAGAGGAAGCAACCACCCTTAATTATTTACTTGATGAGGCCATTGACTTATCCACATCTCCTTTGATATAAATACCAAAGGAAGCAACCATTGCTTCAACTACTTCTTCCCCCACTCCATTCATTAAAGTGGTGGAATTACCCACCATTCCATTAGACACCTAAACAAAAGAAAAAAAACATCTCTATTTCTTCACTTGAGGCTATCACACCTTCTTACCTAATCATAGAACCACCCATTCTCTCTTTGATAACCATCCCAAAAGAAGAGATTACCTTGTCTACACCTTCCATGGAGGAAACATCCTCTCCAATCTTGGAACCTTCTATCAAGGGCAAAGGTGAAGAAACCATTTCCTCACCTCCACCTATGGGATTAACCTTTGAAACCAATGATCAAGGAATAAAACCCATTTACAAGCATTTCTCTAGATTGTTCCAAGGTCTAGAGTTAAATTCTCAACCCAATCTAGATAGAGCCACCTTTGGGCATCATCTTGGACTCCCCTATCAAAACAAACCTGAACCTTCAGCCGCACTTACATCCACTATCAATCCTATCATCACCTTAATACCTTCATTAAACACTTCTCCCTGAAAACCCATAGGGGAACCATCCAACCCACCTCCATCTAAAATTTCCATATCACCTTATGCCTCTCTAATCAAAACTATCAAGAATATAGGAATACTTCCTACACCTAGTCTTACTCACCCATCTTTGAATTTGGACCTAACCTCATAAATTCCACCAAAGAAAACCCAACCAAGAAAACTAAGAAGGTGGATCCACCTAAACTCCCACCTCGAACTAGAGCCATACCACCTTTTTCACACTTACCATCTATCTTAGGACCCCATCCTTCTACCATCCTAGGATCTCATCCTTATACCAAGATGGTGAACCTTTCTATAACTACCTATTCAACATCTAGTAAACCTTCTCCTTTTTCTCTACCTACACCTACCTTCACCAAATCATCAAACTCCCCATCATTTTAACTAACCTATCTACCTCTACCCTCTGACCTATCTCCAAACATTCATCACTTACTTCTAAATATTCCACATCAAAACCACATCATAACCAAACAAACCCAACCAAAACCACCTACCAAAAACATTCCACCACCTATAACATCCACGGTGAAGCCTAATTTTAAGAAGGCCCCCACTCCTAAAACCAAAACCCCAACACCCTCAACACCTTTGATGGAATCTTATTCAAACATTCTATAAAGCTTATTTCAAACTTCTTCCTTAATCCTACCACCAATCAAACCTTTTGGCCCTTCAATTATTAAACCATCTTGGTTCAATGATAGTTTAATTTTTTCATACCATAGGACACCTAGACATGATATGAAGAACTATAAATCTCTTGAAACACTTATCTATAGCTTATGGGATGTTATCATATGAACCTCCCTTGAGACCATTACCAACCCAACCACCAAATGAACCCATCTAACACTTACCTACTCCTCTACTCTAATTTTAAATTAAGTAAAAACTAAAGCAACCATCTAACCCAACACTTACCCTTATCCACACTATCTGTATGGTTACTTGATCTAGGGTCTAACAAAAAGATAAGGGAAACTATCAAGTTTCCATACCATGGACATACCCTTCCACCCCTCAACCTTCCAATCAAACCCAAGCACCATTACCTTCACCTTCACTAAAACCCAAAATATCCATTTTGGGTGCCTCTCCCTTTGACCCTTGTGAATCCTTCCAATGAGTGGTTCTAAAAAAACATCACCAGACACTAAT
The DNA here is from genome assembly GCA_037957365.1 of Torreya grandis. NCBI lineage: Eukaryota > Viridiplantae > Streptophyta > Pinopsida > Cupressales > Taxaceae > Torreya > Torreya grandis. Next base: position 186,569 of record JARHVA010008768.1, on the reverse strand, counting down.
GAAGATGAGCCTTTACAAACTAATCAATACCTTGACCCATCACTGCCAAGCATTGATAGAGTCCTTATAATCAATAGAGCTTCAACCAAAATACCCTCAAACTCAATCATCTTTTGTTGGATCATTTCAACTTCATACCTTTGTAACATTCCAAGTTTCATAAATACCATCTATTCATTCTAAAGATCGCAATCCTCCCCTCTTCATTATTACATACATCAATCAAACCATTAACAAAATGGTGATGATTGATGGAGGATCTATTATTCACATTATCTCCTCTCATGCTTATGACCAACTCCAATTTCCTAATAATATCATGCTAGAAACTACAATGATCCTCCATTCCTTAAATGATACTATGGCCACTACCTTGGGGATAATTGTCCTCGACATCCACTTCAGACTTCACATAATTCTATAACTCTTTTACATTGTAGAATGTTATTTGTAGTATAATGTCTTACTTGGACTCCTTTAGATCTACACCATGAGTTATGTCTCATCCACCTTGCATCGATGTGTCAATTTTGAACATGAAGGTTAAGTTATTACCATAAAAGCTAACCCTAGTCCTTTTGCATCTTGAAACATGACATATCAACTTAATGAAATTCTTATTCCTCCCTAATACACCTCACCACCAACCAAAAATAACTCCACCCATACCATTGATGAAACTTCAACTATCTCATCTGTCCTTTCTTCTTAGATCCCCATGGAGGACCCCTTAGAACCTATGTTTCAATGTCTCTCACTAGAGGAGTATCATCTTTTAGCCTTCAATGATTTCCTTACTCTTCAAGAGTATGGGAATCTTGACCATGATCTTAGTTATGACCCCAAAATTTAAACCTTTATTTATTTTGGGCAATATAACCATTAAACAATATTAATTTATGGGGGACTTGATCATCCACTTCTTGCTTCCACCACTACTTCTATCACCAAGCCATTTAGTTTTAGATTCTCCTATATCAACAAACTAACATTTGCCAAATTATACCTTCATATGTGTGCTTGGAAGGTATTTATCCTCAACCATTATAAACATGGAACTCATGACTTACATTCCATCAAAATCCAAAGACCTCATGTGTTATTTGGCCTTGGGTTCATCCCACCAGATGAACCCATTGCCACTATTGAGTAAAACATCCCATCCTTACCAACCCAATCTCCTTTAAATTCTAAGGATTTTTACATCATTATTCCTAACTTTTTTTAGTAAATATTGTTAGTTTATGCCCCTTGACCTATCAAAAGGATGATTGAACTAAAACCCTTCCTCTCATCCATCCTGAAATGGTAGAAAATGATTTTCCTACCATCAACATCATCTAACATCAGGATGATGATTCCATTCTCACCTACCTTAATGTAGGGGATTATTCTATCCATAAATACCTTCCTTTTGAGAACCAAATCATGTTGAATGAATCCACTATCAATGTCAATTTAGGTACTTAGGATAACCCTTGCATTATCAAGATTGGTCAATCCTTAAATTCTATAGAGAAATGAGATTACCCTTCTTTCATTCATGATTACAGAATAGAATTTTCTTGGTCCTACCAGGATATGCCTAGATTTGACCCTTCCATATCCCTCCATTACATTTTCATCCATCTTGATGCAAAGCTTATTTAGCAAAAACTTTGTAAGATGCACCCTCGTATCACCCTTATAGTGAAAGAGAACCTCAATGTCTCTTGTTTATCAATTTCATCCAACCCATTGATTATCCTCAATGGGTTTCTAAAATTATTCACATTACCAAGCTTATAGGGGGATTTCACTTCTATATTGACTTTCATGACCTCAACCTTGCTTGCCTAAAGGATGACTTCCCTTTGTATAGCATTAACCAACTTATTGATATTATAGTTGGCCATGAGAGTTATCTCTCATGATGGTTTATCGAGATATAATCAAATCTTGATTGCTCTCAAATATCAACATAAAAATTATTTCATTACCCCATGGGGAACCTTTTGCTACAAGGTCATGCCATTTGGTTTGAATAATGTTGGAGTAACTTACCAGTGTGAAATGACCTACATGTTCCATGATCTCATCTATAAAATCATAGAGGACTATGTAGATGATTTCCTTAGGAAATCTAAATATTGCAAGGATCATCTAGACATTCTCACAATCATATTCAACCACCTAATCCATTTTTATGTCTAACTCAACCCCAATAAATGTATTTTTGGGGTCTTATCTAGAAAGTTTCTTAGATTTATCACCTCTCTTTGAGAAATTAAAGTAGACCCTACCAAAGTTAGAGAAATTTTGGAGATTCTACCTAAAACCTACCTTAAGCAACTCCACAACCTATATGGGAGGCTCCAATCCATCCATCACTTCATCTCTCATTTATCAAATAGATGTCAACCCTTTCACCATCTTCTCAAGAAAGATACATATTTTAAGTGAACTAAGAACTATCAACAAGCTTTTGATTCACTTGAAGAGTACATTATTTCTCCACCTATTCTTTCTCCTTTGAAAGAGGACTAACCCTTCTACCTTTATATTTCCACCACTGCCCATTCCTTAGGGGTAATGCTTGCTCACCATGATGAAAAAAATAAAGAGAAAGTTGTATATTATGTAAATCAAACACTTATAGAGTATGAGACTTGATACACCCATTTCAAGAAAATTTTCCTCACCTTAGTCTTTATGGCTTCTAAAATTCATCATTACCTTCTTAATGACAAAAATTTCATCATTACTAACATTGACCTACTCAAATACATGCACTCTAAACCATACCAAAACCAGTCTATGGCTAAGTTGCTCATGTTCCTAGCTGATTTTAACCTTGAGTTCCTCTAATAAAAGTTGATTAAAGGGAAATTCATTACAAACCAATTGGCCAAATCCCCTCTACTAGATAACCAACCACTTCCTCTTACATTTCCTAATGAGTCTATCATGACTCTTTCTAAGGAGGACCCCACCTATCAAATGACCATGTTATTCAATGGCTCAAAATGATAGCATGGTGGGGGTACCAAATTTATTTTCATTCCCCTTAGTGGTGAACCTTTTCCTCTTTCCTTAAAACTTGGTTTTGATAGTACCAATAATGTGGTTGAGTATGAATCCCTAGTAATAGGTCTCCAAACTACACTAGCCTTGGGAGATAAAATCATTAGTATCTTTGGTGATTCCTTGGTCAACCAGGTCAATAGATCCTACCAATGTAAGAATGATGTCTTGTAAGAGTACAAACAACTAGTGGATATACTCTTATCATCATTTTATCATTACCTTATCTAGTCTATTCCATGATCTACCAACAAGTTTGTGGATATAACGGCTTCCCTTAATTCCCAAATCCCATCTCAACCTATTGATTCTAAAATCTTTGTTACCATTCATCACTTTATCACACCCTCTTATATCCATTCTAACCTTCTTACCATTTGTAGTATGGAAGCATCTCCATCAGACATATGGTATGGGAAAACCTTTAACTACCTCAACCTCAACATCATTCCTCCAAAACTCTCTAGTAATGCTCAAAGATCCTTTATTTAGAGTGCCTCTCATTATACCATAATAAGGGAAATCCTTTACAAGTGTGGCTTCGATGGCCTCCTTCTCTATTGTCTACACATCATGAAGATTCCCATACTATCAAGGAAATACATGACAAAATATATGGGGGACACTTTATAGGTTTAGATATGAAAAAAATATCCTTCACCTTGGCTACTATTGGCCCACCCTCAATCAATACTATTTTGATTATGTAAAAAAGTGTGTTAAATGTCAAAAACACTCCAATTTACATCATGTGCTTACCCAAGGCCTTCAAGTATCCAAATACTATTGACCCTTCTCACTATGGGGACTCGATCTCATTGGGGAAATCAATCTTCATTCTTTACAATGATACCAATTCATCATCACAACCACTAAGCATTTCACCAAATGGGTGAAATCTATTCCTCTCATCTCAACCAAATTTGAAAAGATAGTCAACTTCATCAATCATCATATCATTTGTCATTTTGGTGTTCCCCATAATATCATCACTAATAATGGAAAATATTTCAAAAATAATCAAGTAAAAGTTCTTTGCAATGCATTTGGCATCAAGTTAAACTTTTCCTCACCTTATCATCCACAAGTAAATAGATAGGTAAAATGATCTAACAAAACCCTTAAAAATGTTAACCAAAGTATTAAATGCTTCATGTCAAGATTAGCACTTATATGTCCCTTTTTCTTTACAAGCCTATTAGACTATCATTCAAACCTCTATGTGTAGTACCCCTTTCTCTATAGTCTTCAGAGTAGAGGCAATCTTTCTTCTCAAAGTCTAGATTCATTTTATTCACATATCCTTACAAGACATCATTTCTAAGACTAATTATCATCAAGAATGTCTAACATGACTTGAGCTACTTGATGAGCATCACTTAGTCATGCTTAACCATCTTCATGTCTACCAAGAGTGAATCAAACATGCCTATAAAAAGAACCTAAAAGAATGAGAATTCAACATTAGAGACCTCATCCTAAAGGAAATCAACATGTAACCAATATGGAGAAAAGTAAATGAGGCAATATTTCTTTTAATTATCTTGGACCCTACATCATAACCCATAAGTATGGATTAAGATCTTACCATTTGTCCTCTATTGAAGGCAAACCAGAACCTAAGCCTCTCAATACTTTGCATCTATGTCCTTTCTTTTATTAAACAAAGATAAAATTCACCTTATTATCTATCTTAATCTTTTCCCTTTATTTACAAGACTTTGACCTTCACTTATTTATCTTTATCCCTTTGAGGACAATCAATTACAACATATAGCCATGTGATTAACAATCAAAACATAGACTAATCCTAAGTATCAATACCATAGCTCTACCCATAGCATGGTTCTCATGGATACTTTTCATCTCTAAATCAAATGAAATCCAATGGTTATTATCTCTCAAAAACACCCCTTTCACCTATCATTATCCTTTTGTGTTAAAAGTTTTTCCCTCATACAGGTAAACCTATAGACCTATATAGACTTGTCCATGTCTAAACCTAGCATAAAAACAATTTGGGATATCAAAATATCACTTGGGTCACATGTCTCTAGCATTGTAGACTAATTCCTTGAAGAACAACTACCTAAAACTACATTTCTTAAAAAATAGACTGTTCCTTTGAAGGATAGCTACCAAATAAATAGATTCAAACATAGATCACTCTCTTAAAGGATGGACAAATAAAATTTGTCAAAATCAATCATTTGAGGATTCTTGCATTGATTATATTAACAAATCAAAATAAAAGCAACAAAGGACCCTATATCAAAATTAGAACAAGCTATCCCAAGGAAGCTATAATCAACTTTCATATCTAGCATTCATAAACTTCCCACATCAATTAGTCTAGACCTTGTATTAAGACATAATTTTCTATTATAATTGTTAGGTCAACTATATAAGGGGCAAACTAACCCACATAAGGTTACCTTACCTATCAACCAATTTACCTTTCACCTACCACCTACCTCCCCCTTATACCATCTATAAATCAATGGATTATGAGTTTACTTGACACAATGTGATCAACAAACCTTTCATCAACCAAAACATGCTAATGTAAATCATTTTAAAGATTTATGTTTTGTCTTTAACAATAAAAAAACATCACACTTTTTCCTTATCCTTAACAATGGTTCATTTAAATATGTCTCATGATTCTTACTTCTTTTCACACATCTAGTTTGTTAATCTAACTTACTTTATATACCTTCATTAAGCTTCAATATCATATTTAACACATGAAATATCCATGATAATCAAAATCATAACCATAACATCAAAATCACAACATCAACATCATAACCATATTTAAAACATCATATCCATAATCATTGAAACAAATCTCATCATATAACATCATATCATAAACCACATTAATAACCATCCAAAATCATCCACATCATATCCATGAACACAACAAAACATCATCTATAATCATCCATGCTTAAGATGAAAATTCACATCTCATGAATCATAGGCATAAAGGATAAACATCAAAACATTTAAATCATGAACCATGAAACTAACATCACATCTATATATTATCATGAACATCATAAACATCATGTCATCAAAATAAATAATACATATAATAATGTATATCTCTCTCTGAAAATCATGTACATCTCATTGCATTAACACTTAGGTTGGTATCAAAATCATGTATATCTATATCTATACATCCTATCATATCATATCATGCTCATGGGGCATCACTACTAGTTTCCTACCTATACTACCACTACCATCTAGTGTCATTCTTCTTGGGATGCCTACTTGTCTACTCACCAAAGTGTCCAACTAACCTAGAGTTGATACAACTACCCCACCTACTAAGCTAGCTCTGTACTCAGTCCATTGAGGCTACTCAAGACACTATGTCAGAACTATGGCCTTGTAATACCTCAAATCCTCCATTATGGCCATGTATCATGCCATAGGGATGGTAACTAGTGGTCTTATTAGTGATGCCATTACTCCTTCCCTTTATCTCAAGGTGTCCCTCTCTTGGGTCACCAAGCCTAGTAAGGTCCTAGCCTAATCTCTCTCAGCTATAATGGCAATAACTTGACCCTGTAAAGTCACAATATAGCCCTAAAATATGGCCACCTACCCCTATAACCCTATAATCTATTCTTGTGAAGTACCTAGTGCTACTCCTACCTATCTATATAGACCACCACCCTATACTTATACCTGTGGAACCCCACTAGCTAGATCCACATCCATGCCCTATCAACCCCAATCATCCCACCCAAAATTGGCCACTACATAAAGGGTCTAGTACCATTATGCATATCCATCACCTAAAATGGTAGCATCAACCACTATAATAATGGGTATCTCCTCATAATTTAGGAACACCTCCTCTAGCTATGGCTTAGGTAACAAAAAATCAACATCTTCCATCTTATACCTTAGGAATAGACCTAAAATCCCTTGCACTAGCTTGAACTACCTACAAAATCAATCTAATGTGATGATCTCAATCTCACCCTCTCTCCTCCCATATATCCATCTCTAACTCTTTAATGATAATATATGATGGATATAGAGGGCCCACCTAAAAAATATGATATATGATATCCAAACTATATCTCTAGAAACTAATCCCTGTAATGCATCTTTGAATTAGTCAATATATCTCACCCCTCCTCTAGCTTTTGTTAATGCATAATCTCCCCTCTATCATGTGAAGCCCACTCTAAAATCCATCTAGTCATAGCCCTCCCAAGGTAGCCTTAATGGTCTTAGAACCCAAATATGCACATATGCCCAATAGTGGAGCACAAACCCCATGTTAATCCTATACCTTCTATGAGCTTGAAATGCTTAGAGATCCCTATATATATGGACTAAAAAAGTTGGTGCCCACCCAAACACTATCCTACCAAGCAACATCTCCACTAACACTCCTAGTAGTAGATAAGAAAACTACCCACTTATTAAATTAGGTAATGAAAAATAACAAATTTCCATCATCATCATCATAATAATCAAAACACCTCTCATCTAGATCCCTTTAGTATAATGGCCTGTAACCAAAATCACTAGCATGCCATCTGATAAGCGCTAGATCCTCATCATATAAAAGATATATCTTCTCATCCTTCTCCTCACTCTAAGTATGGTAACTTATCTCCCCTTAAATATCTATCTATGTAATCCTATGAACATCCCCTATTAGGATGGCCATCTATCTGATCACAGTAGGAAGGTGTTCATGGCTAGATCCCATCTCTTGATGAGGGCCATGATCATCATCACATCTCTTAGTAATCATTGATAGTATCTCACATATTTGAGGTTGACTTCATCCAAATGTGTCCTATTATCTCCAGTTATCCCTCCATGGATATTTACAAAGATCTTAGTAATCTTATCTCTCATCTATATATGATCTCATACTTGCAAAAATTCAAAGTTACCATGGAAACTAAGTTTTCTATTACCATTGCTCATTTTCATTCACTTCATCAACCTCTTTATGAACCTAAACCCACCCAAATCCACATATTTATATCTATCCTAACCTATAAAATTTTCAACACCTGCCCTAACCTATCAAACTAATATGTAACTCTTTCATCAAAAAACATCTACCCTATCAAAAAACATCTACCCTAACCCGTAAAATTTTCAACACCTTACCTAAAACCATGAAACCAACACCTAACTCTAAAAAATAACCATCTCACTTATCCAAAACATTAAATTTTAACTAAATCCAACCTTTTAAAACATTTACCTATATATTTTTATTAAAATTCACCTTCCCAAATCACCTAACCATCGATGGTCACTATCATCACTAACAATCAAGTGACCTCTTTGCTTCAGTAATTGACTACTAATGGTCACTATGTGTGGCAATAGATGACAAACCACCTAACCCTACATTCTTAAAAACTAAAAAAATAATAAAATTTAACCAATACTCTACCTAATTATATCTTACACCCTAACCCCAACCCAAATACTCTTTCAATTTCAAATTTCATTAGCTAATTTTTAAAATCATAAATAAAACCTAGATCTAGGATAAATCCCAAAAACCCTATTCTAACACAATCACAAACTACCCAAATTCAAATCTAAAATAACCAACTCAACTAAAATAATAATTTTAAAACACCCCCTACCTCATTCCTCAATCACATCCTCACCTACCCTACATCCTTAGTCCCAACAGATCATCTCAACACACACCTCCAACCAATCAACACTCATCAAGTTAGCACAATGCTCAGTCAACTCTCTCACACAACATGCCAAATCATAAAATCACCATAACACACAAAAATCATGGAATTAAAATTTCAAAAAGTGAAAATTTAGTTTCATTTTCACTTTTTATGTTCCATGGTTTCAGGGTTTCCCCCCGATTGTCAACGGTTGAGTTTGAGACCCTTGACCGTCGATGGTCAGGAAACCCACATTTAAAATTTTTTAAGCACCCACAATAAGTGCCTAATTTTTGGAGATTAACCTTCTCCCACATAAACCTTTGTATATTAATTTTCTATAAACAACCATTAGATCATGTCCACCTTGACATTGGCCATTTTTTTACCCAAATTTTTGCATACTTTGTAACAACCTTACCTAGTTTTTCTGACCACATCGACCAACCTTGAAATGATTAAACATTTGAATTTTCACCACATCATACACAACTAGACCATTTTTTTAAAAAAGGAGCACTTCCTACCTCAAATACCTATAAAAACATCAACCCTATTTATAAGACTTGATAGGAATGACCCGATCAACTATGCCTAACCTTGTGGCCTAATTACCCTAACACTAGTTTTTCTCAAACCAAACTTATTTTTACCAACTATGGAAACCTTAGTCTTTTCATGATATTTATTTATTAGACTTAATTGCATTTTATGCAAATGTTTGCACTTTAAATTCCCAACTACCCTTTTTTCACCAACCTCATGACTCACCTTACACTACTTATCAAACCTTGATTTAATTTCAATGTCACCTCATTGAATCTTAGTTTAAGGGAGAAAACCCACTCCAATACTTAGGGTAATTAGACCTTAAACGAAAATCCATTTTAATTTTTCATCTTGTTGATTCAAAGTTGCATAACAAAAAGGGGGATGATGTATAGACTAGAAAACTACACAAAATGACTTTAGATGTTGAAATACCTCAAGATACCTTAGGTACCATTTAACCCTTTTAGACCCACTAAATAACCCATAAAACCTTGGATCTAGTTATCTACCTAGCCAACTAAACTCACTAATTTACTAACTAACCTTAATCTAACATCTTTTTAACTCACCTTGACCCCTTTTCTTCTAGACCCTCAACCACTAACAATCAACTTGACTACCAATGGTTAAGTTGATCATCAATGATCAAGTCTTCCTCATTCTTACACAAATACTAGTTGTGTACAAGGTAGCATAACAAAATTAAATATTTCCACCTTTCCCATTGATATTGAACTCCCAAGCATCAAAATCAGGAAGCCTAGCTACTAGGGAACCTTCTATCCTCCATCTCTCTTTGCTTATAAAAGGAGTGGAGTAGGAGGTAAAATGGATCCATCATCACAACCATTATTGAATATAGGTATTCAAGCTTCCAACTAAGCAGTCTTCTTCTATTAATCAATAAAATAAAATAGAGACCCAAACCTCAACCAAAATTTATCTTGAGGCAGAGTATTATTTTTCTACCAAAATATATATATATCCATCAACCATCAGCCATTTAGCAAACAACAAGTATATTTATACTTTAGTCTTGTTATTTTGGTTTCTAACCTTTCTCCCCCATCAAACCTTTTTTCTATCTTTATTTATAACTTTTTAACCCTTAGCAGACCCTTAATTAATCATTAATCCATTTTAGAAACTCTTTTTTTTTACACTTCAAAAATCCATAGGCAACCATTGATGGTTAGCCAACCATTAACAATCACTTCCAACCATGGATGGTTACCCAACCACAGACGATCATCTTAAACACTAATAGTCACCTTGACCATTGATGTTTACTATGGTAAAAAATAACATAAAATTATTTATAACCCCTTACCCCTGACCAAATTCAACTTTATATGCCCCTACCTATTCATAGACCTCTACCTAATTTTTTGAACCTGACCCGATCTATTTTATCACTAATATTGACCCTTTATTAATAAATTTAGTTATTTTCTCTAATAAACATTCATTTTTTTCTTGTCTTTAATTTTAGGATTTTTTTTTTTAATTTGATGCAAGTAGTTTCAATTTATCTCTTTCAAGTTAATTGTTATCAAAGAGTGGATGGACAACCTCCTAGCAAGGTCACGCTTTTTGGATCTAGCTCATGTTAGGAAGTCCACCTAACTATATTTCCAATAACCCATTTTGTTAGTTATTTTTTATCTATGAGTCATCCTTATGATACAAAAAATATCTCTCCATACTCATCTAGATCACATGCACATAAGAACCAAGTTCTTCTACCACACCCTTACTACTAGTTTCTTATCTTCTTCCTAAATAAATGAGTAGAAATTAAGAGAAAAAATATGATTATGATCACATTAGTCCCTAGTTGATTTTTAATAAATTTTAGATCATTAAATAAAGTGTGTCAAAGGATATTCAAGTGTAAATCTGGGCTCCTAAGCATTTTGATAGTGTTTTCTGATACTTAGCCAAATTAGCAATATGATAATAAGAGCCAAGTAAGAATTTTGATGGTAGCATATCTCACATGTGTATATATTTTAGGATAAGGTTATCATATGTATTTGTTAATGTTTTTACTTAGTTGATTTTTTATAAAATTTAGGTCAAGCACCATAGTGTGACAAAATATATGTATGTTCAAAGTTGGCTTTCCAAACAAGTTTTTGACATAGTTGGCTCTTTGGCAAAAAAATCTGAGTGAGTATTTAAATGTCATTATATCTCACATGTGTGATGTTTATATGAGTATTTTATCACATTTTTGGATGATCCTATGTGATGAGATCATATGATATAAATTTTAGAACATTTGAGTGAATGAGGCAAAAGTTATGACTGTGTAAAGTTGGTCTTCCAAGCATATTTCAATGGTCCCTATACTTAGTCAATTTTGAACAAAGATAAAGATCAGGACCAAATGAAGATATAATGGATATTTGTAAATTTTAAAATAAATATCTATGATGCACATATAGTTAAAGACATTAAATTTTTCATTAGTTAACGAAGGTAAAGATTGAGCTCCTTATAAAAGGATCAACAGACTTGTTTATTCCAAGGACTCAGGAAGCAACAAGATGAGGACAAGTGATCAATGGTTAATGGTATAAGTTATCAAAAGGAAAACAAGGTGCTAATTTTCATGATAATTGTGGTTATTATTAATACTTAATAATGAGGGTCACATGATAAGGACCTGACTGATCCATAAAGATCAATGGTGTATGATGAGTTAACATTTCAAGATTGCATGAGATGAGGTTAACATGTTTAAGGTTTAACATTTGGTATTGGAACTATATGAATTAAATTTTAGATAAGATAAATGGTGCATGTTTAATATAATAATTTATGACATGATATTTGATCATAGCATTCAAGGTTTAACTCTGACCATTTGTTTTTGAATATTTGAATTTGTAAAGGAAAAACCAGTACTCTATATTTTGGCTATATATTTTGATCTATCCATAATTTTCTCATAGTATGAAAATTAAACTTGTAGATAATTATAAGGAACATATGGAAATATATATTTGAACATCTAAAGGTGTGTAAAGTTAAAGACTATAAGGTTTAAATTTTATTGTGTGTTTGTGCATGGATTGTAAGTGACTCGAGAAGATTATTTATGCTTGTTTTGATATTATTTTGATATGTCTTGATTAATTGTATATTTATGAGTGTTTTAGACTCCATTATGATTATTTTTTTTCATCTTATGAATGTTTTACCAATAATATTTAATATGAATAAATGTTTATAATTCAACTATGTACTTATTCATTGTGATTATGTGCACAAAATGTTGATTGAGCTTGCATAGAAGAGTGAAATGATGAATTTAAGCATTTTAGGATGACTAAGGGGTAATTTAGTGTTGAAATATGCTCTTATAAGTGGTCCTATCATTTTTTTTTAATTTATTTATGTGGTAAATGGGTGAATAGGTCTCCATGAGACCTATAAGAGCTACCAAGGCTTTATTAAAAGGTGTAGCTTCTTAAGGGTGACCCATAGATATTATAGCCAACGTATGAATATTGTATTGATTCATGTCTTAGTGAGATAGATGCATTAAGTGTTAAGTCATGCCTAGTTTCTGACCAAGGTTTTTATTATCAAGTATGCTCTATAAATAGTGAAATCAAAGATGATGGTTTCTAGATGGGAATGATAGACTTGGGAGATATTTGAGAGAGTATTGTCTATGTTAATTATTGAAAAAAGGATGGGTAGAGTTCCCTATGTATTATTTGAAGAGAAGAATAGATTAAAGAATATTGTTATGACTTTTAGGTCATAATTATATTAGAAAAATAGTGCTCTTGCTATTTGGGTATGAGTGAAGGTGAAGAGTGATAATCGGAGGTTCATCATTAGGTGTTGAAAACATAAATTCATAGTTGGATATGTTCATAGGTGTTACTATGTTGGCTCAAGATCTAAGGGGGTTATAACCTCCTTGAAATTTGAAACTTGATAAAAGTTTACTTGTTCTTGCAGCTCAGCTAGACAGGTGTTGTAACACCTTGTAGTATTGTAATCTCACTAAATCAGGGATTGTAGCTCCTTGATTAGTTATAGCTTGTCTAAATTTGTTATTATTATTATAGAATAGTAGTCCAAGTATAAGCTCCAATGGGTTTTTTCCCCCAAGAGGCTTTCCCACATATGTCATGTGTTATGTGATTGATCTTTCATGTCTATTTTGCTCATTGCTATGAATGATATGTATTCTTCATGAATGCTTATAGTAATTTATTAAGGACTTAAAAGGATTGTAATTGAAGTTATTTTTTCTAAGCTCACTAATTCATCCCCCTCTTATCAATGATTATACCTCTAATAGAAACATCCCTTTATTGATGACAATAACAAACTTTTTACACTTATTATCCACTTGAATAATATTCTCCTAATATATTTTCATCCTTTGTATGAGCTATTATTTGAGAAAAGGCTCTTGTCACTTCTTAGAGGTTGATGAATAGATAATTGTGAAATGCCTCCATTTTGATAATTAATCTTTTAAATAAAGTGTTCCTTACCTGAGACTTCAAATTTCTTACCTAATCCCTAATATCCTCCATAATTTTATTTTTAAGGTCATTTATGACCTAGAGAATTAAGGCTAAATCCTCTACTCTCTTCTCTTCTCCACATGTAGTTCTTACTTTGGTGAGGGATAAGAGATATTTATTGGTACTCAACACTATTGGGTCTCCTTCATTAGTCAATATTTGTGTGAGAATCATGTTCATGTTCTTAATTTATCTATATAACTCCCATTGCACTTCTATATCATCTTAATAGAGAATGTATAGTCTATACACTTTGTTAGATGTTATGGTCCTAGCTTAGATTATGCTTTTAGTAACTCTCAAGGTGGTGGAAGAGGATGAAGGTGGGATGATAAAGGAAGAGGTATATGGAGGAGGTTTAGGAGGATAAATGGATTAAGGGGTAGGAAGGAAGGATGAGATGAGTAAAAGAGGAAACAGAGGGGGAATGTGAGTGAAATGAGGGAGGATGTGTGGAGAATCCCATGGGAATAATTGGGCATGCCATTAGTTAGGGGTCTTTTTCACCTATAGACCAATGGCACCTAATAGTGGGGTGTTAAAAAAATGAGATAATTTGTTGGTTAAATATAAATCCTTAGATCCATAGGGTATATATAAAAATGACTAGGGAGAAATGGGAAGATAAATTTTAAAATAAGGATAGGATGGAGATACCTTATATTTATTCTTAGGTCTCTTACCCTAGTCAGCTAAATTTGTAGCCATGATTATAGGGACTAAAGTGGAAACTATAACCTGAGTTGGGGGAATGTCAAAATTTACTATTTTCCTCTTTTAGGGAATTTTTATTGGAAGAAATTATACCCTTGTAACCAAAGGAGCCATAGTCACTAATTTTTGTTGGAACAAACTAAACTATGTGATGATTAGTAGTAGTCATCATAAATCTGCAGTGATTGAAATTGTTCACACTAGATGAATAACTAATTGAGCCACTAACATGGCTACCATAGGTATATTAATGTTAAGAAGCTAGGAGCCACTATAATATGATCTCTTCTAATGGTTGTCAAAGTTTCTTAATCCTAACTTGGCACTCTTAAAGATGAAGGCCATCAATCGAGAATCTAGGAGACCGAAGGTGGGATATGGGGATTCTTATAAGTGGAATTAATTAAGTAGAGGGGAATTTGGAAGTGAGGACTGATGCACCCTTAACCTATAGTGAACTTAGGGATATGTATGGTTGACTTGTGGCTTACATACCTTAATATTATCTTATTATATTTCTCAATGTTATTAAAATGGTTGGACTATGGAATAACCATGTATAAATAGAGTATATATAGGAGGTAGTGATTGATATTTTATCATCATATTGAGAATTTTATTTTTATTTAATTATAATGGAGGTTTCTCCATCAAAGTGGCTCAATCATTACATTTAATTATTCTTCTCTTTCATCAATTATTATTTTGGATTTGCTTATTTTATTTTCAATTATGTGATATATAATTCTATTATTTTGAATCATCTAAGTAATTTCACTACAAGCGGTATTAGAACTTTGATTAGGGAAAGTTTTTATAGTTTAATTTTTTAAAATATAGCATTCTAAACACTACAAGGTGAAAAAAACATAACTTGTGTCCTAGGATGAATTTTTTTTTTTCATCGCCATAGTTTTTCTCAAGATTTTTTTTATAAAAAATTAAAAAAATACTTGTAAAAAAACCAAAAGTCTTGATTTCTTTACCTTGTGTAAATTAGTACTTATTGGATTCATCTTGGTGAGATGATGAAATTGGTATATTATACTAGTACACCTTTTTTAGCTAGAACATTTCACCCTTATGTACATTATAAGTCATTAGATTCATCTTGGTGAAGTAATCACAATGATATCATATATCAATAATTGTTTTAGGGTTTTAACCCTCCTAGGGTTTATGCATGGCTAGGCCTAACACTCTAGAGGTAGGAAAGGGAAAGAAACACCTAAAATGCCTCACAAGGATGACATGGAGTTATAAACTTGTGATCTAATTATTTAAAAGGTAGTTCATAAATCTAACTTAGAATTTCATGTAATGGTGAATAAATATGATCTTGATGCAGTTAAATGGGACCTCACGGGGATGAGAGGGGACCTAGATTTAATTTGGGATAAATTGTAATAAATCACCAAGAAATTGGCCAACTTTTCATCTCATCAATTGTAAAATAAAACTCCACCATTCCAATTTGGTTCTCCTCCTCCAAACACTAGCAATGCCAACCCTAATATGAATTCATTAATTCCAAAAGTGAACTTACACAAGTTTGATGGTGATGATCCACTCACATGGATTATTCAAATTTAAAATTTATTTAATATACACTAGACTCGCTATTCAAAAAGGTGGTCATGGCCTCTTTATATTTAGAACCCAAGTAGTTCATTTCATATTGTTTTTTGTGTTCTCAAAATAAAAATAAGGGTGTTCTAATTTCATGGTCAAAATTTTCTAAGGTGTTATAGCTCTAATATCGAAACAATGTCTCTAAAAACTATTTAATCCAACTACCCAAGTTATGCCAAACTTGGACTATAAAGGATTACATTCATAAATTTTAAATTCTCTCCTTATGTGTGGTAGACATCACAAAGGAAAAATATGACTAACATATTTTTTGGTGGCCTTAGAAATAGCATACAATTGGAGGTTATCATGTTTCATCCTAGTAATGTATTTAAAGCCATACCAGGGACATGCTTATCTAATAAAAAGACCTGATAAAATGAAATACTTTCACTAATTTTCATGAACAAACCTTCTTATCACCATCATTTATGTAGCCTACCGAATTGACACCTCAAAAATTTTAATAAAAGTGTGGAAAAGGTTTGTGTTTTGGTTGTGATAGAAAATGAAGTAAAGGACATCAATGTGATAAAAATAAGTTGTTTTATATTAAAGGTACCAATGAGGAGGAATAATAAGATGAGGATTCAATGGTAGGATTGGAATAACTTGATGATTAATCTAAATATTCTCAACCTACTATTTCCTATCATTCACTTTTAGGAATTAATACTCCTCAAACTCTTAATGTAGCAGGTTTCCCAAAGAAACAAAAGGTGAATATGTTAATTGACTCTCAAGGTACACATAAATTCATTAATATCAAAATGGATACTCATTTGAATTATATAATTTACCTAGATATGGAATTTTAGGTCATGATTATAAATGGTGGTACTATCAACTATTCTAGAAAATAGTACACAGCTTTATCAACAATAAACTAGCTACTCATTTGGACTATTTTATTTATGTAGCTCTATAATTTTAGATCATGATTTTATGTGGTGGTACTATCATCTTAGAGTATTTTCTCATGTTTTCTAGGTGTTATATCTATTTTTTTAATCTTTTTTCCTTTAGTGGATTTATCCCAGATTGGTTAGTTTGTCTTGTTTCTTGTCTTTCCTTAATTATTTATGCAAGACATATCCTTTGTAATAAGAAAGTTATTTATATATATATATATATATTATATGATATTTAATTTATATTTTAATATCATATATATTTATCTTAAAACTCTTATTTTGATAATTTTTCTATTAAATCTTTAGATCTTTAGATTGGAATGATATAGTTGATGTTCCTTTCCTGGTATTAGAGCAATAGGTGTTATAGGCATCTATTTGTGAGTTTTATACTACAAGGGTTTATACATATATAAAAAAAAATATTTTTGGAGTGGAGGTGTTCTATAATGATCTAATATCTATTTTTTTCCATTGACCAAGCCATATAGATCCTAGGTTGTACCATTATGTACTTATATTTCTAGACCCATGTTTAAGTTTGTTTTGGAAGCTTTTAAATTAACTTTTCCATGTTTTTGATGGTTTCAAGTAGTACATGCATCAAAATATAAATTTTAAGTAATATGGGAATATAAATATTATTTTTATGACAACTTAAATTTTTTATAATCTCCAAAGATTAGGCCATATAAGCCTTTTACTAATCACTAGTCTATTGGTGTATACGTGCTACCTGTACAATTTTATCTCACCATAGGCAATATGGATCTGTTTTTTCACATATAAAACCTGGTATATTTATATAATAATCCCATATTTTCCTCTCATATTAGTTATAATAATTTCGGATCAGGTCATATAGCTGTTTTTTTAGTTTGAAAATCATTGTAGTTGTTTGTCTTCATCATCTAGATAGCTGGATGGTTTTTTGTTGGTTTGAGGCCATATGATATGAAAATTGAGATATGATTCTTGGAGAGGATATAATTTTAATTATAATATAATAATATAATATTAATTACCACTATGAATTAGTATCTACCACTTTTTGGGATGTTAGAATAGGGCTTAATCAACGATTTTTGTGGATCTTATAAAGAGTATTATTGAAGCTAAGCAATAGGTGAGTGGTAAATCATTTTTTTGGTGGAACATTATTACATGGGATGTATTTGGATAAAATCTAACTAAACACATTTTATTTAAGTGTTAAATAAATTTTCCATCCTTAGTGCATTTAATTTTGGTGCAATTGTTATTATTTTGACCCATTAACAAGAAATTTGTAAAGTCCATAACATTGGAACCATAAATAAAAATCAATTTATATATTTTTTTTTAAAATTGATTTTTATTTATCCATAATTTAGTTTCATTTATTTTAAAAATTAACTCATAATATAAATTTCCAAATTTGGGGGGCTCAATACAAATCATTTTGGGGGTCATCTCAGTGTTTATTTGTGCACCTTTTTGCATTCTTTTGCTCTCTAGTGATTTACTAGCATGGACTATTATTTTGGTTTAAATAATTATGATAAATTAAATAAACATATTTACCATAAATTGAGACATATAATGGAAACAATAATTAAATACAAAGGATTATGGGCACTAATGACTGAAGTTCAATCACGTTTCACTAGAGAACATGAAATATTTTAGAACCAATGCAAATTTGATGAGTTTATGGGTTTGATGGGGACTCATTTGATTGATAATATTTTTTTTAATTTGGATATAAGTTTATCTAATTTTAATATATGGGTTAAACTATATAATTTATTTGGGAAAATAGATCACATGAAATCCATGTAGCTTCAAATCAAGATTTGTTTTCTCAATCCTGAAGATTTCCCATAAATTGTAGACTATCTTACTATGTCCACGCACTTGTTGAAAAAATGGAAGGGGAGTGGATGAGATAATAAATATGAATAATGTGTTTACATGATTATATCCAAGTTGAGATGAACATTTTAAATATTTATTTCTACTTTTTTCTCTAGCATGGATGCTTTAGGTGTCACATTCTAAATTCTTGACTTAGAGTTATTTTATGAAAGACTTACTAAGAAAGAATATAGATTGTATACCCTTGACCCTTCCACCTATCAAAAATCATTGTTATATTCAAATACTAAATGAAAGGTAAAATCAAAATGTAAATCCAATAACACTCATTTTCCATCACAAAGTGCTCCTAAATCCAATAACTATAAACCCAAGGAGTCTTCTAAATCCAAGAATAAGTCTATCCGCTCATGTTATTTTTATCGGGGGACAATAATTAATAATCTAGGTTTTTTAAGAGACTAAAAACCTTTAAGGATTAAATTAAAAAACAAAATATTTATATCTCCACTCTACTTTATTCTAATAAACATGTCAAAGTACTTAATATTATTGGGATATCTCAATCACTTATTTCAGAGAGTTGGGTTATATATTCTGGTGATTATCACCACATGAATTATTCTAATGATTTTTGTGTATGTCTTGGTTTGATTTATACTTCCAAAATTGATGTTGGACATTATTCCTTTATTTTTATAAAGGGAAAGGGTGACATAAACCTTAATAGTGTCTGCATCAATGATGCACTATATGTTCTTGACATTACTACAAGTTTTTTTTATGTATATCATATCTATCATTCTATTCAAGGTAAGATAATGAATTTAACCCCATAAGGGGATGGATTTATAGAATTTTTAGATCATATTTCACTTATTCCTTATGTTATTATTGATCATAGTTATCACCTCTATTACTTTAAGGGTTTTGATGACACTTCTCATATAGGTACATGTTTAGTTTCTCATGTAGATTCCTAGAGTAGGATTTGGCATGAGATATTTGTCAATATTAATTATAAATATTTAAAGGAGTTGACAACTCATGGTTGATGGTATCCCTACAGTTTCATGTCATGATGGATTTTTCCCTAGTTGTGCATTAGGGAAACAACACCAAGAATTGTTTCCTAAGGGTATGACTAAGAGTGCATCTTCACCACTTGAGTTTATGTACAATGATTTGATGGTCTTTCTTACTCCTTGCTTCAATGGAGCTAAGTATGAACCTATTTTTATTTATAATTTATCAAGGAGTACTTGGGTTTATTTTATCAAGTATAAGAGTGATGTCGTTTCACACTTTAAAGTCTTTAATTCTTTGGTCGAGAAACAATGTTATAGTTGCATAAATAAGCTTTTTATAGGGTATTAATTTAATAAAGTTATCTAATTTTTTAGTATCTCAAGATATTATTCACCAACATTTTGTTCCACATACTCCACAATAGAATGGTTTAGCAAAAAGGAATAACCAAAATTTGAAGGAGATGAATAACTACATGATACATTCATGATATGTACCTCACATATATTGGGAAGAAGCAATTAATTATGTGAATTAAATTTAGAATCATAAACCACACAAAGCACTTAAGAATTTAACTCTAGAGGAGGCTTAGTCTAGAATGAATCCTAATGTCTCATTCCTCAAAGTTTTTGGGAGCCATTCTTGGGATTTTATACCAAATAAGAAAAGGAAAGCCTTAGATAAAAATAATAACCCCCTTATAATTATAGGGTATTATGAGTACATGATATATTATCACCTTTTGAATCTTGATACTCATGATATTATATTTTGAACACATGTTTAGTTCAATGAGACATTCACTTCTTCCATGCCTTCTTCTTCCTTTAATGATTCCTCACTTCATATTGAGTATTGCTTATTTGAGGGGATAGTTTAAGAGGGCCCTAAGGAGGGTATGGATGTTGGGGATATTATTCACACTAATGTTGTCACTATGCCTATGTGGTATTGTACTACAATTTTTGAGGTAGCATCTTTTATACATGATCTTCCACCCATTAGACATTATCATGCACATTTTATAGGTTCTAGAGTTTTGTGTCAAGAATTTTATGCATACCCACAATACTTTTCATAGGCTCATGGGATATAGGAGTGGGTTGATGTGATGATAGGTGAGTATTCTTATTTGATTAATAATCATTCCTTGGATTTGTCCACTCTTTGTAAGGGAACAAAGTTGGTTAGGTACAAATGGATATACTACACCAAGTATACAACTGATGTGTCCATTGACAAGTATAAGGCATGTCTTGTTGTTAAGGGTTTATTTCAAGTTAAAGGTATTAGTTACTCATAAAATTGTACACCTATTGCCAAGATGGATTCAATATAACTTGTACTTTATATTGCTCTATCATAGGGTTGGCCAATGTACCAAATGGATATTAAGAGTGCCTTTTTACATGGAGATTTATAAGAAGAAATATAGATGGATCAGTCAGATGGGTTTATTCATGATTCTTCTCTTGTTTATCAACTTTGAAGGTCTCTCTATAGTCTCAAATAGGTCCCTTGAGCTTAGTATGAGAAGATGGATTATTTTCTTCTCTTTATTGGCTTTGTGGTCAAATCTAATATTATATATCCAACATGTTAGATATGATATTTTTATACTAGTATTGTTGTTGATGATATAATTCTTATTGGTAGTTATTATTAGATCAAATTTATTCAATAGGCTCTTCTAGCGTAGCTTGATATGATAGATCTTGGCTTTTTAAAAAAAATCCTTCTTTTGTATATTTCTTAGTAAGAATATCATATTCATTTGAGTTATAATAAGTACAATGATGATATTATTTATAATTTTCACATGGTTGATTACAAACCAAGTCACTCTCCTTTCCAATCTAGATTCATGCTTATTTACACTTGTGCTATTCATTTTTATGATCCTACATTATATAGGAATATAATTAAGATTCTTATGTATTTGACCCATACTCACCCTAATATTTCATTTAAAATTGGGCTTATATCTTGGTTCTCACATGCCCTCATGACAATCATTGGTAGACTTCCAAGAGGATTTTGAGATATCTATAGGGAAATTTTCACATTAGATTAAGATAAAATAGGGTTTATACTCACTTGGTTGGGTACACTTATTTAAATTAACTAGCCTATTTTGATGATAGATCTTCCACTTCTATCTACATATTTTATCTTAGTTCTTATCTAGTTGCTTGGTCATGCAATAAGTAGTGGGTTATTTCACTTTCATATATGGAGGCTAAGTATAGGGTACTATTTAAAATGAGATTACAAGTTATTTAGATTTTTTAGTTATTGGTAGATTTTGGCTTCATGTATGATTGAACTACTTGGTGTGACAACTAGATTGTAATACACATTTATTGATACCTAGTTGAACACCAATAGACCAATCAAATTTAGATACACATGCACTTCATTCATCAAAACATTCAAGATGGAGTTATTTTCTTCGATTAAATTCTAACTTAATAGTATATTTCTGACATATGTTCAAAAACTTTTACATCACCTCATTTCATTGAGTTACATGGATGTTTTGGGTTTTAGAAGTTATCCTTGGAGGTGCTCATGAGGACATCTTCCTTCTTCATTTTAATACTTATTATTGGGGCTCATACCATGGATATGAAACTTTATTTTTTTCCATTTTATCCCCTAGATTAACTTTAAGGGGGTGTTAGAGTAGGTTCTCATGTTTGTTAGGTTTTATAGCTAGTTTTTATCCTTTTCCCTTTTTGTCTTTCTGTGGATTTATCCCACATTGGTTGGTTTGTCTTGATTCTTATCTTTCCTTGCCTATTTATGTAAGGCCTTTCCTTTATAATAAGTAAGTTATTTTTATGGATAATATATGACATTATTTGTATATTTATATATCATCTTTGTAGCTCTTAAAATTCTTCTTATGATGTTTGTGTTTTAGATTAAGGTAAAAATAGGTTTTGAAGGGGCCCCAAAACCCTTTAACAGGAATAAAAAGGATAAAGCATTACCATGCTCCAGAAAAAGCCATCCTTAACCCTACTAAAAAGTAGCAATAGAAACAGGTTATACAAAGATAACCTCATAAAACCATTAAACAAACAACCCCCTAAAATCTAGCAGGATGCTCTAGTTATCAATTTTTAGGGGTAAAATCCAAAATAGTTGCCTGTCTGCCATCAGCAATATTCTGCAAACTTTCTAGCTCTCTAATTTTCCTTATGGGTCTTCTTCTGAGTTTGTCAGGAGAGCCAATATCCGGTTTCATCTTACAATGCTGTTCATCTCTTTTTCCAAGTATATCCCTAGCAATAACAAGTAGTTTTGCCTTAGTTTTCTGGTCTTTTTTACTGCTTCTTGTTTCTACTCCCTTGGTATTTGTGTTTTTTCCATCCCTTTTTCTTTGGTTCTTCTGAAGCTCCTCCAAAGGGATAACAATATCAGCCTCCCTAGGCTAAGAAAGGAGAGCATCTCCCTCTTCTGAATTGTTTACATCTTCAGCCAAGATTTCTCATTCTTCTAATACGCTTTTGTCATCAACATCTCCCCTTCGCTCTTCTATCCTTTGTTTGCAAATGATTTGTCTTGATGAATCCATCAAATCTTCTATTCTTTGTTCAGGATTAATGATATCTGTTTGCTGTCCATCTCCTTCTATTTCTGAATTTTCATTCTCAATAGAAAACTCCTTATACGCCACAGTTAGTGGCTCTTGGGGTTCTTCACAAGAAGGCTCTAAATCTGCCTCTACATCTAAATCTTTAGGATCTGCACTATTCTTTTGTTCTTGTCTATGATCTTCCTTTAGTTTCCATTCTTCCTTATACTGTATTTTTCTCCCTTCCAATACACCTCTCTGAAGATTTTTGCTTTTAAACGGACAGTTTTTAACGAAGTGCCCCAGTTTCTTACAAGCATAACAAGACTTAGGCAAATATTCAAAGAGAATCCCTTGAGTTTTTTTGCCTAGTTTAGATATTATTTCCACTTTTTTTGGGATATGATTCAAATCTGCCACTTTGACATACAGTCTGGCACTTAGAAGTTTGGATCTGGAGGCCGTAGCTTCATCCACTACCACAAGTTCACCAAAAGAACTAGCAATACCTTTAAAGATTTCCTCATGCCAGAACTCTAAAGGGAGTCCAGGTAGTCTAACCTAGGGAGTCCATGTAAGATTTCTTGTGATGTTTGTGTTATTAATATTTCATATGTTTAGATTTAAATGATCTTGTTGATGTTCCTTTTAGGTTTTAAAGAACCCAAGGATGAATATGAAGAATATCAACCTATTATTTCTTATCATGCACTTTCAGGCATTAGTACTCATCAAAATTTAAGGTGGTGGGTTTATTGAAGAAATAGAAGGTGACTATATTAATTAACTCTAGGAGTAGACATAACTGCATCAATAGTAAGTTGGATACTTGTTTGAATTATTTCATTTACCCAACTCCAAAATTTTAGGTCATGATTGCATATGGTGGTATTTTCAACTATTCTATAAAATGCCATATTATTAAGCTTGCTATGGGAGACTACTTGTTAGATTCCCTTATGTTTCCTATTCATGTGGAAAGAGCTAACATTATTTTGGGAGTGTAATGGATGACCACTTCAGGCACTATTGAGATTAATTTCTAATAACTATTTATAAGGTTCCATTTATAATGTATAACCTTTGAACTTTATGGATTATAGGCTAAATATACACAACTAGTTAGTTCTCATTAGATGATGAATATTATTAGAAATGATGATGAGGGATTTTTGGCATGATTATTTTCCATAGAAGTTTAAACATCTAAGGAGTTTACACATCCTAATTTCTAGAGGGTGATGGATGACCATTCTATTATTTCTGGTGACATGCTAAAAGGAGTTACTCTAAGCTATATACATGATCATTTCATCAAGCTTAATATATTAAGTACAACACCCAATATAAAACCCTACATGTATCCCTATGCCTATAAGAGTGATGTTTAAAATATGGTATAGGATATGTTGGAGGTAAGAATCATCTGACATAATCAAAACCAAAATTCCTCCCCTATGGTCATTATGTGGAGTAAGGATGACACTTGGAGGATGTGCCCAAATTAAAAATAGCTCAATAATTACACCATAAAATATATGTTTCCTATTCTATTAACTGATTATTTTATAGATTAATTACATGGTGTTATCTATTTTAACAAGTTAGACATTCACTTTGGGTATAATCAGATTTGAATTTCTAATGATGACATACCTAAAATATCTTTTATAACTCATGAAGGCCATTGTGAATTTATTGTCATGACTTTTATCCTCACAAATACATCATCTACATTTTAGATTTTGATGAATATTATTTTTAGGCCATTTTGATAAAGTTTTTATTTGTGTTTTTTTATGGTATCCTCATCTACAACTAAAATTGGTAGGGTGATTTGAAGCATGTGAAATAGGCACTTTAAATTTTAGAATAACATTATATTTATGATAAACCTTTTCAATGTACTTTTGGTGTTTAAAAGGTGGAGTAATTAGGTCATATTATTTCACATGGAGTGAAATTTAATCTGAAATAATCCAATCAATGAAGGAGTGGAAGGTTCCCAAGACCCTAAAAAACCTACAAATATTTATGGGGCTAATTGGTTACTATCATAGGTTTGTAAAAATTAAAGGTAGCATTGCAGCCCCACTCACCTCTTTGTTGAATAAATAATCCTTCAAGTGGATTGATTTATCTACCAAAAATTTTATTAGTTGAAAATGTCTATATGCACAAATCTATTTTTGGCTACTCTTAAATTTTCAAAAACATTGTTGTGGAGGCATCAGGATATGGCATGGGAGATGTAATAATGAATTTTTTTTTACCATTGGCATTTAAAAGATTATAAATAGTTAAAAAATAGGATCAAACCAATCTATGAGAAAGAGATGATGGATATTATGCTTTCAATTGAACAATGGAGCCTTTATTTGATGGGTAACCACTTTCAAGTAAATACTAATCATGATAATCTCAAATAGTTTTTATAACAATGATTATCATTTGAAGAAAAAAATAATGGGTTAATAAAATGTTAGGATATGATTTTGAAATAGTGTATATGAAATAAAAATAAAATGGGTGGAAGATGGATTATCTCATAAGTATGAATCAATTGAGGCATTGTTATGTGCAATGACTATTTGGTAGGCAAATTGGATAAAGGAAATAAGATGAGAATGAGAGAATCATGATGTTACCCTTGATTTGATTTAGATTATTTAGTAGGGTTCTAGGGGAGCTAAAAACTTTACATGTAAATGGAACACATATGGCATAAAGATAGATTATACCTTTGTAAGCATCCTCTCCTCAAACATAAAATCATATAGAAACTTCATGCATTTTCACTAAGAGGTCACACATGATTTTTGAAAACATATCATATAATCAGGATTTTTTTTTGAAATTAATTAATGTGGATATCTATAAACATGTGTCCAAATGCATGGTATGTCAATAGAACAAAGATGAAACCATTAAGACCCTAGGTCTATTGTAGTATTTATCTATCCCTAGATAGTGTTGGGAGGAGGTTTCCATGGATTTCATTATTGGGTTACCACAGTCTGAGAGTAAAAATATTATTATGGTAATTATAGATCAAATCACAAGGTTATCATGGTTTAAAGGTAAATTTTTGATCATGGTAGTTTTGGATTGACTCACCAAGTATGCTCATTTTGGTTCCTTATCATAGCCATTTGTTTCTAGTATAGTAGCTTTTGATTTTCTTAATATAATTTAAGTGACTAAAATCCCATATTTACTAATAATTTTTGGATTGAATTATTTGCATGTTTGGGTACCTAGGTGGTTCATATCTCATCCTATCATCCTCAAACTGATGGAAAAATAGAGGTAGTCAAAAAAATTCTAGAAGGGTATCTTCATTATTGTGTTTCTGATAAATAAAACAAATGGGTTCATTAGACACCACTTATCAAATGGTGGAATAACATTTATTTTCATGCTTATTACAAAATGTCTCCCTTTATGGCATTATATGGGTATCAACCCCCATCCATTACTTCTTCCTTAATGGTATATTCCAAATTTTGAGATGTTTTTGAAAACAATCACTATCAATAGGATGTACTAGTTAATTTGTCATAGAATTTAGAAATGGTACAAAATATAATGAAGTAGAAAGTAGATAAACACTATAGTGAATGAAATTTTGACATAGGTGATTAGGTATTTGTAAATTTTCAACCATATAAGCATATTTTTTTGAAGAAACATAAAAAGGATAACAAGTTGTCATTAAGTATTATGGTCCTTATAATATATTGAATAAAATTGGTATTGTGGCTTACAAACTATAATTTCCCCCATCCACTCACATACATCTAGTTTTACATTTATCTTTATTCAAGAAGGTAATTGGACACATAATTTCCACTTAGACTGAGTTAATAAAACTGGATGAATAAGGTTGATTCATTCTAGATCCAAAAAAATTCCTTCACATATGAACTAAAAAATTATGGACTAGAGTGATTAATGAGTATTTGATAAAATGGAAGAACTTATTGTAGACATTATAAAACATCACAGTTATAGTCATTATAAAACACCCCTTCATCCCCTTTGGTTATGATTAATTATTAAAATCATTTAACATACCCATTTACCCCCTTTTGGATAATTTAATTAATTTAAAAAGGATTATTTACACCTCTTCACCCAAAACCATGGCTAATTGATCAACACCTAGCCTTAAGACTATTTACCACCTAGGAATTTAATTCCCTAACCCCTTATACTTATTCCTTATGCATCCCAAAGAGGCCTTTATTAAACTTAGACAATTTCCACCAGTTCTAACAACTAATCATAAGTGTATAGATTTATTTTTGGCAAATTTGGACTTATTCCATCTAATTGACACCGGTAACCCCTCAACCAATGATGATTGACTAGGATTAATAATGGTTACTTAATATCACCCAAAATCCTTACCTCAAGAGGTTGAATCTATAACTTTCACAAGAATCTTAAACTCTTAGGTAAACCAAAACTCTCAAGTGAGATAGTGACTATACCAAAGACATCAAAGTCCTTGAAAAATACACCAAAAAGAACTCAAGTACTATTAATCTACCTATATTACTCGAGGATCCTATGTAGCTTATACCCAACCTTAGCATTCTTCCAAACTAACAAAATCTAGAGCTAATATCTACACTTAAATCAAGTTTAGTTTTTATGTTCTAGTTGTTTTACTATTTTTCACCCATTTATAAAACCTCTCACACCACCCTTTGTGTTGGATTTCTACAACTCCAAGCACTCTACCTTCCACTAAGTATCCATAGGCCACCTTAATCAACTACATATCCAACTTACAAGTTTGATACTTTTGAGAATTTACTTTGCCCTCAAAAAAATTCCAAAACCTAGAAACAACTCATAAAGGCCTTCCTAAAAATAATCCAACACCCATTTTTCTAAAACTAAGACTTACAAAGACTGAAATCAACCATCTCTACCTAGAAGTGGTTGTACCTCAACTAACAACGGTTGCCTTAATTGACATTGATTGTATAGTGTCCATCGATGATCATTGTGTTTCATTTTTGCTAAAATATCAAGTAATTCCCACCTATTTTAATTCTTCCAAATTATAGTTTTAGAGTTTTATTACATGACAAAGGTATAAACTATTTTTTGAAACCATTTTGAACACTTTATCTTTATTTTTTAATAAGTTATTGTTATTTTAGTTAAAATTACTTGTTTCCCTTCAATCATTTCTTACATTGATTTTAGTATTTTCCATTATTTCATTCAAGTACCTATTCCATTTATTAGAACTTAAATGTCGTAAAGAGTGGATTGATAACCTCAAAGGAAGCCTAGTGCTTCTTGGATCTAGCTTACACTAGGAAATCCACCCATATATCTTACTAATCCACCCTTTTCTAGTTGATTTTTTATTTTTAGGCCATCCTCCTGGGCCAAAGAGGACTATATACAATTTATTAGATCATGCATGCACAACAAAATTAGGTTCTTCTAAACCACACCCATCTTTAAGTTTCTTCCTTTTTTCTAAAGAAAATAAACATGAAAAAATAGTGAAACATTTTGGTGTGATTGATGGGACCTTTGATCTTTTGTTGGGTTCATATTTATTTAGGACATTTAGTTTCATTGGTGAAATTTCATCCTTTACAAATTTCATTTTTGAAAATTAAATGTTCCTTCTTTATTTTTTGCATTGAAAATATTATTTTCAATCTCTTCTTCCCAAAATTAAGTTCTAGTTCTCCTTTGCATTCTTAGGAAAGGTTAAAATTTTCATTATTATTTCATTTCTAAAAATAAAAAAACACTCATCCTAGGATTAGGACTTGCATTTTGATACCATATTTAGTTTTATCATAGTTATTCTTTTACTCATTGAAAATAAATCAAAATTTTACTTTGGGCTTAAAAATAACTTGCCTCCATTGCTTGCTTTCTTATTTAGTTCACATAATTTAATTTAAATAGTGAAATTAATCATATAAAATCACTTATTATCACACATATAATACCAAATCACTCATTCAAATTAAACATCAAACATTGACATAAGGCTCAACTAGAAATTTCATCACCTAGTGGTAAACCTTTGCCTTGGCTATCCCACTTGGAATTCACTACCAAGGGGAGAAACTAAAACTTGGTTTGTTAGCTGAGTATGATCTCTATCAATTTGGTATATTTTTGCTAGACACCTGACACCATTATCACTATGATGTGTGAAGTGAGGGGGTAGGCCCCAATATGAAGCCATGTACCAAATTCTAATATAGATTGTTGAAATCTTTTAACAACCTGAAACCATATTTTTCTAGTTCCCTCTCTACAAGCCAAAGTTGAGTCTCATAACTTCTTAGATTGAGGCATAAGCCTAAAAAGAGATAAAAATTATTCTAGGACTTAAATGTACTCTTAGTGTATGTTTATTTTCCTTGAATCTTTTATTTTATTTTCTTCTCTTTGAGTGTGTGAGATCACATTCACCCTTATTTCATATTTCTTTGCATGGTCTTGATAATAAAATAACTTAAAAGCCAAGAAAACAAACATCCACCTCCCAACCACCCATCTTCTTCTTCTTCCTCATCTACAGAGTACATCTCAAATGTATAAAGTTCACCCATCACTTTATAAGTCTTAGTATGCCTCAAAAAATTACCTAATGAGATATATATCTCACCAACCTTCTTGATAACAATCCCATAGCTCTCCAACACTACCTTACCACCATGGCTCACCATACCCTTGCTTCATTTCCTTTTATTGAACCACCTTATAACATGCCACTTTCTCTTATGGGTAGGACTTCATTTGCCACTATCTCCACCTAACTATTGGTGACCCAAGCCTCTTCCTCCACCAATGACCCTTCAAAAACCACCACCCAAAACTAATATCTTCCACCAACCAATACCCAAACACCTTCTACCCCAACCAAAAACCCTTCTAATGTGGGATCAACCTAAGCTTTAGTAACTCATACACCACTTACCATTAGAGTACCTTCAATTAGTGTTGCTACCCTACCACTTTCCATTTCCAACCCACAATCTTTAAACCCTTTCTGAAATTTGGTAGTTTCCATACCCTCTATGATCCCACATATTAACACTAGGGAAACCACACACCCTCAACATACCAATCCAACCATACCTCTTACCTAAGCAATGTCTATTTCACCAAACCTATGGTATGTCCCAAAGCTAATAGGGTACATTCCTCCACCTTCTTCTGAACCTTCTATACAAACTTACCAATATGTGGCATTTTCCCAACCTTCCATTCCCACTTACCAATATATGTAATCTTCCCAATCCTATACTAATTACCCATATGTAACACCTTTATAACCCCAACATAATATACCTTATAATTATGGGGGTGCAAAAATAGAAATTGATCTTATCAAGATGATGATGGACAATATGACCAATCTTGATTCATCCATTTTTGGTGCCCATAACCTTTTTTCATATAACCAAATTTGTAATGAACCAATCCACCCATCTATCCCAATTCAACCATACCCCGCACAGTAGGAACTTAAAAAATTTGCTAAGTTTCAAATCAAAGAATATCCCTAACACCATCTTAGAGAATTTATGCATTCATGTTATTTGATTTCTTATGAGGAAGCTCTTCTTCTCCATAGTTTCCCCATGCCCATAACTATACCTACATTAGATTGATATAGTGTTATTACCAAAAAATCCCTTTTCTCTTTTGTCTAACTAGCTGAAACTTTATTAAACCATTTCTCTATAAATATTTCCAAGAAAATTTCTATAATTGATCTATGTTCCATTAGGAAATTTTAAGATGAGTTAATTACTAACTTTATGGCCTATTGGAGGGGCTTAATTAACTAACTCTCTTTCTATTTGCCCTAACCCAAGTTGATTGACATTTTCTATAAGCATATCTCATCAAAATTATAGGTTCAAACTTTTTAAACCTTTGATGAGGCATTCACCATGGCTCAAAAGTTGGAGATTAAAGCTATTGATGAGGGAAAGCTCAAATTGAGGAAAAAAAATTCCAGTTTCAAATCAAACGAATCTTCTTCCTCTAAAACCACCATCCACACCAACACCAACACCAAAGCTAAAGGAACCACAAATTTAGTTTTGCTTAAAATGGATCCTCCTATGGTTGTCAACCAACCCAATTCTTCCACTTCTTCCAACCAAAATGACAAAACCCAAACCATTATGTCTAAAAATAGTATATTTCACTTGGGAGTCATACACTTCAGTTTTAAAAAATTTATTTCAAGCATCTATCATCAAACTTCCCATAATTAAATGACCTCATAAGTTTGATTCCTCTCATCCTATACCTAGTGGTATAAGGAAAATTAATCATGTAGTCTCCACTATGTAATTGGACATGATGTTAGTATATGTAAGACATTCAAAAACATTTTCCAAGATTTGATTGACAAGGGTGAACTTGTGATGGATAACCTAAATTCATCCCTTAATCAATCACTCAAAAAATTTAGAAAACCTTTCTCTAACCATTCATGTTCGATGAATAGTGAGCATACTAATGCAGAGTTTTCTCACAAGCATGAGTTTCACATAGTTAATGTTTATCTCAAAGAACTAATAGTTAATTAACCCATGTCCTAAACTACCACCTATTCTCCACTTATTGAGTTATTGGATTCACCTTCCATTTCCTTGAAAAATGAAACAAAAGAAAAGACTATCATACCTTATCCAATTATTAAGGTATTAGAATCACTAACCTCTCCTTTATAAGGCATATAAAAGGAGGAAATAATTATTTCCATCCATTTTTATTCCATGATAGAGTTATCCACCCTTCCTTTGGAAATTATTCCTAAGGAAAAAGTTGTTTCAACTACCCATTCTATGTAAGAGTCATCCACCGAGGCCTTGAAACCTTTGATAGAGGAAAAGGAGAAAATTTCCATCCCTCTTTCTTAGCCATTTGGTTTATCCTTCGAGTCCAACACTGAAGGAACTAAACCCATCTAAAATCCCTTTTATAGGTTGGTCCAATTTTAAGATTTCTTATCCTAGCCAAACCTTGATCAAGCCACATTTTGGCATCACCTTGGGCTCCCTTATCCAAATAAGGAGTCATTAACCTCACACTTATCTACCCAAACTTAAACTTCCAATAGAGAGACTAACATCACTCTAATCAAACTAATAAAAGACTCCACCTCTCAAACCTTAGATGAATATCCAACCCAAGTCCATTAAAAGAAACATAAATACTTTCCACTATCCTCATAAAGCCCACCAAGAACCTAGGTTTGATCCACACTCATAATTTTGTGCATCCTCCATTAAAGTTGGATTTTACACTACCAAACCCACCTAAGAAGCCATAAGTCAAACCAACCAATAAATTGGAACCATCTAGGATTCCAAAATCCAAAACCTTGCTTCCGATTTCCAATTTTCCTTCCATTTTAGGAATTAATCCTTCTTCCATCTTAGGATCTTACCCCTCCACCTTGATTAAGAAACCAAGTCTCCAAAAGAAATCGGAAACCCCAACTCCACTTCTATCTACACCTCTACTTATATTTACACCTTCTCTACTATATACACCTCCACCTATTCTTACAATACCTAATACCTCCAAACCATCTACAATCAAGCATTCTGCTTCCAAACCATATAAAACCAAGCCTTATACTTCCAAAAAATCTACTTATAAGCCTTAAAATTCCAAACCATCTACATCTAAACTATACACCAAGAACATTCCATCACTTAAGGCTCCAATTATCAATCCTACCCCTAAGAAGGTTTCCACCCCAACTGTCAAAACCAAAACTTTCCTTCCCTTGAAACTTTTTTTAGTGTTTTATTCCACCATTTTATAAATGTTCCTCCAAGATTCTTACTTGTCTTTCCTCCTATAATACCACTTGATCTCTTTAGTCCTAATATATCTTAATTTAAAGACAAATTTATTTGCTCATATCATAAGATGCCTAGGCATGATATGGAGAACTATAAAACTTTCCATGTCATAATACACAAACTATGTGATGAGGATGACTTATTGAAAAAGGAACCTACCATAATCCTACCATAAATAAAAAATCAAAAATAAATTA
Source organism: Torreya grandis (assembly GCA_037957365.1). Classification (NCBI taxonomy): domain Eukaryota; kingdom Viridiplantae; phylum Streptophyta; class Pinopsida; order Cupressales; family Taxaceae; genus Torreya; species Torreya grandis. The sequence continues at coordinate 152,883 of JARHVA010008768.1, read as the reverse complement.
CCCCACACCTACCTACCCCCAAATTTTCATCTAAAAGTGAGGAGGAGCCAAACTAGCCCACTAGCCCAAATCCATACCATTCATGTGGTTACCCAATCACAAGCCCCAAAAAATGATAAAGGGAAATAAAAGATGCCCATCCCATGGAAATACCCCTCTTCCACCACCAAAACACCTAACCAAGCCCAAATATATTCATCTAAGCCTAAGATTTATATCTTGGGTGCACCCCAATCCAACCCCTATAAATCAATACAGATGGTAGTTATAAAAAAAATTCACCAAACACTAGTGAAGATGAATTTATATGAGCTAATCAATACCTCATTAAATCACCATTAAGCCATGATGAAGGCCTTCTAATACATAGAGGTTCAACCTAAATATCCACAACCTCTAGCAGCCTTAATTGGATCCCTTTAGATTTCTACCATTATTACCTTTTAAGATTTAGAGATACTCCCTATTCACCTAGATGATCTAGATCTTCCCCTTTTCATTACCACTCACATCAATCAAACCCATATCAATAGGGTTAGGATTGATAGGTGGTTAGATTTAATATTATTTCTTCCCATGTGTATGAAAAATTAAAACTATACAAGAACATCATGTTAAAAACTAGAGTATTTCTCTGATCTTTCAATGATACTATGGAAATAACCTTAGGGATAATCATCCTTCATATTCATTTAGGACCTCTCACTCTTCCTGATCTCTTCTACATAGCAGAAGGTGAGTTCTAATATAATTTTTTACTTAGATACCCTTGGATCCATTCCATGGGTTGTGTGTCATCTACCTTACATTGGTGCATCAAGTTTGAGTATGAGGGTCAAGTCCATACCATACTAGATAACCCTAATCTTTTCAAGTCATGCAATATGACTTATCAATGTAATGATGTTCTCCTCCCAATTAATAATGTATCCCCTTCCTCTTCTATCAACCAAGATTCCACCATCTCATCCATACCTTCCTCCCAAATCCCCATGAAGGACCCCTTGGAATCAACATTCTAACATATTTCACTTAGGGAGTATAGCCTTTTGTCCTTAGATGTTTTCACTACTCCCAAAGAGTATGAGAATCTTGACCAACAACCTATCTATGATTCCAATATTTAAACCATTATTCCTTTTGGGCCTCCAAATTTCCAAACTAATTTTGTTTATGGGGGACTTGATTGACCACTTTTTGCCTCGATTGACTCCTCTTCACCTAAATCATTCACCTCTAATTTATCCTACTTGGTTAAACCAAAGTTTACTAAAACATACCTCTATAGGTGTTTATGGAAATGATTCAATATAGTATGCTATGATCATGGACCACATGAGTTGTTACCATACAAAACATAATAACCTCATGAATGATTTGGTTTCATATTCATTATACAAGGATATCTAACCATTCCAATCCCCCATCACCATAATTGAGTAGGAAATCATGTCCTCACCAACCCCATATCCTTCAAAATATGAAGATATTAATATCATTCCCTCTAAATTTTTTTCAATAAATATGATTAGTTTGGTATCCTTGACATATCAAAAGTATATGGAAACCATGACTATTCCTCTGACTCATCTTGACATGGTAGAGTGATTTTCCTACCATTAATACTATTTAATGTTAGGATGATGATTCCTTTCTCACCTATCTTAATGCTAAAGATTCTTCCATTCACAAATCCATTCCTCTTAATAATTCAAACATGTTTAATGAATCAACTATTGACATCAACTTAGGCACTTAGGATATCCCCTACATAATCAAGATTTTCTAATCCTTAGATTCATTAGAATGTCAAGATTTATCTTCCTTTCTATAAGACCATAGCATAACATTTTCCTAGTCTGACAATAACATGCCAGGAATCAACCCAACCATAGTCATCCATAAAATTATCACCACCCTTGATGCCAATCTTGTTAGGAAAAATATTCAAATGATGAACCCTCATATATCCCTTATTATCAAAGAAGAGCTTTAGTGCCTCTTGTCCATCAATTTCATGCAACACATTAACTATCCCCAATAGGTCTCAAACATTATTCATTTCCCTAAAGTGACATGTGGATTTTATATTTACATTGAATTTTGGGATCTTAACCTTATTTGTCCAAAAGAGGACTTCCCTTTGCCAAGCATTAACCAACTTGTTGATTTTATATCTAGCCATTAGATGCTATCTCTTATGGACAAGTTATTAAGCTATAATTAGATCTTGATTTCCCCTAAAGATCAACATAAAAATTATTTTATCGCCCTATGTGGAACCTTATACTACAAGATTAGGCCTTTTAGTCTAAACAACACTGGTATAACCTACCAATGTGCCATGACCTATATCTTTCATGATCTTATTCATAAAACCATGGAAGACTATGTAGATAACCTCCTTGGAAAGTCCAAATATCATAAGGATAATTTACTCATTCTTAATGTTATCTTTGAGTGTTTTATCCACTTCCATATCTACCTTAACCCTAATAAGTTTATCTTTGGGTTCTTATCAAGAAATCTTCTCGGATTTATTATCTCTCTCCATGGAATAGAAGTAGGTACTACTAAATTCAAGGTGATCCTTAGTATTCTTCCTCTCACTAACATCAAGTAACTCCTTAGTCTATAGGGGAAGCTCTAATACATTTTCCATTTCAACTATCTAATAGATGTCAACCTTTCCATCACCTCCTTAAGAAATATATCTCCTTTAAATGGAATAAAGACTATCAAAAGTCCTTTGACTCACTTAAAAAATACCTTTTTTCCCCATCTATTCTTATTTCTCTAAAAGAGAATCAGCCCTTTTACCTCTATATTTCCACCAATGACAATTCCCTAGGGGCGATGTTTGCACATTATGATGATCAGCATAAAGTGCAAGCAGTCTATTATATAATTTTAACACTTATATATTATGAAACTTGATATACCCATACTAATAAATTATGCCTTTCCTTGGTCTTTGTGGCTTCTAAACTCTGTCATTGCCTTCTTAATCAGAAAAACTTCATCATAACTGACACTAACCCACTCAAGTATATGCATTCTAAACCATATCAAAATCAATGTATAGATAGATGGTTCATGCTATTATCTAAGTTCAATTTTGAGTTCCTCTAGAAAAATTTAATTAAAGGGAAAGCCATTATTGACTAATTTTCTAAAGCACCTTTAGTAGATAACCAACCTCCTCTTCTTGAGTTCCCCCATGAGTCTATTGTAACTTTATCTCAAAATGATTCCACTTATCATATGACCATGTTATTTAATGGATCAAAGTGTCAACATGGTTGGAGATCCAAAATCATACTTACCCCCCTTTATGGTGAACCACTTCCTTTATCTATTAAACTTGATTTTGATTACACTAATAAAATAGCTAAGTATGAAGCCCTAGTGATAGGTCTCCAAACAACTTTTTATTTTGGAGTCAAATTGATCAACATTTTTAGTGACTCTAAACTTATGGTCAACTAAATAAATGTTTCTTACCAATGTAAAAATGATGTCTTACAATAATACAAATAGCTAGTAGATATACTCGTGATGTCATTTGATTAGTACCTTATCCAAGCCACTCTACATTCTACTAACAAGTTCACTGATACCATGACTTATCTTGCTTTCCAAATCCCATCTATGCATTTTAATTATAAAATATTTGTCACTATCCATCACCTTAATGATCCCTCCTATAGAAAATTAGACCTCCATTCCATTTATCACATGGAAAAATGCCAATTTGATATTTTTTATAACCAAATATTTGACTATCTAAACCTAGCCATCATCAATTCTAATCTCTCTTAAAATGGTCAAAGATAATTTATATAAATTACATATCATTATATCATATTATGGGGAATTATTTATAAATGAGGCTTTGATGGTACCCTCTTTAGATGCCCACATAGTCATGAAATCTCTCATGCTATGAAAGAAACACATGATGGGATTTGTGGAGGACACTTTAGTATTCTAGATATCATTAAATGTATCCTTCACCTTAGATATTATTAGCCTACCATTAACCAAGAATATTTTTATTACATAAATAAGTGTGTCAAGTGTCAATAACATGCAAATTTGTATCACGTGCCTAGTTATGGTCTTCAATTCTCTAAGGATTTATGGCCCTTCTCACAATGGGTATTAGATCTCATTGGTGAAATTAATCCTCATTGTTTATAGTGACAAAATTTAATTATCACCATGACAAAATATTTCACCAAGTGCGTGGAGGTTATTCCCCTCATCTCAATTAAAGCTAATAAGATTGTCAACTTTATTAACCATCACATTGTCTTCCATTTTGGTGTTCCTCATAAAATTATCACTGATAATGTCATGTAATTTAAAAATAAAAAGTACAATGTCTTTTTGATATATTTGGCATTAAGTTAAGCTTCTCATCACCATACCATCCACAAGTTAATTGACATGCTAAAGCTTCTAACAAAAAACTTAACAAAATACTGACTAAAATGGTCAATGCATTTAGTCATGATTAGAACTTACACATTCCATTTACCATATGTGCATATTGAACTATAATTTGAACCCTTATGAGTGTTACCCCTTTCTCTCTTATCTTTGTACTTGAGGTTGTCTTGCCTCTCAAAGTCCAAATTTCCTTTCTTTATATATCCTTGAAGGAATCAATTCTAAGGGAGACTATTATCAAGAAAGTTTATCCCAACTTGAGGTACTTAAAAAGCATCATTTGGCCATGCTTAACCATCTCCATGTCTATAAAAAATGAATCAAGTGCATTTATAACAAGAAACTAAAATACCATGAATTCAATATTAGAGATATCATCTTAAAGTAAAATAAACATGTAACCAATATGAAAAAAATCAAGTAGGACAAGTTTGATTTTAATTTTCTTGGACCTATATAATAATGCATACCTATGGGTTGGGAGTTTATTGTTTATCATCTCTTGAAAGGAAACCATAACCTATTCCCCTTAATGATTCGTATCTAAGTCCATTATTTTGTTAAAATGTTTCAAACTCATCTTCTTTCTAACTTAATCTTGTCCCTTATTTTATGATGTTACTACATTCATCCCCTCACTTTGAGGAAAACTTATTAAAGCATAGACTCATGTGATTATCCATCACAGTTTCATCCTCACTCCTAAATATGGGTACAAAAACTCTACTCATGGCATGATTCTCATGGATATTTTTAATTCCTCATAGGATGGAACCCCATGGTCATTATTTCTTAGATCATCCTCTCACACACTATTCAACCTTCTTGTGCTATATTTTTACCTTCATAAACATAAGTCTTAAGCCTATATAAACAAGTATATGTCTATAAAAAAATAATTAAAAAAAATTCCATCTTATGGGTCATCTCTGTAGACTGTTCCCTTGAAGGACAACTTCAAAAACAATTCAAAACATTACTTCAAATAAGATAAACTTCTCCCTTAAAGGATAACTATCAAAGACTAGAATAAGTTAGAAGCTTAGACCACTCCCTTTAAGGATGGATAAGTCCAATAATTGTCAAAGAAAGTAATTTCATGGAAACTTATTTCATTGATTAGCTTACCCAACCTATCAAAACATCAAAAGACCCATTGTCAAAATTCACAAAAAAAACAAATATTCTAGAAGCTACAATCAACTTTCACAAAAGTCAAAATAGTAGACTTCCCACATTGATTAGTCTACACCAAATAAGACATATACTTATTTATAATGTCTCTTTGGTAACCTATAGAAGGGGCAAGTTATCCCCATAAGAAGGTTCCATTTTCATCCATTTCCCCTTTCACCCTCCATAAGGCAAGGGATTTTGAGCTTACTTGACACTATGTGATCAAGAAACTTCCTAACAAACCAATGAATACTAATTTGAAGCATCTGAAGGTATTATGTTCATAATCCAATCCAACTTCCTCTTTTTGGTCCTTGCCAATAATATAACATCATATATCCTTCTTATTTCTCATACCTACTTGTTGATACATTCATTAATATGTTTATCTTTTGATTGCTTTAACTTGCTTCTCTTTTATTATATATAGTTTTGTTATCCAAACTTAGTCTATGTTTTGTGATAGTTTTAAATATTCTTAAATCAACTCTAATCCAAATAAATACAATCATAATGTTTAAAAAAAACATTTAAATGCATTATGTGTTTTATTACATGATTTTCATTATCATTTCACATCATTTATCTCGATGTTTTTAATAATAAAAACATTCTAATTAAAATCACCATGATGATATATTATATTATCATCTCATATATCTAATAAATCATCAAATAAATCAAATTAATTCTATCACATCAAAATATATTATAAATTTTATCATAAAGTTAATAATAACCATTTTATCATTTTTCTAATAAAATTGAATAAATGAATCAAGTCATCATGTTATCCATCACATATCTATCTATGTATGGGATCACATAGGTTCATTTATTTAAATTTTAAACATATCATTAAGCATTCATTTACTAATAGGAATAATGCTAAATCAATCACAATATATCAAGATCATAAACATCATACAATGAATCATCACATGCACATAAATTAACCATAACCAAAAGTATCATAAATAACCATAAACAACATACACCATGTCATAACATCATAACTTGAATAAAATAATTATATATATATATGTGTGTGTGTGTGTGTGTGTGTGTGTGTGTGTGTGTGTGTGTATGTATGTATATATATAATGTCCTTGTCTCTCAAAATGCTATGTACATCCCATTGCATCAGCTCGTAGGCCATAATCAAAATCATAATAATAGTACAAATGAGTCCAATAAGGCCTATGGTGTAGGGTTACTATTGTAGTGTATAATTTCACACTTGTGGGATATTTTTTAGGCTCTCTCACTCCTAGCCACAATATTGGAGTAACTTCAGGCTATGGTTATCTTATAGTGAGGTTGAACCTCTGGATAAGGCTGACTTCCTCTTGGTAGATCACTTAAATTAATGTTTCTCCTTGGAAAAGGGATGAAAGGGGGTATAGGGTATCTAAAATATTTAAATTGGATGATTCACCAAATTAAAATGGCACTCAAATAACATGAAACAAGCACTAATTTAGCATAAGATAATCTTTTCTCACACAACCTCACAAACTAGCTAATTTACATAAGTATTTCATAAACTAGTCTCACTAAGCAATGAATGAAGTAAAGAGGAACTATGAAATTAACACCTAGCATCCATTAATGGTAGAAAGAGCTCAAGTTTAGACTTATAATTATCTTGAAAATAGATAAAAAGAGGCAAGAAATAAGGATAATGAACATTGAAGAGCACTTCTTCACAAAGCCATCATGCAAAAACTTACTAAACATAAGGTACATGCAGAATATAGGTGAAAACTAATCTTATTGATTCAAAAGATAGTTCTTACAAATTTTGGTAGGGGTTTGCCTTATTAAATAAGATTATCCTTTTAAAAATGGGGGGATAAAAGGGAGATATAAGAGGAAAGGGGAAGAGAGTGCACTTGGGTACTAAGTTGGAGCCTTGGTTGGTCATTTTATTGGCTCCATCACATTGTGTCATATGTACTAAGGTATCTATGTGCAACCACTCAAGAAGATGCCCCTAAAAACTAGGTGGCAATCACCCACCTACCAGCTGGTGCAAGATGTACATCAATTCCTCTAGCTAAAGTAAAATATATGAATATTAAATCATACCAAGTGATTTTCTCACACCAAGATGTCTATTGAGTTATTGTGGATCCATACTTAGAAAAAATAGGGAACTAACAGCCTATAAAAATGCAAAACATGTTAGATTCTTTTGTAAAATAGGTTGGTCAAGATTTGGAGGGAGTCCTCTACACATTATAGGTGGTTTCCAAATAATTATAGGCCATTTAATGGATATATGAGTCCCAAAACCCAAAACTGGTCAAAAAGTTCCTTTAAAAGCCTAGACAAGCTCAATATGCATTTACATCCTGTGGAAACTAAACATTGATCATGAATGAAACCTTCAAGAATTCTTGGATTAAAAACCCATATTATGAACTATTAGGCTTGAACCCTACTTGTATAAGACTGTTAGGTTTGTTTTCAAGGTGAAAGACTATATATGAGTATAAAAACTCCTCCAAGTGATCTCCATTGTCTTCATTCTATTTCATGACACTTGACAGTATTACCTTACCTTGGTTAAGAACCCAAATAGTGACACTTGATCTCCAAACCCTCCATGATGTTTTTATGAATATTTTTTCATGAATCCCATGCTTCTCTAGCTCAGGTTATCAACCTAAATATCCTTTTCAAATCACAATGATTTAGGTTTAGGCTATTGTCTTCAATTACTTGGATGTTTTTAGGTTCTTTAAAAAAATTTACAAGTATCTTGACCACACTAATCCTTACCAACTATAGATTATTTTAGGTCTATTGTACGTGACTGATCACTTATGAAAGGATGATCAAAACTAAGGCTAGCTTGCTTTTTGGAAAATGATCTTGATATAAAATTTATGATCATCCTCTTACCATACTACTCTTCATCTTCTATACCATTTATTGAGAGCACACCCTCCTCTTTAGTATATTCATGCTATGTAAGTTTATTTAAGAGTATCATACTCCTAACCCTTGTTTTTAGTGTGCATTGAGGGTAGGCTATATGATGCATTGAATATAACATGACTATCTAGGAAACTCTCTTGGTGATCTTGGTGGGTTAAAAAAACTCAAAGTATAAGATATTCTTTATTTTCATTATAATAAATTAAAACCCATATTTAAGGTCCTTCAACCTTGAAAACCCTCTTCCAAAATCCACTAATATCATGTTGACTATATAATGTTTGTTAGAACGTATTGTAGGTCTACATGGAATGGAAAACCAATTCAGTTATTACTTTTCCATGGATACTTCACTCCTTAATGTATCCATTTCATTTTAATTAGTATAAAACCATGTTTTTATAGGTCAAAGCAGTATGGAAGACAATAACTCATTATACATGTGGATCCCTTTCAAAAAATAATGAACATAGTCATGAAACAAAACTACAACCTTAGAAAACATGGCCTTTAGGTTATGAATATTAAAACTAGGGTTATTAACTGACCTTTAATGGTAGAATATGAATTTGAAGAAATTACTTTTATAACCCAAACTATATTTTGATATCATATTTATACATTTACATGCTTGGGTGTACAACACTTTTAATTTGACACGTCAACCTATGTGGCATCTCCTTAACACATTATTTATTAAAATTTAAAATATAAATGTTATCACTTCAAACACATGCTATCATTTCATTCCCCCTATAAAATTGAACAAATTCACTCCATCATCTCCATGGGAGTCTCTTTCCCTAACTTTTAACATTGGCCATTGATATTTGATTCAGGCTTTTGAGATTGTGACACTTGGTAGCCCCACATGCCTTTTAAGGATCATCTTATCAATCTTCATTTAGTTAATGATCTTACACCATAGATAATCCTGTATGAAATATAGGATCATTAACCTATTGACTCTATTTTCACTATCGATCCTCATATGCATGGTTGAATATGCACCATCGAGATCAAACATGCACAGTTAATTTGCTAAGTCACCATGATTATGACACATGGCACTATCACATTTAGTATTAGGATCTGATAACCTATTGACTTCATTATCACCATTAGATCTCCATTTTCATGATTGAATGTGCACCATAGATCTATCTTGACTTATTAACCCTAGTCTTCAATGTAGATCATCGATTGGAATTTATACGTAAGAATATGCATTGTCAATCTTGATTTAAGGGACTTTGACATATTTCATTCACTATCACCCATGAGATATAAATCCTTGATCTAATTGAGAAAGGATTTTACACTTGGATTCCCTACATTAATTCATATCTTGATGAATATATTTTAATCTAAATGGTTATTTCCTATGGCTTTAATTTGATGTCCCTTTGCATGTCCCACACTACTAGACCATCTTTTAAGCCTTATATATTGAGATAAGAAACAAAAAAAGACACCACAATTTTAGGGGATATTCATGACATAAAATACATAATTTTCATGTAATCCTTAAACTTTGGTTGACTTTTCAACTACATTTATTAAATGCACAACCAAACTGGCATGTTTACTCTTCCATGATGTGCTAAGATAGTCAAGTTCCTCTTGGCTTGTGCTAGTCATATTATCTCTTCAAAAGGACAATAAGAGGCATTGTAAATTTACCAAGACATCTTTGAGATTATAAAACATATTTATTACCTTAATAACCTATAGGGGATGACCTTCACTTATAGTTCTAGACCTTTTCTTTAAAATTTCGAGATTTACCTTAAATCTTGCTTAAAGTGTTTTAAAAGCTTACAAGTGAAATGTGGTAGGGTCATGATGTTTGTCTCCTCCTCTCACCATTAGATCACTTACTTAATTAAAACTCTACATAGCTTCTCAATCTACACTAGGATCTCCTAAAATACTACACTACATCATCAATTTAGGACCACAAAGAAATTAGAAATGGGGGTAGAAGGCTTCTAAAGGGTTTAAGAGAGTGGATTGATCCATCTAGGGAAAAATGTTGTATGTAATCCAATTTTGTCCAACATTTTTGGTAACCTCCTAGGATTTCATGCCTATTATGCAAGAGATTAGTTGACTTGTTTGATCCATTGGGTACACAGGGCCACAAGTCTTTATTCCCAACTAATATGAAACTGATACAAAGATCTCCCTTTCCAAAAAATACCTATTTAATAAATAAGGATAACAAGAACAAAACAAACATTATGCCCAAGGAACTTAGGGAAGGGAAACACATAACTAAAAATATGTACATATGGCACTTGGAGGAAAATAAGAAAATCTACTCTATTATGTATAATATATACAATGGATGCAAATTCTTCTAATAGGAAGGATTTAAATGAATTACATTGACTAGGATTGGTAATACCTCTCCATATAGATGGGAAAGTTAAAAAACATTACATTATTTGCATCCATGGATTAAGTAAGGGTCAGTCCACATGATATCAAACTTGATATGGTTGCTTGGCTTGGCCTTACTTGAATCCCACTTGAGGACTAGATCCCCTTATTTGAAGTCCTTTGATATGGATCTCTTGTCAAAGGGTTTCTTGACTTGAGTTTAGTGTGACTCTAGTGTGTTCATTATAAGGTCCCTTATTTCTTCAAGCTCCATGAGCTCTTCCATTTTTATGCTCATAGGTTCCCTCTCCATCAACTTAAGCTAATGGGATAAATCCAAGGTAGGTAACTCAATAGAGATGGGCAACTCAGATTCCCTCCCATATACAAGGACAAATGATGAGTTAGTAATGGCAAATTTTGGAGTAACTTTATCATCCCATAGGGCTATCCTTAGCTTTTTGTGGCACACTCCCTAATTCTCTTTCATAGTCTTCTTGATGATCCTTATCATGTTTTTTTATTGAATCTACCAATCCATTACCTCAGGGTTAGTGATTTCAGGGTGTACTAAGGTAGATGTCCATCTAAAGTTCTCACTTTCTTGTCCTCATGCTAACAAATTCTAAGGGATTATTTGAAATTATTATTGTTGGTACACCAACCTCATTACTATGTTTTCATAGAAGTCCAACACTACTATTTCATTGGATTATTTTAGGTAAATTACTTCCACCCACCTAGTGAAGTATTTAGTAGTAGTTAATACCCATTTATGTCCTCAATTGGAAGGTATATTGATCATTCTTATGAAGTCTAAACCCTACTATATGATGGGTTATTCTGCCTAGATTGGATTGAGAGGAAGGGATGAAAATATTTGCTTTCCTACGAAGAGAGCACACTTTAGACACTTTCTTACCCATGCCTATGCATCCTTAAAAATTATAAGCCAATAATAACTACCCTTCATCACATTTGTTGTTGTATTCCTTGGAGCAAAATGGCCTCCTACAGGTCCATCATGGAATTTTTCCAAGAGCCTAACCACTTGGTCATCATCAATACTCATTAGAATCACCCAATTAAGGTCTTTTTATAATATACCCCATTAACCAATGCATAAGTATGGATTAAAGTCTAAAATAAATTGTTTTTTCACTATCTATACCTTATGGGCAATCACTTATTATCAAGAAATGTGTCATATCCTAGAGCCAAATAGTGTGAGATGGAGGTGCATCTATTTATGAGTCATCTTGTGTCACCAATATAACCTATTTATCCTTGTGAAGGTCATACACCATATGATCACATAATCCTTTGCCCCTAACTATATTACTAACCTTAATCTCCACATCATACTCCCCAATCTTGGTAATCCAACCAACCCTCTTTTTGTTCAAGTATTATTTAAGAAGGAAGTCCCTCACTCTAGTATGAGACACCATAAGATATATTTTACTATTGGAGAGCATCGGTCTAAAATTTTTAAGGCTTCTTACCACTACAAGGACTTGATTTTATTAAAAAGTATACCTTACCTCATACCCCTCAAGCCCTTGACTAAAAAAAGCAATTGGATGCTCAAGTCCTTCACCAGTATTTTACATTAGCATAACTGATATATTCTCAATATTGATAAAGGCATACAATATGAAATACCTTGATAAATTAGGATTCATGAGCTTATGTGATTGGGTAATGGCTTACTTAATATCCTTAAATGTTTCTTTCCCTTCATTTGACCAAATGAACACTTGGTTCTTCTTCAGCATGGTAGTGATGGGTTTTACCAAGCTTGAAAAACTAGGTATAAACCTTCTCATAAAGTTTATTTTCCCAAGGAAACTCTAGAGTCCCGTTTTGTGCTTGGGTAAGGATAATGCCAAGATGACACTTACTATATTATGATCAATAGCTAATCCCTATTTTAAGATAATATATCCCAAGATTTTTCCCTCATAGATGACAAACATAAACTTCTTGGGATTTAATTAGATCCCATATTATTTTCACCTTTAAAAGATTAATCTTAGGTGATCCAAGTGCTCACTAGCCTTCTTGGAAAAAAATATTATGTCATCCAAGTAAACAAGCACCATATGATTTATCAAGCCTTGGAAATCCATGTTTATGTCTCTTTAGAAAGTGGCCTTGGCATTTGATAGGCCAAAAGGCATCTTATAATAAGCATATGTGCCCCACTTTGTGGTGAGGGTAGTCTTGTATTGGTCTCTTTCCCTTACCAACACCTAGCTGTATCCTAAGTACCCATCCAAAAGAGAGAAGAATAATAAAACAAATACCATTTGAATTAATTTCTCATGGATGTTAAGGGGTCATGATATTTCAAAGAGACCCTATTTAGATCCCTAAAGTCCACACACAACTAAATCTCACTTTTCTCTTTTCTTATAGGTATTGGGTTGCCTACCCATGAGGAGTGTTTGATGGAAAAATGATATTGGACTCAATAAATTTAGTCATTTTTTTCCTCATTAGCTCTTAAATTTTTGGGTTGATAGGCATTTCCTTCTAACTCATAGTATTTTCATCCACCTCAAATTATATAGTGTGTTGGGATAGCTTGGGATCAAAGCCTTTTAGATTATTGTATTCCTAAGAAAAGATGTCTAAATATTCCATACAAAGTTCAATGAAATCATGACTTTCAACCTTATTTCTTACCTTTCCAAGATTAAGGAGCTTGTATTTAAAGTTAAGAACTCTTTCATGTTCTCCTCATTAGTTGGCATCACTGCCTTGTCTTTCCTTATATGGTCTCCCTCACACAGAAAACCTTCAAGGGTGACTAGCCTTTCAGGGATTTTTTAATCCTCAACTAAAAACTTTGATCCACGTACTGATGTTGAAATTTACCTTAGTTCATTGAGTAAAACTCATATTCCTACTACAAGAAACAAATAGTCTACTTGTCGCTATAAAATACCTATAATTGAGCCTCATTGTCTAGCACTAATGGTGTCACTACCACTTTAACATGTGGTTGTTATTTGGACTTCTTTAACTTGTTTGGGATGTAAAATTGAGCTCCCATAGTTACAAACCTATCAGCATGATTATTTTGGTTCCTTGGCACTACTTGGATGTTAAAGGCTTCAATGTATTCATGTATGTTCCACACTCTATGTTTTTAGGATTCCATTAAGGGATTAGTTATGGTGTTTTGGCCTTTGACCTGATGCATGATCAACTCACTATCACCATATACTTGTAACTTCTTGATTCCCCTCTTACTAGACCACTGAAGGCCATGGATAAGGCCCTCATACTTAGTAGCATTATAAGAATAAATAAATTAGAAATTGTAAAAAGAAAAGTACTTATCATTGGAGGGAGATATTATCATTGCACCAGTACCTACCCTATGTTTTCTTCTTGAGCCATAAAAGAACAATTTCCAAAAACCATTAGTATCTTCTTATGGCCTAGTGAGAGATGGAAAGAATTCATTCTCCTCATGTAAGTAGTATACTCCCATATATCTTTCTTAAACACCTTCTAAAGGGTTAGTTCACTTATTTTCACCCCATAACTCATCAAAGAACATGTCAAGTATGCCTTCAAGATGAGTGTCTAGTTCTTAACCAACCAAGTGTTCATCTTCATCAAGAATGGTATAGTTAATGTTTGGGATATTTATCCCACATGGACCTATGTGAAATCATGAAATAGGTTCAACTTTAATAGACACCTTGGTCCCATACCTTGTCTTGAAATCCATGTAGTACTAATCCATTGCTAGATAGCCCCCAATTTTAGTTTTAAACCCTTTAGATAATTATAAAGTGAAATGAGAAGGCACATCTAGAATCAACACATCCTAAGACACTAAAACACTAAGACAAGCATGTAGGTTCAAGTTTATACATTTGATGATGACATCTAGTTTTTTGGAAGATCCATCAAGCTGCAAAACTCCCTTAGATTAGGGTTCATACTTCAAACCAAGGTGATGTACTATTAACTTTGGTATCACTAAATTAATTGATACATTGTCAACCCTAAATTTATGTACCAAAGAGTCACCAGTGATCATATAAATGTATAAGGAAGGAGGTTTGACCACCTTATTTTATTATCCTTCATTAGGTCTTTTCATTGCATTAGTAAGACCACATTTTCCTTACTTGGTGGCTTCTCAAAAACATTTATCCTTGACAAACCTTCCTAAAGGATATCCACCAGACTAGGCATAAAAAGCATGCCCCAAATTACCACAATCACATTGGAATTTTTCATTTGTTCAACAATATTGATGGGAAATCTGCTAGCTTTTTTTGTGCTTTGGGAGACACAACTATAATTTAAACTTGTGAGTATTGGGGTACAAAGGAATTCCCTTGGTTTTAATTATCTGGAGCTATTAGAACCTTTGGAGAAGTAGTAGGTTCACTTGGATTTGATAGTAATGGGGTAATATTAGGAGGGTCTTTGACTACTTCCTGATTACCATCCATATTCCTTTGTTTGAACCTTATGTTGGTTTCCACTAGAATGTATAATTGGCTAGAACTAGCCCACTAATTGATTACATATAACTCTTCTTACTCATAACTTACCATTATATCATCCAAATATTTGGTCTTTCATTAGACACTTGGACTTTTTGAGGATATTATAATTTTATCATCATACATATTTCTATATTTCTAAGCCATAAGAGCTTGATTATATCATAGTTAGCACCTTGATGCCATTGATCATTGAAAGCCTGATTGAACTTAGTGTTTAGGATAATAGATTGAATGAAAGACTAATTCCAAGGCATAGTAATCTCACTTTCTTGGTCAATGTTGTTCTAAGTAGGGACCAAAGTATCAGAGGTACTTGGAGAATTTGGATTATAATTATTTTGCCTAACATAGTTACGCTACCCTTGTCCTTGGCTTTATCCTTGGAAATTTACTTTGTAGGGTGGCCTATTGGCTTGATAAGATTATTTTTAAGGTTTGTATGAAGATTGATAAGGTTTATTTAACTAATATTTCTACCTCTTCACATTCACCAATTTATTACTAAATGATAGAACCATGCTCTTAAGCTCTTGGAAATTCTTATGCTCTTGGGAGTCATTAGATTGACTAGTTGAATCTTTTTCCTTCTTTGGTGTAGGTATGGAAACAAGTGTTGGCATAGGTGGAATGGTGGCAAGGGAAGGGATGATAACATGATGTGGTTTAATTTTAGGAAACAAAGGTATTGGTGGCCTAGGTGTAAGCTTACCATTTTCTACTAGACTATTCTCTACATTGATTGCCACCTCATAAGCATCTAATTGTGTATTTCCTCTCATAAGCTAAATCATTACTATAATATCACTAATAATATATTTTATATAGTAGAGGAAAGTATAATTAGGAGTAAGCTTGATAGAGAATATAATCCTATCCTGTTCATTTTTATACCTTGTATTAAAATCTTGCATAACCTCCTAAGGAGCCCTCTTGATTTTAGTTAGCTATTCGACAAGTGACAAGTGGTCACTATTGTCTTCAAACCTGTTATATAATGCATCACCTAATTGATCCCATGATGTGATGGAGTTGTCAATTTGGTTTATATACCAGTCTAAGGATTTTCCCTTGAAAGAGATGGCCAATAACCTGATAGCCACATTTTCCTCATTGATTACATGAATATTGCAGAAGTTGGCTATATCTCTGAGGTACTTAGCTGGTCTCTCATGAAGTAAGGAACACTTTTAAGAGATTCCACTAGAATGGGATCATACTTCTAAAGGTACAAAGAAATTTTAGCAATGAAAGATACAAAATGGAAAGCTATAGGGGATGCCATGGTAGTGAAAACACCCAACAAAGATCTTCTTACAGAGGTAGATTTTGAAGTTGGTTTATCATGAAATTTTTGCACATATGGGTGAATGTTAACAAATATTAGACTTATCACTAATTTTAGAGGTAATTCAATAAATTAAAAAGGAATACATATAGAATTTGATATTATATTCATGTTTGGCATGAAATATAGCTACTGCTCTACCACCAAAAAGTTGATTGTTCTTCAGAGTCACTAGATACTAAAAGTTGAAAGCTATAACCATTACAAATTGGTCAAATCAACATCAAACCTAACCAATATTCTTTGAAAGTGGTCCCATCAATCATGCCAAAAATTGTTGTGTCATATAATTATACCCTTGTGGGAGATATTTTTAGGGTTTGTCACTTTTGACCACAATATTGGAGAAACCTTAGGCTGTGGGTATCCTATAGTTAGGTTAAACCTCTAGAGAAGGTCAGTTTCCTCTTGTTAGATCACCTAAATTATTGTTTTTTCTTAGAAAATGGATTGAAAGGGGGTATAGGAAGGGGGTATAAGGTATCTAAGAGAGATAAATGAGGTGATTCACCAAATTAAAATGACACTCACATAAGCTTGAAATAAGTACTAATTTATCATAAGACAATCTTTGCTCACACAACCTCAAAAACTAACTAATTTTGCATAAGCATTTCATAAACTAGTCTCACTAAGTAATAAATGAAGAAAAGAGGAATTATGAAATTCACACCAACCATATATTAATGGTGGAAAGATACCGGGTTTAGACCTACAATCATATTGAAAATACATAAAAAGAGATAAGAAAGAAGTACAATGGACATGGAATAATACTTATTCACAAATCCATCATGCACAAGCTTACTAAACACAACTTACAGGTAGGAAATAGGTGAAAATAATGTTATTACTTCAAAAGGTAGTTCTTACAAAATTTGATATGGTTTTTTCTTGTCAAATGAGAGTCTCCCTTTATAAATGAGGGTAGAAATGGGAGATATATGAGGAAAGGGGAAGATATCACATACTAGGTACTGAGTTGGATATTTGGTTAGTCATTACACCAACTCCATCACCTTTCACCCTTTATGTTATGGTCATCATGTAAAGCCACTCAATAATATGCCTCTAAAAATTGGGTGTCATTTACCTACCTATCAATTGGCACAAGTTGTGTATCAATTCCTCTAGTTGGCATAAAATATATTAAAATAAAAATCATACCAAGTGATTTCCTTGAACTAAGATGTCTACCAAGTTAGTGTGGATCCATACTTAGATGAAATAAGGGCCCAATAGCCTATAAAATTGTAAAGTTTTGATCAATTTTGGGCCTCTTTAGTACCTAAACATGACATAGTATTCCAAAAAATAGGTTGTTCAAGAGCTAAAGGGAGTCCTCTACACATTTTAGGTGGTTTCCAGGAAATTTTAGGCCATTTGATGGATCTATGAGTCCCAAAATCCAAAAGTGGTAAAAAAAACTCCTTTACAAGCCTAGACAAGCACAACATTCTTTTACATCCTTTAAAAACTAAATATTGATCATAAATGAAACCTTGAAGCATATTTGGATTATAAAACCCTATTATGGATTATTAGGCTTGAACCCTACTTGTATAAGACTGTAGGATTTGTTTTTAAGGTGAAAAACTATAAATGAGTATACAAACTCCCCCAAGTGAACTCCATTATCTTCATTATATTTCATGACACTTGACAATATTACCCTACTTTGGTTAAGAACCCTAATAGTGAAAATTTATCTCTAAACCCTTAATGATGGTGTTATGATTATTTTTTCATGAATCCCTTGCTACTCTAACTAAGGTTATAATCCTCAATATCCTTTTCAAATGATAATGCTTTAGGTTTAGGTATATTATTTATAAACTTATATGTTTTTAGGTTCTTAAAACACTTTTATAAGTCTCTTGAACACTCTAATCCTTACGAACTATGGATTCCTTTAGGCCTGTTATAGGTGATCGATCACTTATTAGAGGATGATCAAAACTAGGCCTAGCTTGCATTTTGAAAAATGATCTTGATTTAAAATATAGATCATCCAAATACCACACTACTCTTCATATTCTATAACCTTTATTGAAAAAACACCCTCCTCTTTAATATATCCATGCTATGTAAGTTTATTCGAGAGTATCATACTCCTTACCCTTGGTTATATCTTGCACTGAAGGTAGGTTTTAGGATGCATTGACTACACCACAAGTATTTACGAAACTCTCTTACTAATCTTGGTGTGTTAAAACACATAAAGGTATAGGATATTCTTTTGTATCATTAAAATACCTTAAAACCTATCTTGAAGGTCCTTCAACCTTTAAAACCCTCTTCTATAATTCACTAATATCCTTCTAACTGTATACTGCTTGTTGGAACTTACCATAGGTATTTGTTTTATGGAAAACCAATTCATTTATTGGTTTTGAATGGATACCGCAATCCTTGATATATCCATCTCATTTGAATTAGTAAGAAACCATGGTTATATAGGTAAAATAATTAATTAATCCAAGAACTCATTGTACATGTGAATCCCTTTCAAAGAATAATTAACATAGTCATAAAACAACACTATAACCTTAGAAAACATGGCATGTAGGTTCTCAGTCTTAAAACCAATGGTCTTAACTAAGATTTAATGGTGGCATACAAATTTGAAGAATTTGATTTGGTAACCAAAATTGTATTTTAATCTCATATTTATACATTTTCATTCTTTTCTACACAAAACTTTTCATCTGACATGTCTACCTATGTGGCATCTCCTTGATACACTATTTATTAATATTTAAAATATGACCATTGTCACTTCGAACACATGTATTATTTTCATTCCCCCTAGAAAATTTATAAAATTTTCTCTATTCATATCAATGGGAGTCTCACATCCTTGAATTTTAACATTGGCCATTGATATTAGATCTAAGATTCTAAGATAGTGACCCTTAGTAGCCCCACATGCCTTCTATGGAACCTACTATCAATGTATATTTAGATAATGATATTATGTCACATGGAATAATTTCATGAAATATGGTTTCATTGACCCATTTAATTTATTTTTACCATTTATCTTCATCTCCATGGTTGAATGCACACCATCCATCTCTGATTTGCACACTTGAATGCACATCATTGATGTATTAATTCAATATAATTGTAACACATATCACCGTCATGAACAAGCTTAAGATAGATTGACCTATTTACTTAGTTATCTTTATAAGATATCCATTTGCATGATTGAATACATTCCATAGATCTATCTTGACTTATTGATCCTAGTCTTCAATACAGATCATCAATTAAAATTTGTACATAAGAATATGCATTATTTATCTTGATCTGGGGGACTTTGAAATATTGACTTTGTTATCACATATGTACCATATATCCTTGATCTAATCAAGTTAGGTTTTCATACTTGGAAGACTTAAATTTAATTTTTATCTTTCTAAATATTTTTGAATCCAAATGATTATTTCTTATGGTTTTAATTTGATGTCCCATGGCACATCCCACACTACTAGATCATTTTTTAAGGCTTATATCTTGAGATAGGAAACACACCAAGACACAAAACTTGAATGGGATATTCATGGTACAAGAAACATAATTTTCATGTAATCCTTCAACTTTGGTTGACTTCCCAAGTACACTTAGTAAATACACAACCAAATTAGCATGTTGACTCCTACATGATGTGCTAAAATAGTAACATTCCTCTAGGATTGTGCTAGTCATATTTTTATATTTTAAAAAGGACACTAGGAGGAATTATAACTTTTAAAAGGACACCTCTAAGCTTCAAAACCATATTTATTACCTTTATAACTTGTAAGGGATAACCTTTACTCATAGTTATAGACATGTTTTTAGGCCTTTTCTTCAAAAAAATTAGATTCACCTTAAAGCTTGCTTAAAATGTTTTAAAATATTTAAAGTGACATGTGTTAAGGTCATTAGGTTTGTCTCTTTGATGCAGGGGAATCTTAGTAATGCCCAAAAGTGAACTTGGAAGTGAGTGAAATTTTAAATTAAGTCATTTAGAGGTTTCCCCCTTTTTTCCTACTTTGAATTTTTAAACTTGTAAGGAGGGATTGTGAGTGTCCTAGGTGATCTAAAGGAATGTTGATGTTATGTAATTACTGAATAATGATGTAATAGACCTTGTGGTCTTAGAATATGTCTGAAGAGTGGTTTTAGTCATAAGTCAAGTGAAAAAATCGAGTTGGTAATCATAAGAGCTATCACCCTACATGGGTTTAGAGAATGTTGACGAGTTTCTTGATCAAGAAATGGTTATGGAGAATGTTTAGAGTTTAATTCATTATATAAAGGAGATATATAGGTTTTTTGGTTTGTAGGACTAGGATGATGGATAGAATAGGGCAGACATGGTGAAGGTCTGCTAAAGACTATGTACAAGACTATAAGAGTCCCTCTTGTTATAAATAAAACCTATAGATGATTATGTTATTGTTTATACTAAATTTAATTCTTAATTATAATTATTAAAGTTATTTTTTAATGATTATTTGGTAAATAGAGATATTAACTTTTTCATTGAGAAATTGTTGTAGTCTTAACAGGTCATTATTGTGTATGAGTTGAATGAACTATGTGTGTAGAGGAAAGATTCAATAAGGAAAGGCTTCTAAGATATCCAATGTCTTAAATAAACTTTTTAAGAGGTCGTATAATGTTATAAAAAAATTATTTAAAACAATTAGTGTCCTTGTAAATGGGTAACCTACATACCCTATTTCTTGAGTGAAAGGAAGTTGACTGAGCACTTACAATAGAGAGACTATCTAGAAATAGTGGGAAAGGTTGTTGATGATTGGGAGTTTGTGTTTCAAGGTTATTAAATAATTTTGAGTATTAATTTTTGAAAGTGTAAATTCAAATTAAAGATAAGGATTCTATTATATGTTGGGAAAACTTGAAAGGAAAAGCCTATTATATATATACTAGTAACCTATGTGTATGTTCTGAGTAGTCAGTTTGTCAAGAACCCTAAGAAATGGTTCAATATTGAATCATGTGGATGTTTAATTTATTTTGAAATGATGAATAATGTTAAATAATAAATTTCAATACTATTAGTGAGTTTATAAGCTTTGATAACCCTTGTTATAGAACATTCAGGTACATCAAGTGTTATTTTGGACTATGAAATCCATGAATGGAATTTATTTAAGAGAAAAAATATATATTTAAAAATTTATAAAGGCATATATATGTTGAAAAAACCTTATAAATGTCTTTAAAATGATTGAAAATCATCAATAAGCCTTTAGGAACATTATTTATACTCTCAAGTTATAAACAGAGCAATGAAACCCTAGGTAAGGAAATGAGACATAACACCATATTATAGAGAGAGTAACCAATGAAAAGGTATAAATATTGGAAATTAGAAAGGTAAAAGGATATATCACCATATTTTTAGGTTAGTTGACCAGATGGGTATGTATCTATACTTATATTATTGATTGTATGTATAGACAATGTAAGAAAACTTAATAGACCTAATTCTAACTTAACATGGAACAAAAAAGTGTGTATAAAATTAGTTAAAAAGATAAGTAAAGGATTGAGATTTTGTTTAAATTTGGTATTAAATAGAGAGTATCCAAATTTGGATTGAGGATAAAGAGGATTTAAATTTGGTATTAAATCATTCATACTTTACATTTAATGCTTATAAAAGGGCTATAAGGAGTGTGCAAGGAATAGGTAGAACTATGAAGGGGTGCCTTAAAGTATCATGGAAGGTATATAATAATTGAATATTTTTAAATGAGATTTTAAAAATCATGTTTCAAGAGTCTCAGACTAACAATGTACTCAGATAAATTGTTAAAGCATGTTGTTAAACAAAAAGGACTAGTGAAATAAGACATTAAGAGATCTTATCTATGATGAATTATAAATGAGGGTTAAGATGGTTTAAATGAGATGTGTTAATGTCTTTATATTTATGTTTGAAACGTTTGAAAATAGGGAATTGAGTTTAGTCCATTTTGGATAGGATAGATGGAGTATTGATTAAGGAACATTGACATGTTTGCAACCAAAGTGAGAGTAAAGTGAAGAATGATATTATCTATGACTCATTATTCCTCTCACCATTGGATCACTCAATCAACTAGAACTCTAATTAGATTCTCATAATACACCAAGACTTCCCAAAAAATGCACTACATCATTAATTCAAGACCACAAAGGGACTAATCATGGGGGTTAAAAGCTTACGAAGGGTTTATGAGAGTGTCCTATTTCATCCATGCAATAGTTTCATATGTAAGCCAATTTTGGCCAATAAGTACTACTACCACTAGATCATGTCCATATCTATGTCCCTTTTGAGCACTTTCATATGTTTCCCATTGACTAAGATTCATGCTTCTAACTCTCCATCCCATAATCTACTCTACTACATACTCAACATACCAAGGTACATCTAGAAGCTGGGTGAAGATAAGTGCCTCATAATATCTTACGTCTTCTAATGTTACCACATATTTGGACACTTAAATAGTCTATGTTGGTCTTGTAAGTTCCCATCATTTGGCCTACCTAAGAGTGTCTCTCTTCACTGATATTAGGGTCACCTATGCCTACATCACATCTCTATCATGTGTGGTGATGGCTACTTATCCCATTATTGCATCTCTTTCTTGAGTGACAGTGACTAGATGAGTTCATGTCTAATATATCTTTGGAGTGAGGATAGTCACCAATCCCTATAGGGTATCTCTCTCTTACATCGTCACTATGAGCTGACAATCTATAGTGCTATCTATAAAGTCATGTTTGATAGTTTTACCTATGATATGGCTAATGTCATTATCACATGGTCCCTTTTAGTGATTGTGACCTATCTACCTAGGGTATCAACATCCATATTATCACCCCTCTCTTCCATCTCTACATTGATATCCTACTATTATCTACCTACACTTCTAGCCTAAGCCTATCCCCCATCTCCCAAAAAAATTATGGCATACTAACCCTACCACAACATGATATAATCATGTGTCATATTGGCATCATCAATATCTATAGAAACTAATATCTCCTCATAAAAACCCTTCTTCAATTAGATATGGTGGAGGCAATGGTGCCTCTACATCCTCTCACCAATATCTAGGAAATACCCCCAAGATACCATGTATCAAATGAAACTACCTCCTCAATCATGAATCCACCTAAATATCTACAATGAAAAAAGATATTAATTGAGACCCATCCATGAGTGAAACCATATATATGGTATCTAGATAACCTCCCCATACAATAATGAATCAATCTCTCTCTAAACAAATCTAAATCTCACCTTTCTATCCCTTCTCATGGTAATGCATGGTCTACCCTCCATCTCATAAAGCCAACTCTAAACT
Source organism: Torreya grandis (assembly GCA_037957365.1). Classification (NCBI taxonomy): domain Eukaryota; kingdom Viridiplantae; phylum Streptophyta; class Pinopsida; order Cupressales; family Taxaceae; genus Torreya; species Torreya grandis. The sequence continues at coordinate 128,656 of JARHVA010008768.1, read as the reverse complement.
TGGCTTGATCCCATGTGTGCCACAGAACCCCAATTGGTCAAAAAATATTGATGTGCTCATATACGTAAAGTGTAGTATAAATTCGATGCTCATACCATAGTATTAATGTACTCAGTAGTCCCACAAATCTTGATAGATCTATACTAGTAGTGTTGGGTCCCATCCAAAGACTATTTGGTCCTTAATCATATCAACCAAGATACCTCATATTACCTAGGGAAATCTACCTCCATTCAAGTCTAAAAGTGCATAACAAGTGACAGTTATCATCATCATGGTCATGAGTCATCTCCCATCCCTATCCATGTAGTACAAATCCCCAAAATAAAAACGACCAACATGTCTTCTCACTTCTACAAAGTCCTCTATAAATAGTTGGTCCATATAGGAATCCTAATTATTTCCCTAGATCAAATCCACCACTTAACCATGTATTGGTAGTCTTAAAATCCTATGAATGTCCTCTAATAAGATAGTTATCTCCCTAGTCAACAACAAAAAGGTGTTGGTAATCATGTCCCATATCTTGATAAGGGTTACCATCATCATTGCATCTCATGACATGCATTGATAATACTACATGCCCCCCAAGCCCATTATTATTATGTGAGACCAATTTGTTGGGATCATGTCCCTATGAACATCATCTAGTAGTAGTGGTACTCAATCTTGCATTTCCAACATCACCCTCACCTATAAGGTTAGATAACAAACTTAGATTACCATACACATTTTAAAACTTGCAAACAATTCACCCAACTTACCCTACACCTAGGAACTAAAAAACCTAAATAAGTCTATCATTAAGTTCCTTTCACTTCCCAACCTTGAAACCCTTCCACTACCCAAACACTCTAGGTTATCCTTCCACACTCTACCTTCTTCAAACCTTTTCTTAAAAATTTAAGAAAAAAAACACCCTCCCCCTTTGGCCTTTACTACAAGATCGACATTGTACAAATTTCAATTGGCATTGGTTCTTTATGGAACTATTGTTAGTCAAACCTCAACTAGCACTAGTTGGGATTTAGGGATTGGTGTTGGTCCCTATCTTGATCGACACCAAATACCTATTGATCAACATCAATTATCAATGACTATCATCAGTCATTATGTGATTCAACTAATATCTTAGACCCTAGCTTTCCTACCTAAAAAACACTAAACTACCTAAATTTTCCTTATCCACTCCCCCCACTTTACCATGTTACCAACCTAAAATATCACAAAATATTATTCTTTCACCTCACCCTTACATTTTCCATCCCTCCCACTACCCAAATTTGTTTTTAACCTACCCAACCAAATTACATACACAAGACCAAATCATGCAAAGGTAGGGAAAACCACCAACCTCATTTTGTGTCCACCATCATGGTAGATCCCACTACATAGCCACCACTCACCCTCCCATAGCTCATCATCTCATGTTTTACACCCTCACTTTTTCTCTTTGTACCCTAGCCCACTTAGATCCCCCTCTAATTAAACTCACACTCAAACTCCACCACTCAAGTCAACCACTCACCTCTTACCCAACATGATTTTTTATAAATTTCATTTTCACCCATGATAAATGGTAGTGTAAATTACACAATAATATTTCAATAAATGGAAAATTTTGACCTTTAATGTCATTGATAACAATTTTTAGGGTTTGGTTGGTGACTGGCCATCACCACTTTGAACATGATGACTAATGATGATCGACCTTAATCAATGTTGATCAATAAATTTAGGGTTTTAAATCCCACCCCTTCTATTTCAATCCAAAATATCCCTTTTCAAACTTATATACACCTTAATACCTAGTTTCACTTTGGTCATATAACCAACTTGCTCATATAGGTTTCTATAATAACCACACCTAGACAACTTTACAACACTTCATGTCCTCACCTTGCCATGATCCATGACATCACATACATTCATAATTTTGGTGTAGACCTTTTATCTACCTTTAAATGCACCCACTTTTAGATTTGGCTTTTGTAACCCATTTTATTTTCTCAGGATCACATAACTTTTAGTCTCATGTGAGTGTGAACACCTTAGAATAGAGACTTAAATTTATAAGTACACCAACATTCGCTATTCCTTTTGGGATGGCCTATTTCACTTATCACTTGTCCTCCTCAATGCAACCTTATTTTCCACTTCATACCATATTACCTACTTTACCACTCATATACACTTGTCAAACCCACACTTGACTCCATTTTATCCTCATCACCACTCAGTTTAAGGGGGAACACCTCATCCCATACTCAGGGCATCCAAATTTCCACCACACTTGTTATTTTTGTTGTTTAGCTTGAGGATGTAACCTACACAATAAAATGGGGGAACATGTAGACACTAGAAAACTACATGACTCTAGTCATTGTAAAACACCTCTTGGCCCCCTTAGGTTAGGATTAATTATTAAAATCATTTAACACACCCATTTACCCCCTTATGGATAATTTAATTAAGTTAATTAATTTAAAAATTCTTATTTACACCTCCTCACCCAAACCCATCGCTAATTAATCGACACCTAGCCTTAGGTCTATTTACCACCTATGAATTTAATGACCTAATCCCTTAGACTTATTCTCCATGAATCCCAATAAGGCCTTTATTAACCTCATACCATTTCTATTAATTATAATAACCAATCATAAGTAAAAATACCTATTTTTGGAAAATTTGGACTTATTCTACCTAACCAATGTTGGTCACCCCTCGACTAGTGTTGGCTGACTAGAACCGATGATGATTACTTAATGTCACCCAAAACCCATATCTTAAGAGGTTGAATCTATCTTTTGTATGAGAATATTAAACTCTTAGGTGAACCAAAGCTCCCAGGTAAATGAGAAACTAGACCAAAGACATCAATGTGCTTTAGCAATCCACCAAAAATAGCTCAAGTACTATTACTCTACCCATATTTCACCAATATCCCACATAGCTTGTACCCAACCTCAACGTTTTTCTAGGACAATGAACTCTAGAGCTAAATATTTACACTTAAATAAAGTTTAGTTGTTAAGTTTTAGTTTTTTTACTATTTTTCACCCATTTCTCATTCCTCTCACACCACCCTTTGTGTTGGATTTTTATAACTCCAAGCACTCCACCTTCCATTAAGCATCCATAGGACACTTCAATCACCTACATATCCAACTTGTAGGTTTTGATGCTTGAAAGTGTATCATGGGTGATTTTTATTATTTAAGAAACACTACTCATTTATAAATTTAGAGAATCAAATGCATGAGTTATAGGTTATGATAATCCTATTATCTTTGGAGGAATAGAGGTAGAACAAGTAGACTATTTCACAAATTAATATTAATTTATGTTTAGGAGCCATTGTAGACTAATAGTTGACCTTTGATCTTAAAGATGATTTATGCTATTTAAAGGGAATTATGATCAAAACCTAAGTCTAAAGCTAAGATAAGGTGATTATTCATAATGAAGCTAATCTAAGGTGAATTGATGAAAAAATAGTAAAAATAAAGGTAAGGCAAAAAAGAGAGGTGTTATTGGTCTCTATTTAAGTTTATATGGCAAAGTTACAATTTCATCCAAACATACTTTTAACCAATGTGTGACATGAATTAGCATAAGCTCAAATCCTAGCACACATTACATGAACATCTAAGGATGGTATGAAAAGATGCAAATAAGAATTTGATTTACTTTAAGAATTTCACCCCTACAAGCAAATAACACTAGCCTTGATGCAAGAAGAGAAAAGAAAGAAAATTAAACCTAAGAACTTTCAACTAATCTAGCATTAACAAAAATTAGTAAATTTGCATGTAAAGATGCACATTTACAAAATAGTTTTTGGCTAAAAAAACTCTCTCCCTTTTAAAATGGAAAATACCTCTTTATATAGACATTTCATGACGTATGTGAGTTAGTCATATCAAATATTGAGGATAATTATCCTTTTATAATTCTTTAAAAAACCTTTTAGACATTCTAAAATGACTAACTAATAGGTAATGTGATTTATAATTTGCACATGCCTTTACAAAAGAATATATTATTTTCCAAAATATACAATGTCTCTATAAAATAGAATATCTTAAGTAAATTGGATTAACTTTAGGACCCTTGTGTTGATGTAGTATTTTACCTTCACTACAAGATCTACATTCTATAATGTTTTTCATTGATCAATTGGAGATTAATTATAGGTCTTATGAATAATTCAATATCTTGATCTTTTAGGCCCTTGAGATCCCTCTCCACCCTATCGAAAGCTTGTTTGATACTCCTAGTATCTGCTATATTTTCCTCTAACAATAAAATTAGGCAAATAATGTTCTTTTTATAATCCCCTATTTTTCCTTGTCCTTGATTCCCTACTTATCACATGAATTTAATAGTTTTTGTGTTTGAACTCTTCATCAGTTAGTAGGCCCAAAAGACTAATTATGGTGGGATCTTTGATCAAGTTGTCTAATATGTGTAACTTTTTATCTTCCTTTTATTTGAGGTCCTTATAGATGTATTCCATATTCTTGGACCAGATTCTCATAGCCTTGATCTTATCAATTAATATAGCCATAGCCATATTAAAGTTGGATAAGTTGACTATCTTGAATTTAAGGATTTGATTTTTATCCAAGACTTTTATTAAATCCTACACTTGGTATCTCAAAGCCTACCAATGGCTAACTTAGATTATAACCATGGTTTTTTGTTTATTCACCACCTTATTTTTGGTCTTGATTTCATTTAAAGATTGGAACAAATCAGGCATGATGTCCTCAAATTGCCTGAATCTATCTTCTTGGATTGACAAGATGGCTTGTTCTTTCAAATTCTTATTCTATTAAAATATGCCCTTGATCATTGTTTGTAATTAATCTAAATAAGCCTAAGCCATTTCAAGAACATTTTCTTTAGATATTGGGTCCTCACAAGGATTTTATCCTCTAACTAGTGTTAATATAAAAAAGTTTCCATTTTTTGGAAAGTTAACTCCTCTCCACCAACCATGGCCTTCTTCTCAGTTACCCTATATAAATAAAAATTTATTGGGTAAAATTTGACACCAACTAAATATTTTATTAATTTTGGAGTTGGATTCTCCATTTATGCTCCACTTGGTGCTCCTAGAGTAACCATTTATTTTTCATCTTCCTTTTGCACAAGTATGCATGGATTAACCTCTTCATGCATTGGGATATTATTTACCTTCATGATTACCAAAGGGTGTTATGTAGTAGGTATTTTATGTAATTTTCCATAGATGAATCATTCAAGAATATTTGGACCCTAAATAAACATTTCTTCACTAAAGAGATTGATTTCACTCAAAAGATGAGTGAAGGTCACCTTGGGATTATTTGTTTTAACTAGGATAATGGACAATTTAATCTTTTTGGGGGGTATCTATAGTCACTAGATCCAACACTTTCTTCCCCTTATCTTCCCTTATTTATTTTAAGGGCATCTTCAATGGTCTCATTAGGGTTTAATACTAATATGTGAACCTCCTCCACTAGTGATCCTTGTTCCTCTCCTTGGACTCAAGAGGATGAAATTTCATCAAGCCTTCTCTCCTATGAACTTTTCTCAATTTATGCCTCAATTTTGGACTCTATCTATAACTAGGTTGGTAGAGGTCTAGAATGTGTACCATTCAGCAAATGGTATTGCCTTGGCTCCAATTACCATTTGTCATCATTCCCTTTATACTCCCTTTGCATCCTAGATTTTGGATTAATGTTGTGCCTTTTTAATCTAATGGTGACCTTAGATAATAAAGAATATTTAGTGTGTATGGGATCAAAATAACTAGGCTATTGATCATAAGATATATTGATTCATTTATATTTTAAATGTTTTTAGCTCTTTCATGCAGATCATATTACCTTAGTTCATCAATTTGGAGATTAAAGGAGGTCTTATGTTTAGAAGTATCCTCAATATTATCCCATTGTGAAAAAAAATCCTTATAATGGCTATGGGGAGGCTATGAAGTAGCCCCTCCCTTTTGGTTTTACACAAACCATCTATCCCATTGCATATTTGATAATCTACCTCCTTCTCTACTAGTTTTGTGGGTACATGGATAAGTAGTATGAGGGGAGTGCTTTGTGTTCCTTCAATACTAATTATTGTATAATTAGGGTGTAACCAAATGTCCCCCATGGCCTCAATTGATTTTTTGTTTAAGGGGATGAATCTTGATATTAGATTCCTAATTATGGCCTCTATTAGGGTTGGATAAACAAAGTCAAAAATAAAGTGGATGTGGTTCCTATAGTTGAATATGTGTAATTTTTAATAACATTGGGAAAGTGTCTATGTCCCATCAAGATAATATTCCCTAAGGTTGGGGATCTATGTTGTGGTAAGGAAAGCATCTAAGACGTATGACATCATGTAGAAGTGGTTCCTAGTTTTCTTCTTGATTGTAAAAAATTGTCTACTTAAATAGGTGCTACTAACTTCACCAAGAGGAGGGGTGAGTTGTTTCTCAACCATAAATTAGACTAAGGGAACCCAAATTTTCTCCACATATGTAGTGGTTGAATTTAAACATAACCTATTCATCATAGTCAAGATCATTCTTATCCTAGGCCTGAATTGGCCAATAGGTATGTTATTATTAAACTCACAAAACACTTAGTTTCTAGAATAAAGCCATAGGGAAAGGATGGTATTCAATTAATTTTCCTTGGCCCAATTTTTTATTTTGGTTTGGTATAATTTGGGATTAGGTAGTTTTTAATAGTTTTTGAATGGTATAGGAGAGATGTAAGTAATTTTATTGAAACTACCTTAAATAATAATCATGCCCCTATTTATTTTTACGTATTTAAAAATAAGAGAGAGAATTTCTATATAATGCAGTACCTTAGGTTTTTATGAAAAATAATGTAGACGTATCACTTGAATAAAAAATATGTCATAGTAAATCCTCCTTACATACATGTTTTTATCCTCTTCTCTTGTGATGGGCCGCTAGTTTTCAATGGTCCAAAACAAGCTCAACAATTATTGTCCCCTATATTTAGAGCTATGGTATCAAATTATTTGTCCTTGAAAATTCCCCCTTCTACATCTTAGGTCAAATAGAGTTACACCTCCTCTCTAAAAATGTTTTTCTAAGTTTCCATGGCTCAAAATTTCCCTAAATTCTTGTTAATGGTCTAAAGTTCAATTCTAGATTGAATTATCTTTACACAAATGACAATCTAATCTTCCATGGCTTGATTATAATTTTAAAAAGGTCAAATTAAAGTTTTTGTAATTGTTTGGGATTTCCTAAAGTTTTTTACAATGATTTAATGGTTTCATTTTTTTGAACTTATGTGAGCTCTATGCCATAGATCCCAATTGGATTATGTATTTATACCTTTGCATTTATCGGGTTTACAAAATCTTCAACTTGGAATATTATACTTATATGGCTCTGACGTGGCATCACCATGGCATATTAATTATTAATATTTAAAATATGATCATATATCTCTTTTGGATAGGTGTAAATATTTTATTGGTTGTGGACCCTTTGAAAATTTTATCTTGCCTTGCACCATTGGATCTATTTACTCAGATCAATGTTGTTCATTGATCTCGATATGAGATGTCAAACACCATTAGCTACTTATTAAATTCTAAAAATTTGTGACACTTGTCACTTATGAATTCATCCTAATCTTTATTAAAATGTTGATATTGATTTCACACCATTGAATCATTTCTACCCATATTAATTCACTCCATTGATCTTGATCTACTTAATTTCATCCCCTACTTCACAAACTATCATTTGAAATGTGTACACTCATCCTCATACCATAATTATTTAAAATATTATTGAGATTTATTTTTTTCCTTTTGATTATGCCATATGTCATATCTACATTCACCCTTAAGAATTTTAACTTTTTAACCTTCATCATGCATTGTTAGATCTTGTTTGGACGGATCAATGCACTTTGTGAGATCTTGGTATGAGGCATGGAATGTCTTTTAATATTCAATGTTTTTTTTTATTATAAGTATGACACTTGTCACTTTATTAGTCATCTTGGGGATTTGAATTATCAACATTTATCTTTGAGAATTAGATCACCTTTAGCTGATCAATCATGCTCCATCATATCATTTTTTTTGCATACCATTTGATCTCTAGCAAGGTTTTCATGATGGTAACACTTGTCACCTTATCACTTGTTTTGGGGCTCCATTAAAATCTTGACTTAACACATGTCATTATATCTATCTTGCTTGAGTGAATGCAGACCATTGATCTTATGATCAATAAAAATATTAAGAAAAGCTTGGGAAATATAAAGAACTTAGGTTAAACCTTTTAGAGTAATGTTTTATTCATGTTGATAAACACAATAAGACCTTAGGATAAAATTTGTAGGCTAAGTCATAAAACATAATGAAAGGGACCTCGTGAATGATAAGAGATAAGTCATAAGATTTTAACATAGGGTTTTTATTGTATTCATAAATATAATCAAAACTTTAGGATAAGGATTTATTACTTGTCTAAGATATACCAAAAGGGACCTTGCATTAGTTAGACCATGCTAATAATAAAATAAACTAGGGAGTCATGGGACATAAAGGTACCAAGCATAAGATTTTTAGACTAAGGTTTGTTCATGTTGAAAAACATGACTAGGACATAGGATAAACATTAAGCTAAGTCCATGGCATGCATAATTATTCCTACATAAGTTTGAATTTAATTCAAAAGGAACATAGGTTAAAACATTAGACTAGGGTTTTAACATGGCATAAAATAGTTCAATTAATCTTTAATAGACCAAAGGATAGTAAGATATCAATTTAACATTGAAGCACAAAACCCTAAGCATGTTCACTCCAAAATGAAATTCCATTGAACATATAATACATAAACACAGGCAATAATCATTAACAACATTGAAAGGAGTAAAACAATGATCATTGAAAATATGGCAATTAATCCAAATGGGAACCATGGGTGGATGATTTACAAATAAAAATAATGTGCAAATGTGTTATTGGTACTTTGATCAAATGAATTTTCAATTTTAAGGTATAAATTTACACAATTTAAAATAATATTCCCCACTTTTCAAAAATGGGGGTATGTAAAATTTTGGGGGAAACATAGAAATATGTTAGAATTTAGAGACTCTGGTTTAGAAAAATAACTAGGCTATTTATTACATTTGATCAGGCACCACCATTAAAATCATCTCATGGTTAAAAAAAGTCTAGTACATGTATAATTATGTTCAAACATCAAGACATAACCATGTTATGTGTGTGTTTTGATTACACTTACTGATTGCCATAGGATTTAGATAACATCTTCAAGATTCATGACCTTGACCATTAACATTGACTTATAACATATTTTGGTGCTCATTAATAATCATGCTTTAGGTCAGGGAAGGATTGGGAATTGTTATCCTATGATCTAGGCATCCATATCCCTGATAGATATACCTTTGGCTCCATTCAAGGCCTTACTCCACTACCAACTAGGCATCCATAGCCTTGATGGAGATTACCAGAATCACTTTTGTTTAGAAATATTTTTAATATTGTAATAAAGCTCCTATTTTTATATTTTTAGATATTTTGAAATTTTATCAAAGGTTGGGAACCATATTAGATAGGATTTAGGATTTGGTCAAACATTTGGTCTTTATTTAATCATCCTTGGCTATAAACTTTGTCCCAAGAAATTTATGTTTTTAAAGTTCAACCTTGATTGTATCCTAATAATCCAATATTACACCCTATATGTACAATCTTTCTTAGAATCAAGCTTAGATCAAATAAGGCTTAAAATATCAAGGACTAATTATCTTAATAATTAGTCCTCACCAATTTCTCAAAACTATAAATTTAGGCTCACATTTTAATAATCCATGATTAACCAATGCTGAGGAGACATACTAGCATCTTGAAATATGAAGTTCTTCTTGAGAATCTAAATTTATTTTGAGCTGAGGACTATCTTGAAGAAGACTTATTTAAATTAAGGGTCAAAGTAGAGAAAAGGAAACACAATAAACAAAAATCACCCACAAAAATCAAAGCAAATAATCAAACAAATATACACACACACTATACACAAATAAGGGACAAGAATGAAAGATCAAGAAGGAAACTAATCTAGCATACCTATATTAACTCTAACTAATCTTACAGTTCATTTTTCAAAGACTTCATGTGGGATAGTAGAGAATTAATGCTTTTGATATTTCACATTAGTAGGAAATGTTAATTATGCCTCTCGCAAGTCTTTTAATTTGAAGGTGTTATCCCCCAAGATCTTAACAATATGATATGGGCTAATCCATAAAGGTGTGAACTTCCCATTCTTTGCTTTTAGTTCTAAGGTTTTATCCCAAATAATAATTAGGTCTCCTTGTCTACACACCTTTATATTTGAATGCCTATCAAACCACCACTTAATTATGGTTTGGTATCTGCTAAAATTGGTAAAAGATTCCTTTATTGCATCTTCCATATGTATGATGTCAAGTAGCTTTGAACATGAAAATTATTGATCCTCCTTCATGTACTCTTGCATAAACTTGTAGGTTGGTATCTTGAGTGTTATGGAAAATATAGGTTCTTGACCATATACTAATAAGAATGGTGATGCCTTGAGAGACTGATTAACTCTAGTTCTATCTTCCCAAAGGGCATACTTAAGTAGTTTACACCATGTTCTTGGTTTATCAGTTACAAACTTCTTTATGAATTTCATCAAGTTATTGTTTATTTATTCTAACACTCCATTACCTTTAGGTTAATGGTTTGATGGGAACTTGAGAATAATATTGTTATCATAGGCCCACTTAGTCATCTCAATGGACACTAATCCAAATCCATTATCACAAATTATATATATTGGTGTGTCAAACCTTTCACATATGTTATTTTCTAAGAACTTGATCACTTATTCAGTCTTACACTGCTTGGTTGCCACTATTTTAGTCCATCTTCTATAGTTGTGTGTAGTAGTCAAAACATAATTGTGACCATCTAATGAATTGGGGTAAATGACCCCCAAAAAGTTTAGTCCCCATTGGTTAAAGCATTTATCAATGATGACTAGTTTCAATGGCATGGCTACCTTAGGATCTTATTGAATATTTGACATACATGACACTCTCTCATATGCTTGTGAGCATATTTGAACATAGTGGGCTAGTAATAACCAACTCTAAGGATCTTTTGGGATGTGGTCTTTCTAGATGGATGTCTACTTCCAATTTTTTCATGAAAGGTTATCAAGATCTTAGCTACTTCTTCTTTGGACACACACCTTAGGTAAATGCCTTCAAAGTTCTTCCGAGCACTCCATATTTGAATAGGAAATGGGTCACCATAAGCCTTAATATATCTTTTTATCTCTACTTAACCCTATAGGACAACAACAATTGATTAGTAAATGAATAATGGGATCATACCAATCATTGGCTTGCCATATTTGATCAGGAAAAGGGTTGACTTGAGACTTAAATATCTCTTTTGATCTCTACTTAACCATATAGGATAACAACCATTGATTAATAAATGAACATTGGGATCATAATAATCATTGGATTGCCATCTTTGATCAGTAAATGGGTAACCTTGAGCCTTAAATCTCTCTTTTGATCTCTACTTAACCCTACAAGATAATAACCATTGATTAGTAAGTAAATAATGGGATTATACCAATCATTGGCTTGAAATATTTGTTGTTATACTTGAATAACACTCAATTTGGGATTAGTTTTAATAATTAATTGAATTAAACCATGATATTCTACCAATTTTGTAGTCTTCATCTCTAGATCATATTTTGAAGGACAAATATCAACTTACCTCTCCTTTCTCTAAGTTAACATTGACTCAACATTAGTGATGTAGGAACATCTAGGCATGATTTAATTTGATTTATTTTGTCTTAGGAGTCTTAGGTGTGTTTTGAATAAGGTTCCCTCCAAAATGTATGATTCAAATGTTTTAAAGTTTGAAAATAGCCAAGGAGGTTAAATAAGGCCTGTGTGTTTGTTGGAAAGGCTTAATTATGTGTTTTAAGAGGTCAAAGTAGTCTAATTAATAAAAAATATGGTTTTTAATCCATTTGGTTATTCTTTTTAAGTTTTTCAAGTCTAAATAGGCATGCTAGGTGTGTGATTTATCACATTTGCTCCATTTGGATGCTTGGTTGAGAGATTATAAGATTTGTTGCTTGATTCTTGGTCAAGAATCAAGTCTATTTGTATGTAAGGGGTCCATTTGAGATTTTACTCATAGGAGGAAGACATATCATAGTGTGATTTATTATATTAAATAATGTATTTCAATTATAGTACATTTCCATTAAGTTTCTTGATGTTTTTCTATGTAGTTGGTGTAAGTTGTGTGTTATTTATAGGCATAGTAGCAAGGTGAAAGTGTGAAGTCAATGATCTGAGTGAGCTAGGTGATTGGTGATGGTTCCAATAGCTATAGCACCTAAAAATAGTCATGATAAAATTTGTTTCATGTTTTGACTATCAATATTAAGTCATATGCACCCAAATTACCCTCACTATCCCCTTAAACTAGGGCAATGTATAAAATTTGATCTATCAATAAAAAATTGATGAAAGTTGGTGATACATTGTTAAATTTACATATATAGTATTGTAAAAAAAATTGTATCCATACCATATGTGTCATACTAGTTTATAACCTACCCTACTCTTTAGGTGCTTACTAGACACAACAGACTGATAATATGAATATTTTGGTATTCACACATGTAAAAAAAGGTGGAGAAGGGTTTATATAGGTCATAAATGATTTTACATACCATCCATATTATTTTTTTGCTTATCTCAACCCATAAAGTACTTTTGACCATCTATAGCCATTTAAAATAGGCCTAATTAAGCTTGCCCTAGGTTAATATGTATAAATAAATCTTATCAAAAAAATTTAAATATCTAAAAATTCCAAATGGGTATCAAAAAATGTTTATTTCATTGTCCCATGATCAGCATATATGGATTTATGGCCCAAAAACTAGTCCAAGAGGGGTATTAGGCTATTAGGCCTAAAGGAGAGATAAGTGCATTGGGGAAAGAACAAAGTATAGATATGATTTGGAATATATGGACCATGTCTAAATTGACCTATAAAATCCTAGTGAACCTTAAATTTTTTGAAAGAAAGCCTATAGTGCAAATTGGCATATTGGAGCAAGAGTTGGCCTATTGAGGCCATTCAGTCAAACAAGGTAAAAATATCCTAGAATGCAGGGTAATGTGAATAGGCCCTACATCAATTAGCTTAGTGGCAGGGTTTGGTAGAATTTCATGCACTTTATTCCTAAGAATATAATGTCTAAATTTCTTCATTGCCTTGACTAAATCAAATGTTTTTTAATCAATCAAAGAGTATTTCAACTCATCATTGTTAAGGTAGTACTCATGAAAGCAATAGGGTGATCACACATATCTACCTTCTTAGTTAGAATAATAGATATTATATGATTAGAGGTAAAAGAATAAAGATAAAAATATTTAGTGAAATCTAGACTTATTAGTACAAGAGATTGTCCAATTTCTTCTTTGATGTCTTTAAAAGCTTTCTTGGTCTCCTCATTCCATGTGATCTTGACATCTTTATTCAACATGTAATTCAATGGCTTCAAAATCTCTATGAAACCAAAAATGAACTTTTTCATAAAGTTGATTTTACCAAAGAAATATTTTAGTTCCTTTCTACTATTAGGTAGTTCTATCTTTGATATTACATTTACTCTATCTAGGTTTAAATATATCCCTTCCTTAGTTATGACATGTCCTAATAACTTTTCCTTAGTTACACAAAAGATGCTTTTCTTGGGATTGAGGGAGATTCCATACCTTATGCATCTCTCAAATACCTCTGGTAAATAGATGACATGATTCTCTCTATTTTTAGAAAAGATACTTAGATCATCCATGTATATAAAAATTCACTTAAATTTGAGGCCCTACAAGCATGATACATTACTATTTGAAAGTTTATACCTACATTGATTAATTCAAATGGAATTCTCTTATAGGCAAAAGTGCCCCACTTAGTAGTAAATGCAGTCTTCATTTTATCTTCCTTATTCACTATCACTTGATTATATCCTAAAAATCCATCAAGAAAATACATCATAGCATAGCTAGAAATAATTTAGATTACTTAGTCAAGAGAAGACATAGGGTAATTATAATTTTTAGATGCTCTATTAAAATTTCTAAAGTCAATGCACAATTTGATTTCACCATTTTGCTTCTTAACTAGTACTAAGTTAGCTATCCAAGTAGAGTGTCTAATAGGAAACATTATCTTAATGTCTAGTTTATTATTGATCTCTTCATATATCATTAGTTATAGGATATGGTTGATTAGCCTTTGTTTTTGCCTAAATGGTTTACAAGATTATTTCAATGGTATGGTATGGGTTATGAATCTGGGATCAAAGATCTTCAAGTCATCATAGGACCATGTTATTACATCCCTATACTTGGTAAAACAAATTTAGGTCTCTTGGTTTCAATGTTTGTGCAGGATGTATCAATGTTCACCAACTGAAGTTGACCTTGGTAACTTAAGCTAATATCATTGTAGTCCTTCCCATCTACCTTTGGAATCTTGATAGCCCCAACTAGTTTATCTGAATCAAATAGTCTCTCTAAGGATATCATTCCTTTAGGGATATTATTTTCACTCAATTTAATGACCTTTCCATCATTATTTCCTTCAACTTTATCATCATCAAGGGTATTTGCATTGACCTCATCAATGATTTGAGCCTTTGATACTCATGAGCTAGTCATGAGGTCTATGATATATTTATCATCACTAAATACTTGCAAGTGGTTGAAATTATCTAGCACTGAGGGACACGGAATTAATTAAATGGTAAGACTTTGGAACTTGGAACTTTGATTAGGCATAAGTTTGGCTATAGCTAAAGTAAGTTCCCCAGCAACCTTGTTTTCTTCCCTAAGAATGGACACAATGTTAAAAGCATCAAAACATTGAATTAAGTCCCATAATCTAAACTTGTAATTCTTAAGATATGAAAAATTGCATTGATATTTACATTTTACCTCATTAAATACTATTTATGAATCACTAAAAACTAATATTTCCTTAACCTTGTGTTTTATTGTAAATTATATCCATGAATAAGTGCTTCATATTCTATAAGATTATTAGTGCATGGAAATTTGAGTTTGTAAGAGGTATTGTTTATCTTCCCAATGGGATTTATCAATACCATTCCTACTCTATAAGCTAATTGGCATCTATCACCATTAAAATATAGCTTCCATAATCTAAGCATAGCATGAGAAGTTTTAGAAATACATACCTTTGGGGTGTCAAGAGTGTAAACACCCAAATCTAAGTTAACCATGTTGACCCTCTCATTGGTTGAATTATAATTAGTGATCACATGGTTCATCTTAAGATCCATCTCTATCTTGATCTGATTTATAACTCCTTCATAGGGTAACCACATGTGTGAACAATCATTAAACATGTAACCATTCAAAGATATGGTCTAGTCTCTACTTAGTAGCATTTCATAGGAATTAGAGATGTCTATCACTTAGATGTCAATAAATTATTGGATTCTTGGTTTAGAATTAATGTACATGTGAACATTAAATAATTCACCAATTACTTTCACATTGGATATATCTAATTGAGTTACAAATTTATTAGATTTAATGGGAATCAAACCTAATTACTCATAAATACCCTTAGGTATGATGTTATCAGATGCACCTGAGTCTAAAAAGCAATTATGAATATTCTTAGTAAAGATCCTTACTATAAGTAGGAAAGGTGGAATAACTTCCTTAATTTTATGCATTGCAATGTTAGCATGTACAAACTTTTATGGTTTGCTAGGATTCTTAGACAAAGATTCCAACAACAAATACCTTTGTTCTATAATCTAAATCAATTCATGTAAAGTAATGTTATCTTTAATCTTTTTCATGTCCTCTACTATATTAAATCTAGTATTATTGGAAGAATTATATATATCAACATAGGGTTTAGAACTACTTCCCTTATGAGGCTCTAGATTTTTATCTAATGTTGTATCAGGAGGAGTGTCAAAATTATTTGGTGGAGTTGAGGTAGTCAAAGTTTATTTCTTCTCCCTATTCCTCAAAGGATAAGTCTTCTTCAGATATTGCTAAAAAGCATGGATCTATTTATGAATATCTTCAGGCTCATTCTCTTCTTGAAATGGGAACTCAAATGTCTCCATCGTGAGAGTTGAGTTAGAAGATTTAGATGATATTGAATAACTTGAGGTACATGAACCATTGTCTTTATTAGGGACAACTTATAAAGTATTTAACTCTTCTTGAAAATCTTTAAAAGTATTACAAAATTCAAGAAAATATAATTCACCATGCTTTGAAGTACAATGAACTCTAAAATAATCAAGCAAAGCTACATCACTAAGATTTATATCAGGTACATTATTATTAGTAGATGACTCATGGTTGTGGTTATTATTATTTGGGAATCTATTTGAAGGTCTATTAAACCTTTGGAAAGAGAATTTCCTATTATATCTTTCCCCAATATTATTAACTTACTTTTATAGTTGAAGGAAATCCATGCTTATCTTTTGAAACATATTTAAAATAGATATATTCTCATTCTTTGGTGACTTAGAATTATGAACTTGAGTATTTTTACTAAATATCAACATTAAATCTCTTTGGTCTTATAGACTAGATCTACTTGTAGTGTTCAAAAATCCTAGATTTTGGCTAAGATTTGCATGGTTTAAAGGCAATTAGTTTAGAACTAGAAATTGATTTAAGGTTGGCATATTTTGATAAACATTGGGGATGACATCTTAAATATGTAAATTTGGATTATTTTTAGGTATATTGTATGACATTTAGCCTTGGGGTTGAATTTTGTCATTAATGATCATAACTTTAGCATAAGATAGGGTTAGTGTATTAATGACTTGAGTAGATATTTTAAGAAACAAAAAAGTCATAGGATCTAAAACATACTTTTAAATATCTAAGGCTAAATCCTCATTAGGTCTATAAGGAGTTATGGATCCATAAACATTTTATGGAATCTATCATTAAAGGGTCCTATAGGCTCATTTGAGTCTCTTTTAACTATGGTAAACTATTGGTATAGAATGAAAGGACTAATTATTTTACCAAATTTATCAATAAATTTTCTAGTAAAATCATTCCAGCTAGCTATGTAGTTTTTAATAAGTTTTAAGAACCATTCATATGTATAATCTTTGAAATTAAATGGAAACAATCTACATGTTACATCTTCATGAACTACATTCAAAAGTCTTAGAGTAGATTTGAAACTTTTAATGACTTCTTCAATAGTTATAACACCATTAGGACTAAAAGTAAGCAAATAATTTTAAGAATTATGAGGAAGGTCATGTACCACATGCAACACATTGATTGAATAACCACATAGCAAAGCCATACCTTGATATGGATTGAAAATAAGAGCACCCTGAATTGGTGATGTTGGTTGAGACATTAAAAGTCTATGCTTACCTTTGTCTTGCCTAGCTCTCCTATGAACTTCTAATGAAATAAGGGGAACCCTTGCCTCTAAACATGATGTGGTCCTTATCCTTGGCAATTTCAGCTTGAAATATTTGAATCCTATTTAAAATATGATGTCTAAATATTATCTTTACAAAGAATATTGATCAAACATACATATTAAGCAAATTTTACATAAATATGTATAAAGGTTGGCAAAAGACATCATTCTTTAGCTAAATTATCTCAAATATATGTCTAAATATGTGAATATGAATGATATTTACACATTTAAGTTTGAATAAACTCAAATTTTCAAAGGTTCTATCAATATTTGAACAAAATAGTTATTAATAACCTTAAATGCTTTGGATTCATATATCTTAATCTATATTACCATAATTACTCATGGATCTTCAAAGAACACTATATTTGTCTAAATAAGCATAAAGATGGGTCTAAAACCATTAAGATTAATGATATTTACACAAACATGCTAAAAGAAACACAAAAAATTAAATAATACATCAATTTTTAAACAAAATTCACCAAAATGAGCAAATATGTTTCAAATTTACAAAAATCTAACTAGCACCCTCCATTTAGTGCTAGCAGAACATGTATCACTATTGATGCCTAAAATTGTGTCATAAGGTGTTCTTAGTTTTTAAGAAACACTACTAATTTTTGAATTTATAGAATCTAATGCATGAGTTATAGGTTATGATAATCTTGTTATCTTTGGTATAATAGTGATAGAACAAGTAGACCATTTCACAAATTTATATTAATTTACGGTTGGGAGCCACCATGGATTAATAGTTGATCTTTGATCTTAAAGATGATCTATGTTATTTAAATGGAATTATGCTCACAAACTAATTCTAAAGATAAGCTAATGTGAGTATTCACAATGAAGCTAATCTAAGGTGAATTGATGAAGAAAGGAGAAAAAAAGAAGGGTAAGGAAGAAAAGAGAGGTGTTGTTGGCCTCTATTTCAAATATTATGACAATGTTCCAATTTCATCTAAACATACATTTAACCAATATATGACATGAAGTAGAATAAACTCAAATTCTACTACACATTATGCAAACATCTAAGGATGGTATGAAAAGATATAAATAAGAACTGAATTTACTTTAAAAATTTCACCCCTGCAAGCACATAACACTAGCCCAAATACAAGAAGAGCAAATAAAGTTAAGTAAACCTAAGAACTTTCAACTAATATAACACTAACATAAATTATTAAATCTACATTTAAAGATGCACATCTAGAATTCATAAGAACCATTCAAATTTGAGATTCAGATGAGACAAATGAGAGAGAAACCATGATAGCAATTCACAGAAGCAAATGTAGACAAAGTTTGTATAACTCCTAGCTTTGTATTAATTTTCTCAAAAGTTATAAATAGTTTTCAGCTCAAAAAACTCTATCCCTTTTAAAATGGGCAATAACTCTTTATATAGACCTTTCATGAGGTATGTTGGTCAGTAATGTCAAACATTAAGGACAATTTTCCTTTTACAATTATTTGAAAAACCTTTTAGACATTCTAAAATGACTAACTAATAGGCAACGTGTTTTATAATTTGGACATGCCTTTAAAAAATAATATTCTATTTTCCAAAATATATAATGTATCTATATAATAGAATATCCTAAGTCAACTAGATTGACTTTTAAACCCTTGTGCTAATGCAATATTCTATCTTCACTATAGGACCTTAATTCTATAATGTTATTCATTGATCAGCTAGAGATTAATGATAAGTTTGATGAACAATTCCTTTTCTTGATCTTTTAGGCCCTTGAGATCCCTCTCAACCATTTCCAAAGCTTGTTTGATGCTCTTGGCATCTCCCATCTTTTCCTATAATGATAAAAACAAGTACATTATCTTCTTGCTATCAACCCCTATTTTTCCTTGTCCTTGATTCCTCATTCCCTACATGAATTGAATAGATCTATGTTTGAAATCTTCATCAGTTATTAGGTCTAAATGACTAAGTGTGGTGGGCTCTTTGAAAAAGCTATCCAATATGTGCAACATTTTAACTTCTTCTTGTTTGAGGTCCTTAGAAATGTCTTCCATAAGCTCGAACCAACTACTAATGTCCTTAATATTATTATTTAATATATACATATCCATATTCAAGTGGGCTAGGCTCATTATCTTGAATTCAAGGATTTTATTTTTAGCCAAGACTTTGATCAAATCCTTCACTTGGTAAATTAAAGCCTGCAATTGGCTAACATAGCTTATAGCCTTGGTGATTTGTTTATTCACTACCTCTTGTCTGATCTTGATTAATTTTAAATATCTTAATAAATCAACAATGGTGTCCTCAAATTTCTTGAATCTATCTTCTTGTATCGATAAGATGGCTTGTTCTTCAAATTCTTGTTTTGGTATAAGATGCCCTTGATCATTATTTGTAATTGATCTAACTGAGCTTAAGCCATTTCAAGAACATTTTATTCAAATATTAGGTCCTCACCAAGATTTTGTCTTCTAACTAGAGTCAATCGAATAAAAGTTTCCACTATTTGTAAAGTTAATTCCTCCCAAACAACCATGGAGTTCTTCTCATTTACCCTCTATAAAATAGAAATTATTGGATCAAATTTGACACCAACTAAAGATTATGTTACTTTTGGAGCTAGAGTCTCCATTTGTGCTCCACTTGGTTCTCCTAGATAATTTATTCTATTTTAATCTTCCCTTTTTAAGGAAACTATCCATGGTTTGACCTCTTCATGCATTAGGATATTGATTTCAATCGTCATTTTCCAAGGGTGTTGTGTAGTAGGTATTTTTTACAATTTTCCATAGATGAACCATTCAATAATGATTGGACCTTGAATCAAGTTTTTTTCATTGAGGATATTGATTTCACTCAAAGTATGAGTGAAGGTCACCTTAGGATTCTTGGTTTCACTAGGAAAATGGCCAATTTAGCTTATATTTTTGGGTTCTCTATGGGAACTAGATCCAATACTTTCTTCCCCTTTTCTTCCTTTGTTTCTTTTATTTATTCATCCTTAAACTCATAAGATAATTAAATAGTTTTGAAGGCATATTCAATGGTCTCATTAGGGTCCCATGACAATATTTGAACCTCCTCCACTAGTGGTCATTTTTATTTTTCTTGGGTTAAAGAGGACATAATTTCATCAGTCCTTCTCTCCTTTAGCATTTTCTCAATTTGTACCTTAGGTCTATGCTCTATCTATAAGTATGTTTTTGGAGGTTTAGAAGGTGCACCACTTATCAAATGGTACTACCTTAGCCCTAATTTCCATTTGTCATCATTCCATTTTTTATCCCTTTGCATCCTAGATTATAGATTAATGTTGTGCCTTTTCAATCTAATGGTTACGTTAGAGAATGAAGAGGCTTTGATGTATATGGGATAAAAAGGACTAGTGTAGTGATCATAAGAGATATTGATTCCTTTAACTTTCAAATATTCTTTAACTCTTCCATGTATATCTCATTTCCTTAGTTCGTTAATTTAGAGATTGAAGGAGGTATTGTGTTTGGAAAAAGCCTCAATATTGTCCCATTATGCGAAAACATTCCTTCCAATGGATATGGGGAGGTTATGAAGTAACCCTTTCCTTTTGGTTTTTCATAAACCATCTATCCCATTTCATATCTGATAAGCTACCTCCTACTCTACTAGTTTGGTAGGTACATGGACAATAATTATGAAGGGAGTGATTTGTGTTCATTCAATCCTAATGATTATATCATTAGGGTATAAACAAATGTCCCCCATGGCCTAAATTGACTTTTTGATCAAGGAGATGACTCTTGGCATTGGATTCCCAATTATGGCCTCTATTAGGGCTAGATAAACATAGTCACAAATGAATTGGATATGGTCCCTATACTAGAATATGTGTAATAAGGTTGGGGATATTTTTTTGTTACAAGCAAGGCATCTAAGAGGTATGAAATCATGTTGAATTGGTTCCTAGTTTTCTTCTTGACTAGAGAAATTTATCTACTTAAATAGGTGTCAATAACATCACCAAGGGGAGGGATGAGTTGTTTCTCAATCATAAAGTAGAATAAGGGCACCCAAAATTTGTCTACATATGTCTTGGTTGAATTTCCACATAACCTATTCATAATATTCATTATAATTCTTATCCCAGGTATGAATTGGCCAATCAAGATGTTATTATTAAAGTTATAAAACATTGTTTTCTAAAATACAGCCACAAGGAAAGGATGTTCTTCAAATCATTTTACTTGGCCCAATTATTGATTATTGTTTGGTCTACTTGTGGTTTAATTAGTTTTTAATTTTTCTCAAATGCTATAGGATAGATGTAAGCAATTTTCCTAAAACTACCCTCATGAATAATCATGCCACAATCTATTTTTCCACCATTAAAAATAGGAGAGAGAATTTTTAACAATGGAGTACCTTAGGTTTTACTACAACATAATGGAGACCTATCATTTGAATGGAGAATATGTCATAGTAGAGCCTCCTTTTAGACACGTTCTTCTCTTTTCTTGTGATGTGTTTATAGTTTTTAATGGTCCAAAACAAGCTCAACCAATTATTGTCCCTTGTATTTAGAGTTGTGGTATCGAAATGTGTATCCTTAAAAATTCTCCCTTATACATCCAAAGTAAAATAGATTTCCATATCCTCTCTATAAACAATTTTTTGAGCTACCATGGATGTAAATTTACCTAAATGCTTAATAATGGTCTTCAGTTCAATTTTGGATTGAATTATCCTTGCACAAATGATAATCTAACCCTCCCTGGCTTGATTATAATGAACACAGAGTCAAATAGGGTTTTCATACTTGTTAGGGGTTTTATAAAGGTTTTTATAGTGAATTAATGGTGGCATTTATTTTAAATTATGTGATCTTCATGACTTAGATCCTAATTAGATTATGTATTTATACCTTTGCATTTCTAGTGTCTACAAAATATTTAACTTGGCATATTATGCTTACATGGCTTTTATGTGGCATCACCATGGCATCTTGCTCATTAATATTTAAAATATGACCATTTTTTACTTTTGGAAACATTTTAATATTTTATTGGTTATAGACCTTTTGAAAATTAAGTCTCACCTCACACCATTAGATCATTTGCTCAGATCAATGATATTCTTTGATCTCAACTAAGAAGTTGAATGCCATTGGTTATTTTTTATGTTATCCATGGTTTTGACAATTATTAATTCTAAATTAAAACTAATCTTCATTGAAATGTAAATGTTTATATCACACCATTAGATCATCTCTACCCAGATGAAGCTCTTTGTTGATCTTGATTTACATAATTATGTCCCCTGATCTATAGAGTATCGATCAAAATATGTATGCTCATCTATGTAATAATAATATTTGAAATATGCTCAAACTTTATTTTGTGGCTTTTGATTATCCCACATGTCATATCTACATTCATCCTTAAGGATTTTTAATTTTCAATCTTCATCACATACTTTTAGATCTTGTTTGGCTAGATTAACATGTTCCATAAGATCTCAGTCTTAGGGGTAGAATGTCATTGGTTATTTCATGTTATTTTACTAAAATAATGATACTTGTCACTTCTCACTCATCCTAGGGATTTAAATTGTCAACTTTGATCTCATATCATTGGATCACCTTAGACTAATCAATCACACTCCATTTGATCATCTTTTGTTGTGTACCATTAAATGTTTGACAAGGTTCCTATGATGGCAACACTTGTCACCTTCTTGTTCGTTTTAGGGATATATTTAAATATTGAATTAACACACATCATTAGATCTATCTTACCTAAGAAAATGCATACCATTGATCATGTGGTCAATAAAAAATATAAATTCAGGCTCATGAAATATAAAGAACTTAGGTTAAACCTTTTAGACTAAGGTTTTATTCTTGTTGATAAACACAATAAAACCTTAGGAT
Organism: Torreya grandis; assembly: GCA_037957365.1. Classification (NCBI taxonomy): domain Eukaryota; kingdom Viridiplantae; phylum Streptophyta; class Pinopsida; order Cupressales; family Taxaceae; genus Torreya; species Torreya grandis. The sequence continues at coordinate 105,122 of JARHVA010008768.1, read as the reverse complement.
AAAATTTTTAAGCTGAGTCCTAAAACATAATGAACGGGACCCCTTGAATGATAAGAGATAATTCATAAGGTTTTAGCATAGGGTTTTTATTGTATTCATAAATATAATCAAATTGTTAGGATAAGGATTTATGAATTGTCTAAGATATAACAAAAAGGACCTTACATTAGTTAGACCATACTAATAATAAAATATAAAAATGGGTCATGGGACTTAAAGGGACCAAGCATAATATTTTTAAACTAAGTTTTGGTCATGTTAAAAAACATGACTAAGCCTTAGGATAAAAATTAAGCTATGTCCATGGCACATATAATTATTCTTGCATAAATTATTCCATGCCAATTTAAATTTAATTCATAAGGGATACATGTTAAAAAATTAGACTATGGTTTTAACATGGCCTAAAATAGATTCAATTAATCTTTAGATCAAAGGCTAGTAAGAGATCAATTTAAATTGAAGCATAAAACCCTAAGCATGTTCACTCCAAAATGAGATTCCATTGAACCTAAAATATAGAAACACAAGCAACAAGCATTAATAACATTTGAAGGCAAAAAGCAATGATCATTTAAAATATGTCAATTAATCCAAATAGGAACCATGGGTGGATAATTTTCAAATAAAAATAATGTGCAAATGTGCTATTAATACTCTGGTCAAGTGAATTTTCAATTTTAATGTATAAATTTGCACAATTTAAAACAAGGGTCCCCATTTTTTAAAAATCGGGGTATGTTGACCTCAATAGTAAGTTTGATACTTCTAGGAATTTAGTCTTCCCTCAAAACCATTCCCCAACCTAGAAACAACCTGCATAAGCCTTCTTGTAAGCAACCCAACATCCATTTTTTCCTAAACTAGGACTTATAGAGACCATAACTAATCATCTCTAACAAACAAAGATAATACCTCAATTGAAAATGGTTGCCTTAATTAGCACTAGTTACAAAATGACCAGCACCAATCATTGTATGTTTAATTTTGCCCAAAATAGCAAGCAATTCTTGCATATCTACCTTCTTATATATATATATATATATATATATATATATACATATATATATATATATATACATATATATATATATACATATATATATATACATATGTATATATGTATATATGTATATATATATATGTATATATATATATATGTATATGTATATATATATATGTATATATATATATATATATACATATATATATATATACATATATATATATATATATACATATATATACAGATATATATATATATATATACATATATATACAGATATATATATATATACATATATATATATACATATATATATATATATACATATATGTATATACATATATATATATGTGTATATATATATATGTGTATATATATATGTATATATATATATATATGTATATATATATATATGTATATATATATATGTATATATATATATATATATATATATATATATATATAAGAAGGCAGATATGCAAGAATTGCTCATTATTTTGGGAAAAATGAAACATATAGTGACTGGTGCTTTTATTACATCACAAAGGTATAAAATATTTTATGAAATAAGTTTGAACACTTTATCTTTAGTTTTCAATAAGTTATTTCTATTTTATTAAAAATCACTTGGTTTTCTTCAAGCATTTCTTGCATCAATTTTAGTATTTTTCATTATTTCATGCAAGTACCTATTTCCACTTATCATAGCTTAATTTTCTTATAAAATGGATTAATAGCCTCTAAAGAAGCCTAGTGATTCTTGTATCTATCTTATGATAGGCAATCGACCCATCTATCTTACTAATCCACACTTTTTTAGTTACTTTCTTATTTGTAGGTCATCCTCTCAAGCCAAATGGGAGTATCTACAATTGACTAGGTCACGTGTACATGATGGAATTAGGTTCTTATAAACCAAAACCTTCTTTAAGTTTTTTCCCTTTTTTTAAGGAAAATAAACATGAAAAAATAGTGAAACACTTGTATTATAAAGATGCAACATGGGAGGATGAAGAGTTCAATTAAAAAAATATTAGTTTGATTCAAATTTGAGGACAACATTATTTTAAATAAGAAGGGAATGCTATGTCATTAACCTATTGCATTTATAGGGATATGTGTGGTTGACTTATGGCTTCCATACCTTCATATTATCTTATTGCATTTCTCAATGTTCTTAGTATGGCTAGTTTATGGAATAAAAATGGATAAGTATAATATATGAGGTATTGCTTAGTATTTTATCACCATATTGTGAATTATATTTGTGGATAAAAATACACATTTGTTATTTTGAAGAAATTCACCATTGGCTTTAGGCTTGCTTGGTAGTTTACAAAATTTTACCTAAGCACCAACCTTCAACCACTTCTTCTACGTGGCAATGTAACACTCATCTAGCTCAATGAATCTCTTAGTTCACTCTAGTGGAATACCATCTTGACACACAATGGCCCCATGCTATTCAAATAATGTTAATTTTGGGTCAAACCTCCAAAAAGTTTCATTGGTCGATAAGACAATGGGTAGACCCATAGAGTAGTTTTTAAAAGGATAGAACATCTGCTTTACATGTGTCACCTTCATACTCAGCCTTGCCAATGAAATATCTAGTCTCTCTAGATATTTACAAGCTCAACACACGGTGACCCTTCAATCTTAAGCATAGTGGTCATAATATAAAAGTGAAGTCCCACCATATCTAAGATCTGAATGATAACTACACTCATGAAATCAAGACCCTCTTTCAGTTGCAATGGCATCATCATGAGCATGAGTGATTGAATCTCTAGGTGTCATCCCTATGAGAGGATTTTTTGCCTATATATTTTAGGTTCATTCATTTTAGAGGGAGATATCTTGGATCTACTATCTTCATCTCTTACTATCATTAGCTATTTATACATAGTCATATTATAATAGACTAGTAATATTAATAGTTAGGATTTTTAAATTCTACAACCTTAACAAGTGCACCTAATAGGTATGATTGGATGCTTTGTATTATATTTTGTCCTTTTATATTTTTTTCTCCACCTAAAATGAAGAGGATGTGGTGTTCTATGTTATGTTGAGTGGAAAATTACCTTTGTTCACTATTTTGAGATGTGGTATCAAATTGTGTCCTTGAAAATTCTCCCTTCTATATCCAAGGTCAAATAGAGTTCCACCTCCTCTCCAGAAACACTTTTTTGAGCTACCATAGCTGTAAATTTGCCTAAATGGTTACTAATGGTCTATATTTCAATTTTGTATTGAATTATCCTTGCACAAATGACAATTTAATCCTCCTTGGCTTGATTATAATGAGCATAATATTGAATTATGGTTTTCATACTTGTTAGGGATTTTCTAAAGGTTTTTATAGTGTTTTAATTGTAACATCTATTTTAAATTATGTGAGCTTCATGACTTATATCCCAATTAGATTGCGTATATATAACTTTGCATTTTATAGGTCTACAAAATCTTTAACTTGGCATATTATGCTTACATGGCTCTGATGTGGCATCACCATGGCATTTTCTCATTAGTATTTAAAATATGACTATTTGTCACTTTTGGACATGTGTTAATATTTTATTAGTTGTAAACACTTTGCAAATTAAGTCTCACCTTGCACCATTAGATATATTTGCTCATATCAATGCTATTCTTTGATCTTAATCCAATAAGTTGAATTCCATTGGTTATTTGTTATATTATCCATGGTTATGACACTTATCACTTCTATAATCATCTTAATCTTCATTGAAATATAAATGTTTTTCTCACACCATCAGATCATCTATACCTAAATGAATGTTCTTCATTGATATTGATGTACTTAATTACCTCCCCTACTTTACAGACTATCGATCAAAATATGTATGCTCATCTAAGTACCATTGATCTCTAAATTATGCTTGAGATTTAGTTTTTGGATTATGGTTATCACACATGTCATCTCCACATTCATCTGTATGGATTTTGAATTTTTAATCTTTATCACATATTTTTATATCTTTTTTAGCTAAATTAATGCATTCCATTAGATCTCAGTATTAGGGGTGGAATGCAATTGGAGGCTCAATGTTATTTTATTTAAATTATGACACTTGTCACTTTCTCACTCATCTTAGGGATTTAAATTATCAACTTTGATCTCAGATCATCAGATCACCTTTAACTGATCAATTGTGATCCATTGGATGATCTTTTTATTGCATACCATTGGATCTTTTGTAAGGTTCCTATGATGACAAGACTCTTTGAAGCCTTTTAATTTTAAGTCAGACCTCTAAATAACATTGTTGGTTAACATGATAATGGGTGAGCCTACTAAGTAATTTTTAAAAAGATAGAGCATTTTCTCAACATGTGCCACCTCCATAATTAGCCTCACCAATAGAATCTCTAGTCTCTCTAGAGAAGCACAAGCTTGACATGTGATGCCCCTTCACTCCTCTTAAGAATAGTGGTCATAATATAATAGATCAGTCCCACCATATCTAGGATTTAAATAATAACTGCACTCATGAACTTGAGACCCTCTTTTAGTTGCAATGGAATCATCATAGGCATGAGTGTTGGAATATCTAGGTGTCATCCTCACAAGAGGCTTCCTTGACTCCATTTTATAGGTTCATTCCTTTTAAATAGGGGAGATCTTATATCTTCTATCTTTAGATTTTATAAGTATTATCTATTTTTACACAATAATATTGTAATAGACAAGGAATAGTAATAATTAAGATTTTTTATTCTACAACCTTAATAGGTGCACCTCACAGATATGATAAGACAATTCATATGTGCCTTTGTGGCCTTGTATATTTTATTCTCCACATATAATGAAGAGGATGTGGTGTTCTATGTTATTTTAAGTGGAAATTTATCTTTATTCACTATTTATTTTTCTTCTACTTCTATAGTGTGAAACTCTGCTTGCTTGTAGGTCTTAATTAATGCTTTATGTTACTTTATGGTCTATAATGTTTAAGGGTTTTTTTATTTTATGAAAGTACAAGTTAATGTTTTGAATCTCTTTATGCATCACCTTAGTTAGTATTATTTAAATATTCTTTGATTTCATTTATCTCTATCCTTAATTATCCCCAAATTAAATGAAGAGTCAGCTTCTAAAATCCTAGAGTTGCTTTATAAAACACACTCAGTTCCACATATATAAAGCTTCCCATATGAGGTTATTAAACTTGAAGTGAGATTTTTAGGTGTAAAAAATTATTTATTTTCTAGCATGCTTGGTGGGATAGATCTACTAGTATGATTGACTAGTGACACAAGTTTATGAGCCATATGCCCATAACAAGATCATGGACTGTGAATAATCCAAGTCTACTAATGCCATCTTTGGGGGATCCCACTGACCAAAAAGCCTCAAGGTCTAATTCATCAATAAAAAAAATAAAAAAATGGTGTATCTAGGTTCACAAAGGAACTTTATGTCATGGGATAGTGACAGCGCATTTATCCCTTTGACACACATAACTATGCAGGACCCCATCCCTATGAACACATTAAAGGTGTTCCCCAAGTTTTTGGTAGAATATTTCAAGATAAAAACCAAATATTTCTAGGATGTGGTAAATGTGTGAATTTTTCACTATGTCAACATGTATAATGTAGCCTTAAGGCTACTGGTAGCCTCTTTCAAAAGGTAGGCTCTTAACTAGTATTGATCTTTGCCAGCCAACTCAATTAGAACTTGGGATATCCTAAGAGACAAATTCATTGAGAAATCCAATGAGAAGGTGGATTAATTTTCCCTCTTACAGTAGCTAATAAAAATCAAAATGGCCCCATAAGAAGCCATGGTTGATTTTAACACTAGGTTCAAAAAACCCTAACAAAAGCTCCCACTATTAATTCAACCACCTATAGGAATGGTTATTACTTTTTACCTCAAAGCCCTCAATTTGGACATTGCTACCAAACATGTATGACATCTTGGTAATGTAGGAGAATAACATAATCAATATGGGGAGGCTTCTTCCTTAGCCATAAATGATGATTTTCCCTGGGATGTCCATGACTCTACAAGAAGAGGTCCTGAGCATTTTGGAAGCCTTACCTCCCTCTATGTATCTGTACCCATCCACTCAGGTGAGAATGTCTACTATATCATCACTAATAGTGGAGATGAATGACATGATAAGTATTCTATGGAACTTCTCCCATGAGATAACTGATCTCAAAAGGTAATAATCTATGCCTCCAAAGCCTTATTTCAATAACTATAAAGAAAGGAGATCACTTTACTAGTAGAATCAATACAAAGAGAGGCAAAGGACAAACTAAAAAATGCCTAATCACCAAGATCTAAATCATCAATAATTGAGTCATCAGACTTAATCCATGAATCAAATGGTTATATTTTTATATCCTTTACACATGGTGTCACCCAATTTGGGCAGAGAGTTAGTAGATGGCTAGAATAACTTGGTAGATGATTCTAGCTCATGGTGCTTTCCTTATAACTATGCCAATGGTCCCCAAAATTATCCAAGGGGTAAACTAAAACAAAAGGTTGATAAGTAATGGTGATAACGGAATGCATCTAACTTGGCCTATGAATCTCAATCCCTTAAGATTTAGGATGTAGTCTTGATGGTGTAAATTTAAGGGATGTCCCTAGAATAAGATGAATAAATATCCCTATAACATGTGTTGTTCTCTTAGATATAGGGAGAAGACACAATCTATGTGAATGAGGTCCTTGTATATAGATCCCTACAAGAAAAATTAGACTACTACACTCTCTTGAATAAGAGTTTAATAAAAATCCCCAAATCTACTAAAATATTCAAAGTGAATTTTGATAAAGCCCTGACACCTTAGCCTCCACCCCCAACCTACCCTAGATGGAGTGAGGTAATGTATAACAAGATGAAAGACCCTGAAGTCCCACCTCCAAGGTCATATAATGTGGTAGAGTAGTTGAAGAAGGTTCTAACCAATATTTCTCTATAGGATGTCTTATCCATCCTTGAACATAAATATTTTTTGAAGGAAGCCTTAGAGGAATAAGAAAGGCCCATGCAAGGGAAGTCAACTAAAGAGCCTAAAAAAATAAAGGGAAAAGAAGCTATCATAAATTCACAACCCTAGATACCCTCTACATTAATCAATACCAAAGAAGGGGCAAGAAAAATAAAACATACCTCATTTTATTTGACATTTGTTATAGGGAAGAAGTTATTGCATAATTCCATGATTGATTTAGGTGCAAGAACAATAATAATGACCAAAAAGATAGTTTATGCATTATCATTAAAGTAGAAAACTTTGAATAAAGGGGTGGTGTAGATAAATGGGAAAAGGGTTCAAAACCTAAGGATCATCTAAGGTCTCCCATCGCATTTTACTCATATCCTATCATAAGTATACCATAGGACATTATAGTGATAGACATCCCTCTTATTTTTTGTTATGTTTTTCAAAGGATTTCACCACCAAAATTGGAAGATACTTGTCATTAAACTTATCTCATCTAATCCTAAAAACCAAGTATGGTTCAAATTTAAAGTTTTTATTTAAACCATTTCACTCAAAGCACATAGTTAATGAAGTGATGACAAAATTCAAAGAAATGCACACCTCCTTCTCAAGAAAAAAGATGCACTATGTAGAAATTTTCAAAGGAGATAAGGTGGTAGATAATAGGAGCCCTAAAGATGAGGCCCTCATCAATGAGCTCATCAAGAATGATCCATTCACAAAATTCAATGTCATGGGCCTTGAAACCTATGTGATCCATGATGAGGATCAGACCATTCCAAAAGTCTTAAAGAATGAATGAGGTCAGAATGAAAGGCTTAAGGATGAGTCCAAACTTCAGACTCTACATTTTGATGGTACAAAGTGTAAGATTGGCTATGGAGCTGGTATCTAGCTGACATCTCTTTCTAGAAAAGAAACCCTCCAAGCCTTTTGATTTTAGTTTGTTTATATAAATAATGAGGCCAAATATGAGGCTTTAGTGTATAGCTTCAATCTCATCAAGAAAATGGGTATCAAGTAGATGAATGTATTCAGTGATTTTGAATTAGTAGTAAGGTAGTTGAGAGGGGTAGAAGCTACAAATAACATGCATAGGAGGTCTTAATACCACTACATATGGGATCTAATTGAATATTTTGAAGCTTTTAACATTTAGATCATCCCAAGAACTTTGAATGTGGAGGCTGATAAAATGGAAATAATAAGCTCCTAATTTAACCTAGTAACAAACTTGTTCACTAATGACCAACTGGTGTGAGTAGTCATTAGGCCCACTATCCCACACAATGACCAAAACTAGTAGCTATTTAAAAGTGATGCTTACATTACGATGTTACTCCATCAATCATGCAAGTTCATGGAACAAATATATCCAAAAATTAAAGAGACCTATGGAGATCAAATTATAAAATTGAAGACTAATAAGCTACCAAAGGGCTTCATCACCCAAGAAAATGTTTTCAACTTTGATGATGCAAGAAACAACAAACACAAGTTTATGTTAGATAAGGATGATTATTATTAACTTGATGTTAGAGGTAAGAAGAAGCTAAAAATTGGAAAAGAAGTTCCCTAGAAGGACAAGGAATTGCTAGTCTCTTTTTATTAAAAGTACAAAGGAGTTGTCACATGGACTTATGATGACATGAAGGGATACGATTTCAAGGTTATTCAACCCAAGAAATTTGAATGTGGAGGCTGATAAAATGGAAATAATAAGCTCCCAATTTAACCTAGTAACAAACTTGTTCACTAATGACCAAGTGGTGTGAGTAGTCATTAGGCCCACTATCCCACACAATGACCAAAACTAGTAGCTGTTTAAAAGTGATGCTTACATTACGATGTTACTCCATCAATCATGCAAGTTCATGGAACAAATATATCCAAAAATTAAAGAGACCTATGGAGATCAAATTATAAAATTGAAGACTAATAAGCTACCAAAGGGCTTCATCACCCAAGAAAATGTTTTCAACTTTGATGATGCAAGAAACAACAAACACAAGTTTATGTTAGATAAGGATGATTATTATTAACTTGATGTTAGAGGTAAGAAGAAGTTAAAAATTGGAAAAGAAGTTCCCTAGAAGGACAAGGAATTGCTAGTCTCTTTTTATTAAAAGTACAAAGGAGTTGTCACATGGACTTATGATGACTTGAAGGGATATGATTTCAAGGTTATTCAACACACCATAGATTTGGTGGAAGGGTCCAAGATAATCCAAAAAAAATAAAGGCTAGTAAACCTAAAGATTGAGTCCCTCATGGCCCAAGAGCTCAAAAAACTAGTTGAATCAAATATTATATACCTAATCAAACATTCAACTTGGGTATCCAATCTGGTTTCCATGTGGAAAAAGAGTGGAAAAATTTAGTTTTGCATAGATTTCTAAGACCTAAATAAGGCACCCTTAAAATACCACTACCCCCTTCCCTATATGGATTAGATGCTCCAAATTGTAGTAGGCACAAAGATGTTTTCCTTATTGGATGGATTATCTGGGTATAACTAGGTATGGGTATATGAAGAAGACCAACACAATACCACCTTTACTATGAAGTGGGGAACCTTCGTGTATGCCAAGATGCCTTTCAATATTTCTAACATTAGTGTAATATTACAAGGAGTGATGGACATAGAATTCAAGGGGATAATTAACAAGATCATCCTCATCTACCTTCATGACCTCACTATTTTTTTAAGAAGGATTGTCACTTTGACCATCTTGGGAAGTTATTCTAAAGATGTCAAGAATTCAGAGTATCTCTAAACCCTTATAAATTTGTCTTCAAAGTTTGATAAGGAAAAATGCCCAAGTATGTGGTATCTAAGGAAGGGATCATTATTGATATAGAAAGGATAAATGTCATCATGGACTTGGATTTGATATTAAATAAAAGGGGGGTCCAATATTTCCTTAGAAAGACAAATTTCATCAGTAGGTTCATATCAGATTTTGTAAGATTAGTTAGGCTAATCACCCTAATACTGGAAAAAGAACATGCTTTTAAATAAAAACCTAAAGTAAGAGAAACATTTCATAAAATCAAAGATTCCATATCTAGAACACCTCTATTTTTCAACCCCAACTTTTCCAAGAACTTCATTATATACATCTATGGAAGTAAACACAACTTGAAAAGAAGAAGGAAGGAATGAACACCCAATCACATTTTACTCAAATATATTATATGGATATGAGGTTAAATATAACTTCATGGAGAAACAAGACTTCACCATTATCAAGGGCCTTAAGAATTTTAGGCGCTTTGTGGTAGGAAACAAGGTAGTGGTGTATGTAACACACTCTAGCATCCATGAGCACATCATGGAGGGAGAAATTATAGAGAAAAGGCCCAATTAGATCACAAAGATCCTAAAGTATGATATAAAGGTCAGGATAATAAAGGTAATCATAAGAAGAGGGATCTTTGAGTATTTGTATCAATGCTTAAATGTCTCAATAGAGGAACATGACACATTTAAAATATCCTTGTTGAACCAATTTAAATCTGATAGATCATGGGTGGTCGATCAGATCCATTTCATAAAAACCAACTTATATCTTGATGATCTCCTTTTGCATAAAAGGCATTTTTATAGACTACAAGGGTCTAGTTATAATCTAATATAAGAACTTTTTAAGAGTAACGTTGATGGAGATATTCTCCAATGTGTTGATAAACCTCAAATAGGGAAGATTCTCCAAGACATACACTTCACTCCTCTAGGTGATGACTTCTTAGATAAGACCACCACAAAAAAAATCATACATGTAATTGTATTATTGGTTGAAAATGTTTGATAACTAACATTAAGTAGTTAAGAAGTTCCAGATCTTCATAGGAAAGAGGAAAATTTTTGCCATGCATTTCAACCTAATTTTGACTGATGAGCATTTGCATATTAGGGCTTAAAATTCATTGAAATGATTAGTCTCATCTTTAACATTAGTCATAAATGAATATTAATAACCACTAACTACTTTACTTGATGGACTAAAGTAATCCTATTGAGAGGAGTGACCAAAAATTTGATTCTCATATTCTTAAAAGACCATGTGGCAAGGTTTAACCCACTGAAAACAATAATTTACAATAACTCAAAAGCTTTACTTGGGTCAAAAATTGATGAATTCACACTCCAAAATGGTATATTCTTAAAGGCTTCATCGAATTAATACCTATACAAAAATGGGTTGGTAGAGTCTACAAAAAAAAATCTGGTTAGATTTATCAAGAGGATGTGTGATGATAGGTAGATGGAGTGGCACTTAAATTTGATAATGGCCTTGAGGGTAGACCCCATCATCCTTAAACAAATTATGAAGACTTCCCCATATGAACTTGTATGCAAGAAAAAATTTATTATGATTATTTTTATCACTGTAGAGAGCACCTTGTTTGAAGATGTATGAGGCACAAATTCTCTCTAGTTGATATAATTGGATCTTCTTAGAGTGTGGGTGACCCTGAAGTGAGAAGAACCTCTAGAGAGGGTTGGTTCCTTTAATAACTAATACTAAAACTAATATATATTTTTATTTTTGGGATGAAAAGGAAGAATGAAACTAAAATGGGAGAACCTATCTAATGGAGTGATGCACCTAAATGATTGGTATTATATAAAATCTTTTTAAAACTAAATAAGACACACATATGAATCTAAAAGAAAACTTTGCATTCAAACATGAACATCGGTGTTTCAAAAGAAGGCATAAAAGAAGTTTGTAAAGAAAATTTCTAATCCTAGCTCTTATAATGACCTATATAGGATGAGATTTTCATAGGAGGTGTGGAAAGAACCTATAAAAAGGGAAATTAGATTCCACTTTTATGCTGGTATATAGTCAAATTACACTCTAATCTGATTCCAAATCATATGCAAAAGATCTTTATTTAATAAAATGGTGTCAATTACAATTTATTATTTACCTTAGGAATTAATGAAAAATGATTTGAAAAAGACAATATATATTTATAAAACCTAATTCAAACCAATGTGGAATTTATTTTATAAAAGCATTAGTATTGATTAGTTAACTTAAGACCTACTCCTTTTACAATGTTAAAATAAATCATCAAAATCTCTAAATTTTATGAAAATTTGCATGGTATTAAAATTTTGGAATAGAATTGGAGGTGGTGTGCCTATGTTAAATTATTAAAATCCTTATTAATGAATATACATTCCATTCATCAATAATAAATTCATTTTATAAAATTAAAGAAAGTCTTCAATTCTTCAAGTCTTCAAAAATTTGCATGACCTTTACTTTGGCATTGAATTGAGAAGTGGTGGACCCATGTCGATTTACAAACCTCCCTTGAATGAAAATAATGCCATAATTTAGAATATAAATCTATATTTAAAGTGATTTTAAGTTCTTGAAAATCATTATATTTCATGAAAAGCAATGTAGTCAACTGAAAAGATTTGATCCTTAAGGACTAATTAACTCAACTTGAGCTCAACTTGCATGAATTAAAACTTGTGGATTGAATTAAGAATGTTATATCAAATTAAAAAATAGATATGGCATGTGGTAACTCCAAAATTAATTTATTTGATAGATTTTCAATGCCATTCTTCAAGTTGACCATTTGACCAACTAGGCCTATTAGACAAAATAGGCCTAAAAGAAAATATGCGAATTTGAACACTATTAAACCTAAAACAAGATGCCATGAAACCTAAAAAAAATAAAATATACCTATAACAACTTTATACATCATAATATATTTGATTTTGATGAGAAAACACTTGCCATTCAGTCAATAGGGTTGACTAGGCCTATTTTGTTCCATTTTTCTACAAATTATCCATTTTGCTCAAGATCATTGGGAAAATTATAAGATTATTTATGATGAAATGAAAATATTAATATGAATAAAAATTCTTAGGATTTGATCTCCATTGATTAAATTTTGTTGAACTATCTCGCACTTCATTTTACATGTTTTTTCTACAAAAAACATTATTTTTGCCCTCATTCATACATCTCCATGCATAAAATTGACATTTATGGAATTATATATAAGTGTAATTAAAATTTTAAAAGTTTTATGTTGATCTAAGATGATTTGATGGAAATAAAATCAACTATTTGCAAAACTAGTGTTTTGAGGGTTTAGGAGAGTTTTGAAGCTAAATCTTCAAAATAATGATTCATAAAGTAAAAACATCTAAATGAAAAAATATTTCCATTAATGTGTATAAAAATAACCACCCTAAAATACCTAAAAATATTGGGTTCCCATGGAAAATATATGAAAATTTATCACGTGGAGAAACTTACCTATGGGGTTTTGACTACATTCTAAGCTACCTACACTCTTGGTGATTATTAATTAAAAAACTCGCATAAAATGGTATAAATTTTTCATTAATTATAAATAAATAGGTTTCCTCAAAACATAATAAGAGTTTTTTGACAAACTCCACATGTGGTGAAAGATACGAGCATCTGAATAGGAGGTTAGGAAGGGTGTTTAAAACTATAAAAAATAAAAAATTCACCAAAATAAAAATAAGTATTCACCTACTTTCCAATTGCTTAAAAGATCATCATGGGGTCTATACTATTCTATCAAAACACTTTAAAATCACATTTTTTTTGAAAAGTCAAAAAACCCATTTTCGACCTGTATGTCTATTTGCTTACAAAAGCCTATATGAGCATGGTTTTCTTAAAATTTTGAGTTTTAAAAATCTTTAAAGGTATTATTATGATTTAAAAAATCACACCATTCTTTTAAAAAAGTTACCTATACTTAAAAACTTCTATGGCACTACAGAATGAATGGTGATCTCCAACGAACATGCTGAGGACTATTACAAAACAACAAGGATCTTCACTCATCAAATATACATGAATTTTTTTTCAAAAAATTACTAAATTCATGATGACCTTGTGTAGAAAATTTTATGTCCTAAAACCACTGCTATCTCCTAGAAAGCTCAATATTCTCTAAACATTGACCCCTATGCATGGATTGTCCACATATTTGAACTTGACAATGCTATGTTGAAAAGACAATGACCCATTTACAATCCATTTTTGAAATTTTTTACCAAAATTAGTGATTTTAGGCCAAAATTACTCATTTTGACCAGTTGTAAAGGTTAAATAACTAGTTTTAGGAAAGTTTCATATAATAGGGGTAGTAATTTGACCTTGACAGGTTAAATTATTAACAATTTTGTATGTCAAATTACTAAAATTTTTGTTAATTTTAGGGTTTGATCAGCTTAAAAATCAAATAACTTAGAATTTATGGTAAAATTAACTTGGTTAAACACTAATTTTTGGAATATCTTTTGCAGACAAAGACACAACAAGACAACCAACATAAACAACAACAAACATGTGAATGTATGCACTTCGAGGAATGGAAAATAGAAAATTAGAAGGGTAAAAAACAACACTTAAATCATGTGTGGATATTCACTTAGAGAAATGAAACATAAGGTAGTTTATTATATACAAACTAACCTCCAACTTGTTGGTCCTCCTGGATCAAAGGAAAATTTGATAATTCACTTCCATGATGAGATGGATAATGGTACATCACATGTTCCATTTCAATATTTTTGGTTGAGAAATCAAATATATTCTTTTCCAACTCCTTTGGCATGTTCATATGTGGAATAGGAGAAAAGTAACCTCCAATGTAAGCATACTGACTTGGTGGGTCCTTTTCCTTATCAGGCTCCATATCTTTTCAATCTGGTTGATTAGGCTGAGCATAAAATATACTTGTGTTACCTTTTAGAAGCATATCCATGTCTTTAATATCATCAAGTAGATGATAACCCATTCTAAAGATCTAAAACAAGTCCTTATCAATAATAAACTCTGGAGGTGGAAAATTGAAGGGCTGCCCATTCCTTTCTCTTGGTTTGGCTTGACAAATTTTCTCTCTTTAGCTGAAATTAGATTAAAATCCCCTTATAGAAGAGCATATCTTACTTCCAAAACTTCAAACAATTCCTCCAATGAGATTTTTTGACTGATTCGTAAACTCTAGATACCCCACAAATTCATTAATTTGATCAGCTATTACATTAATTTATTCATTCTCATTATAAGATGGTAGCACTATTTCCTCAACCTCTTCATGAATACTTTCATCCTCCTCAATGCATTCTTCTTGAAAATCATTTGAATCATAAATTTCCTACTCCTCTTCCTTCTTCTACATGTTGCTCTAGATGGAATTCCAAGATGGAAATTAGTTAGATTCTTGAGGAGGGAGGGATAGTACTTGAGTAGATGTGGATTGGCTTGATTGCATGATTTGGTTCCAAGATGAGAAAGATAGAGGCTATTTTTTGATATTTTGATTCTAGTTCTCTTCTTATTTCCTTGTCTTCAGCTCCAACTCTTTGATCTACTTATCAATATTCTCCTAGAATATCTTATCTTTAAGGTGGTTAGTTGTCTTAATAGTAGGTTGTCCCATAGCAATCTCTTTCTTTCTTTGATAGTTCTCTTGGATAGATATCCAAGAAGGGAAGGTCTAAGAAATACATGAAAAATTTGACAAACTCAAAGGGGTTCTTGAAATGGTCTATTGAGGAGGAATGGATGGAATATAAGAAGGCTAAGGTAAAACCTATTGTTCTTTAAGGCCTTTTATTCTATCCTCAATATTTTGAATGTAACGACCTACATCCATCATCTCACTAGTGAGATTACCCTAATTTGCCCTCTCAATAGGTGCCCATTATTCTTTTATTTATTTTAATGACTCTCTCAGATGATGAATTTGGTGAATAGGGGTATCCTAGCCATAATAGCTCTATGAGTAAAACTCTAATGCATTTTTGTTAAGGCTCACTCAAGTTTTTTTAAGTGATAGTATGGATTAGATAGCTACAAAATGGCCATGATTAAGTTGGCTAGATGGGTAGGATGTCTCCTTATAAAACTAGTAAGGGGTAATATTATGATGGAATGGTTGTTCATAAGGAGTATTAGGTAGTACTTTTACATATATGACTAATATAGATCCTCAAACTCTTGATGAGGATCATAGTGTGGTCGGTCATACTGATCATAGTGAGGATAATATGGATCCAAAATAAAACAAGCCATTAAAGACAGTTAGTAAGTCAAATATTGAAAGTAATCAATATTGAAAATATACTTGATCTTTTAAATACCTCTAAAGGCTAGTGTGTAGAATGAGAGTCCCATTGGGCATGTCAAAAATTATTATCACTCTAGAGAGCACCCTATTTGAATATTTTTAAGGCACACCTTCTCTCTAACTAATATAATTAGATCTTATCAGAGTGTGGGTGACCCTAAAGTGAGAAAAACCTCTAGAGAGGGTTGGTTCCCATAAGATATAATACTAAAAATAATATATATTTTTATTTTTGGGATCAAAAGGGAGAAGGAAACTAAAATGGGAAAAAATATCTAATGGGGTGATGCACCCAAATTATTGGCATTTTATAAAATATTTTTTAAATTGAATAAAACACACATATGAATCTAAAAGAAAACTCTGCATTCAAACCTGAACATTAGTGTTTCAAAAGAAGCCCTGAAAGAAGTTTGCAAACCACATTTCTGATCCTAGCTCTTCCAATGACCTATAGAGGATGATATTTTCATAGTAGGTATGTAAAATACCTAAAAAAGGGAAAGTATATTCAATTTTTATGATGGTACATATTCAAATTTCACTCTAATCCAATTCCAAATCATATGCAAAAGATCTTTATTTCATAAAAATGGTGTCAATTACAATTTCTTCTCTACCTTAGGAATTAATGAAAGATGGCTTGAAAAAGATAATATATGTCTTAAACCTAATTCAAACCAATGTGGAATTGATTTTAGATAATTATTAGTCTTGATTAGTTAACTCAATACCTAATCCTTTTATAATGTTAAAATAATTCATCAAAATCTCTAAACTTTATGAAAATTTACATGGTCTTCAAATTTTTGCATAAAATTGGAGGTGGTGGGCCCATTTTAACTTCTAAAAATCCTCATGAATTAAAATACACTCCATTACTCAATAATAAATTCATTTTAACAAACTAAACAAAGTTTTCAAATCTTCAAGTCTTCAAAAATTTGCATGACCTTTACTTTGGCGTTGAATTGAGAAGTGGTGGGCCCATGTTGACTTCCCAACCTCCCTTGCATGAAAATAACACCATAATTTGTTATATAATTCCATAATTAAAGTTATTTTATGTTCTTTAAAGTCCTTATCTTACATAAAAATCATGGGAGATGCATAAAACTAGTCAAACTAGTCAACCAAAGAGATTTGATCCTTAAGGACTAGTTAACTCAACTTGAGCTCAACTTGCATGAATTTAAACTTTTGGATTGAATTGAGAATGATATATCCACTTAAATATATATATATATATATATATATATATATATATATATATATATATATATATATATATTCAATGCCATTTTTCAAGTTGACCATTTGACTAACTAGGCCTATTAGACGTGGGAACCCTCATAAGAGATTTATGGTGATCATTATGGGGAGTCATGCATAGTAAAGTGTCTGACATTAATGGTAGGCAAGGTAGGTAGATAACCATTTTTTAGAGAATGTTTCTAAAGATTTGGGAAGATTAGGGAGACAACATGTGGTGGCTAGACCAGCCATTGGTGCCAATGGCACTTATTTGAAAAAGGAAACAATAAAGGAAAGGAAACAAAGAAAAGGTAAAGGGGAAAAAAATAATAATGTATAAGTTGGGTAGGTAGGTAAGCCAATTATAATGCTTCAGGTCAATCCCATTTATGGGGTCTCTAGTGCATTACCTTCTTTGTCTTCTAGCTCAAAAGTGTTTCCCTATCTATCACTTATGATGGAAAAAGGTCCTCTCCAAAAAGAATCAAAACTTTCATGTTATATTAGCTTCATGACCCATTGATCATATTTGAGAACTAAATATATAGGCTTAAATCTTGGGTTTGATAACTTTTGTTGAACCATCACTTAACCGAATTTTGCCAAATGATCTTTGCATCGTTTGCCTCTCCCTTGCTTCTTGCATGTTGAGTAATTAGACAAGCAAAACCTCTATTTATCCATTTTATTATATTTCAATAGCCTTAAAAATATGTAATGAAAGTATTTCATATGATATCGATTTTATTAATATGACCTAAAAAATTGTTAGTAATTTGATCTGTTAAGGTCAAATTGCTACCCCTATCATATGAAACTTTCCTAAAAATGGTCATTAACCCTTTACAACTAGTAAAAGTAAGTAATTATGGCCTAAAATAACTAATTTTGGTAAAAAAAATCAAAAATTGATTGTAAATGGGTCATTGTATTTTCAAAATAGGATTGTCAAGTTTAAATATGCAGATAATCCATGCACATGGGTCAATTTTGGGAGAAAATTGAGATTTCTAGGAGATAAAGGTGGTTTTAGGACCTCAAATTTTATAAACTAGGTCATAATGACTCTAATAAATTTATAAAAAAATTCATGGCCATTGGATGAGTGAAAATACTCGTTATTTTGTAACAATCCCTAGCATGTCCTTTGGAGATCACCACTAGAGAAAACATCATTATGGAGTGCCACAGAGGTTTATAAGTATAAATAAAAGTTTTAAAATAATATTATGATGTTTTAAAATCATAATAAGACCTTTTAAGAGTGTTAAAACTATAAATTTTAATCAAACCATGGTCATACAGGCTTTTGCAAGCAAACATGCATATAGGCCAAAAAGGGGTTTTTTGAATTTTCAATAAAAATGTGATTTAAGAGTGTTTTGAGCACATGTAAAAGAACCGATGATTATTTTTTAAGGAAATTATAATTATGTTAAGTTTTATTTTCATTTTGGTGAATTTTTCATTTTTTTTAGCTATAGACACCCTTCATAGCCTCATGTTTAGATGTCCGTATCATTCACCACATGTGGATTTTGGAAAAACACTCTTATAATGTTTTTAGGAAACATATGTAATTATATTTTAGGAAACATTAATACCATTTTAAGGACTATGATTTATGAACAATTGTTAATAGTGTAGGCAATGTAGAATACAGTCAAAACTCCACAAGCAGGTTTCTCCATGTGATAAATTTTCATATATTTTGCATAGGAACCCAATATTTTTATGGATATTAGGGGGTTCAGGTTTATAAATATAAATTATAATATTTTTGTATTTGGAGGTTTTTACTTCATGAATCATCATTTTGAATATTTAGATTCAAAACCCTCAAAAAACTAGTTTTGAAAAAAGTTTATTTTATTGGAATAAAATCATCTTATATCAAAATTAAACATTTCAAAATGTAAATTAAACTAATATAGGATTCCATAAATATAAATTTTATGCATGGAGATATACAGGTAAGGACATAAATCATATTTTTTGTGGAAAAAAGTATGTAAAATGAAGTACAAGATAGTTCAATGAAATATAATCAGTGGAGTTCAAATAATAAGAATTTTTATTGATATTAAAATTTTCATTTATTCAAAAATAATCTCAGAAGTATCCCAACCAGCTTGATCAAAATGGCCAGTCTGCAGGAAAATGGAGTAAAATAGGCCTAGTCAACCCTTTTAACTGAATGGCGAGTATTTTCTCATCGAAATCAAGTATCTTATGATGATAAAAGTTGTTACAAGTTTATTTAATTTTTTTTAAAGTTTAATGGCATCTTATTTAGGTTTAATGGAGTTTAAATGCATAGACTAGCTTTTAGGCCTATTTGGTCTAATAGGCCTAGTTAGTCAAATGGTCAACTTGAAAAAATGACACTGAATATATATATATATATATATATATATATATATATATATATAGAGAGAGAGAGAGAGACACACACACATATACACATATACATATATACATATAAATATATACGCATACATACATACATACATACATACATACATACATACATACATACATACATATATATATATATATATATATATATATATATATATTCATATTTTTGGAGTTACCACATGCCGTATATATTTTTTAAGTGGATATATCATTCTCAATTCAATCCAAAAGTTTAAATTCATGCAAGTTGAGTTAACTAATCCTTAAGGATCAAATCTCCTTGGTTGACTAGTTTGACTAGTTTTATGCATCTCCCATGCTTTTTATGCCAGATAAGGACATTAAAGAACTTAAAATCACTTTAATTATGGAATTATATAGCTAATTATGGTGTTATTTTCATGCAAGGGAGGTTGGGAAGTCAACATGGACCCACCACTTCTCAATTCAACACCAAAGTAAAGGTCATGCAAATTTTTGAAGACTTGAAGAATTGAAAACTTTGTTTAATTTTTTAAAATGAATTTATTATTGAGTAATGGAGTGTATTTTAATGCATGAGTATTTTTAGAAGTTAACATGGGCCCACCACCTCAAATTTTATGCCAAAATTTGAAGACCATGTAAATTTTCATAAAGTTTAGACTTTTGATGAATTATATTAACATTATAAAAGGATTAGGTATTGAGTTAACTAATCAAGACTAATAATTATCTAAAATCAATTCCACATTGGTTTGAATTAGGTTTTAGACATATATATTATCTTTTTAAATCCATTTTTCATTAATTCCTAAGGTAGAGAAGAAATTGTAATTGACACCATTTTTATGAAATAAAGATCTGTTGCATATGATTTGGAATTGGGTTAGAGTGAAATTTAAATATGTACCAGCATAAAAGTGGAATATACTTTCCCTTTTTTAGGTGTTTTCTATACATACTATGAAAATATCATCCTCTACAGGTCATTGGAAAAGCTAGGATCAGAAATGTGGTTTGTAAACTTCTTTCAGGGCTTCCTTTGAAACACTAATGTTCAGGTTTGAATGCAGAGTTTTCTTTTAGATTCATATGTGTGTCTTATTCAATTTCAAAAATATTTTAGAAAATATCTATCATTTAGGTGCATCACCCCATTAGATATGTTTTCCCATTTTAGTTTCCTTCTCCCTTTTGATCCCAAAAATTAAAAAAATAGATTATTTTTAGTATTATATCTTATGGGAACCAACCGTCTCTAGAGGTTCTTCTCACTTCAAGGTCATCGACACTTTGATAATATCCAATTATATCAGTTAGAGAGAAGGTGTGCATTAAAAATCTTCAAATGGGGTGCTCACTAGAGTGATAAGAATTTCTGACATGCCCAATGGGATTCTCATTCTACACACTAGCCTTTGGAGGTATTTAGAAGATAAAGTATATTTTCAATGAGATGTGCTCAGCGTGTGTGTTTCCATGATGAGCACATCTAATAGTGTTGGTTTATAAATACCTCCACCTCACTCAAGCCAAACACTTGACACTTTGATATTTTTAGAGCTTTGATCAATTGAGAATAGTAGTGAAGAGTGGAGACTGTAGTTAAAAGTAGTGAGGCAGAGAGCTGTTAATCTAGATTTTCAAGAGAAATAAAAGGTTATTTTGAAATGAAGCCTTAAAAAATTGAGGCTTTTGTGTCTTCATTAGGAAGTGAGAAGCACCCTTCAAAATAGAGATCCCATAGGTTAAGTAGTAGGGTATACCTTCCCCCTATGAATGTCATAAGTAAGTCCAATGCTTTAACCCCTACTCAAGCAAAGGAAAAAGTGACAAATACCAATAAGGCACCCAAGGGACCCTACAAGGACTGAACATTGGTGACTGACTTGATGGACAAAATCTTCAACCCAAAATTGGCTATTAAACCAAAGAATATCAATCATTTAGTAAAAAGATATAGGAGTCCACATTGGCACAATACATTGTGCCCTATGTGGACCCATGCCCAAAAATAATCACCCTTTACATAGAAATATATGATGCTAACACTTGCATGATTTCGAGTAATGCCCATTTAAGGGTAAAATTTGGTGAAGACAATATCAAGGAGATGTCCCATCTCCCATACAACCCTAAGGATATTATTTGTAGTATACAAAGCCTCTAGAGTGTCTGGGACTCCCAATTATAAGAAAAGGTGTGCTTCATTGGAATTCTCCTCAAGAGTGAGGTCACAAAGATGCCTCTTCTACCCATTCCCCTGATGACCTTCCCCACATATCACTTGAAGGAGACTCTATCTATGCTAGATTTCATCTTAAGCATGGACACCAATATCAATGTCTATAAATTTTAGTTGGGGAAACTCTACCTTATGACCTTGGTGGAGAATGGATAGGTGTTCAAAATGGATTTTACTAAAGCCATCACCACCACCATGAGGGATGAGCTAAAAAAATTTCAATGATGGGTACCTTTTGGTACCCATCCTTCCTCCTACACTTCATTCTATACCAACATTCTTAGTACTTCTCTTCATACTTGAATCTTAGCACCTTTGACATAGAAGTCTTCCCCATCATGGTGTCCCTAGTCACTATATGGACTCACATCTTGTCTATCATTGGTAACTACTATGAGTTCTCAAAGCTCTTTCTGACTTAAGTTCTCATTGATCTTAGTCGACAAACCATTACTTGTAGGATGATAGATTGGTAGTGGGCTTGGATTACATGTAGTAAGGTCCTAGCTGACTAGTTTTAGGTAGCCCACTTTTCGTTAATCTAAGTACATGGGTTTCAAGGAATGCCATTTTGACTTCCTCACTTTCTAATGGATAGGAACCTAGCCCTAGAGTTGGCTTTCTATTTCGATGCATTGGACTTCATATATAGGGTGGGGAATAAAAATAAAGGTGTATAAAATGTCTCTTTTTTTCAAGATGGAATCATAGTGTTAAAGAGGTACTAGGGATCCCTACTCATGGCTAAGCTAGTAGAGCTTGACCTTGATTTAATAAATGATAAATGGAACTATGACCCAACTATGTGCATAACTTCATTAAAGATGACCAATACTCCCAAACACCAAAATTGACCTTATTTAGAGTAGAGGAGGTCACCCATAGAGGAATTTCCTCAAAATTATGTGTACATGGCTTAGATCTCATTGGACACCCTAAAACTATGGGAGTTTTTATATGTCAAGGTCTAAGTATATGACCTAACCAAGTTGTCAAAGGGTATGAAGAAGAAGCTCACCAAGTTGAATTGGGGTGATGAGAAAATAGAGGACTTCACAAAATATAGGTGTGAAATCAACAAGACACACTCTAGTTTGGATGATGAAGATAGATATAAAACCCTTGAAAAACTCTAGGATGAGTTTCATTCAAAGGAAGGCAAAGAGGAAGAAGAATCCACTCCTATAATTGTGATAGGAGAGGAAGGAGAAGATAATAATAGGTAAGAGATAGGTGACATGACTCTATAGAATGAAATAATAGTGGATGTCCAAAATCCTTCAACATGGCCACCACCCATGTTCCCATCCCCCACAACCACATAGTTACAACAATCTCTTTCTGGGAACCTTATGACTAGGTCATCTCAGCTTAAGCATACCAAGGCACCCATTTCTAGCCCTCTAATGGCACCTATTTAGAATAAAATACACTTCTTAGATCCTATTTTCTCAACTATTTCCTCCTTTTACGCTTCTCCATCTCCCTCCACAGTCTCACCCTTGGTTATGGCACTCTTGACTACCCAACAAAGTATTACCTTGGCCCCATTTTCATCTTCTTCTACCTAGTCTATCTATGAGATCTCCCTAAATTATTTTGTGATACCATTCTTATCTTGTATGAATTTCCTCACCCCATAAATTCATCATATTCCTCATCCTCCCTCATAACATAATCACAATTCACCCTACCCCATGGCCTCCCACATTTCTCAACTTTTACCCTCGTCATATATTTGATTGCCTCCATAGGAGCAAGGTCTACTACTACATAGTATCAAGTCACTAATCCATTTACTCTACTATAGGGAATCCCATTTGTAGGGGAAATCATTTAATCATTGGATTAGTACCAATAATAAGTTGACATAACAAGGGTGGCCTAATAGGCCCGAATGGAAATAAAGAAGGGGAAATAGGCCAAGGCCTCTAATGAGACTCACATGCATTTATTTTATGACCTTTCATAGTAATCCCTCATGAATGCTCATCTGACACCCCCAAGTAGTCAAGCTCTAAGGATATATGCAACTAGGGGACTACACCATATGAGTTATTAGCCTCAACCTTAGTTAGGCTAGACCTACTAAGTAGGTCAAGCTTATGGAAGAGATGTAAAAGTTTGTGACCATAGATTATCTCAAGGTGGGATGACAACTAGAAAATACCAAGATGGAGCTTACAAAGGTTAAGGTTACTACCAATCACCTTAGTACTAAGGCTAAGGCCAAAGAAGTGGAGCTCAATAAGGTAAAAGTCAACCTCTGGAGCCACATCCTAAATGAAAGCTTCCAAGTAGAAGCTAACTTATAGATAGCTACCAAAACCAAGATACAAGAGAAGAAAATTGAGATGGCTTAGACCTACTATAAGATCTCTAATTTTGATAGGTCATTTCAATAGTTGTAGTAGAGGACATAGCAAGAATCGTCAATAAAGGAATAGGAGTTTGAGAAGTTTAAGAATGACCTTTCCACTCTCTCACATGCCACTAAAATCTTTCCCATGATCGAGAAGCTATACAAATCCTATTAGGGGAGGATCAAATGCATGGCTACTAGCCAGAAGCTAGTGCTCACTTTCATCACAAAATTCTAGAGACTAAGCACTCAAGTAAGTGTATTTATTGACTTGATGATCACCTTCGTATCCCTTAGGTATTGGATTCATAGAGCCTAGTCCAAAAGCTCTATAGCGCTTCAAAGGAAATGCTAAAAGTAAAAGGGGTAACTGATTAGAGGTAGGTGATGGCCAAGATTAATGTATTTCTTAGCTATATCAAGACAAAAAATAAATGTAAATCATTCCTTAATGCTTTGGAGTAGGCGTTTTGAGATATATGGGGACACATCAAGTGATTAGTCCAATTAGGACTCCCCTCCCTTTTTTTGGTAGATAATAGAATCATTCCAAAAGAATAAATCAAGGCACTTTTAGAGTAGAAGTAGAATGATTAGTTCATATTCATAGCTCCTGGTCAGTTGCCTAATGTTTTCAAGGTGAATTTTTAGCAACCACTTGCCCAGCTAGAGTTACAAATGCTCATAGTTGTTTAAGGCATGGAAAACATCTCCTTCAAGGAGATGATAGATCTAGATAGAGCATTTAAAGATCTCAATAAGTAGACCTAGCCTAAAGAGGAAGAATGGGTGCCCTTGTAGGTAACCCTTAAAAAATTATATATTTCCACACCTTCCTCTCATTTTTGCTTTGATTAGTCAAAGTACTAGAGTTTTATGTTCTTGCATCCATAGGTAGACACCCTTATGAGTCACCAAGAACTAAGATCAAAATCCATATTTTTTATTTTTGAGTAGTTCATCTTTGGCTTCATATTTTCTTGATAGTTAATAGTTCCTTTGCACCCTCCATCAGCTCTCCTTTTCATCCTATTTCTTTCTCAAGGCCTCTTCTTGAAATTTTGCTAAGCACCAACCTTTGTTCACTTCTTCCACATGGCAATCGAATGCTCATCTAGATCAATTAATCTCTTTTTTCCCTCTAGTGGAGCACCATTTTGACAAGTAGTGGCCCCACACTCTTTAAAACCTTTTCCTTTTTGGTCAGACCTCCAAATAGTGTCGTTGGTCAATAAGATGATGGGTAGACCTATATAACAATTTTTAAAAGAATAGAGAATTAATTTGACATGTGCCACCTCTGTTATTAAACTCACTAAGGGAATCTCTAGTCTCTCTAGAGAAGCACAAGTTTGAAACATGGTGCCCCTTTACTCCTCCTAAGCATAATGATCATAACATAATAGTGTAGTCCTACCATATTTGGGATCTGAATGACAACTACACTTATGAACTTGAGACACTCTTTTATTTACAATGGAATCATCATGAGTGTGAGTGATTTAATCTCTAGGTGTCACCCCCATGAGAGGCTTTATTTCCTATATATTCTAGTATTTTTCCTTTTAGAGGGTGGAAATCTTGGATATGTTATCTTTATCTTTTGTTGGTATTAGCTATTTATACATAGTTGTATTATAATAGACAAGGAATAGTAATAGTTAGGATTTTTCTAATCTACAACCTTAATAAGTACACCTCATGGGTGTGATTTGATGATTTTTATGTGAATTTTTTGCCTTCCATATTTTTTTCTCCACCTAAAATGAAGAGGATGTGGTGTTTTGTGTTATTTTGAGTGGAAATTTATCTTTATTCACTATTTCTTTTTCTTTTTCTTTTATAGTGTGAAACTCTACTTTCTTGTAGATATTAATTCATGCCTTATGCTCCTTTATGGTCTATAATGTTTAAGGATTTATGTTATTTTATGTAAATATAGGTTAATGTTTTAAATCTCTCAATGAATTGACTTAGTGTTTTTTCACTATTATTTGCTTTCATTTCTCTCTATCCCTTTTCATCTCCAAATTAAATGAAGAGCTAGCTTCTAGAATCTTAGAGGTTTATTTATAGATTGCACTCAGTCACACGTGTATAAAGTTTACCATAGGAGGTTGTTAAACTTAAAAAGAGGGTTTAAGGCATCAATAATATTCTTATTGAAATATTATGGAGGTTTACCCTTTAAAGTGGCTCAGTCAAAATATTTAAGTATTTTGATCGTTCACCAATTATTGTTGTGTATCTATTTATTATATTCTTAGCTATATGATATATAATTACATTTTTGTGAATCATTTAAGTATTTTAATTACAATTACACTAAACATGGACATATCCAAGTGGATCTGGGTGAATTATGGAGCCAACATGATAAAAATTGGGAAGAACTCATTAGGATAGGTGATGAGACCATAACATGGCTCATTATATCCATGAAATAAAATCCTTTTTCTTTCATAAGGAGTGTATATAAATTTAGTTTCCAAACTTATGATTTATTTAGAATAAAATAACAAGTATATATCATGGTTATTTATTTAGAATTCATTGTTATTTATTTTTTATTTCTAATGATTATCAGAAAAATATGTTAATATGTACATTCAAAATCCATACTAAGCTAAAAATATTCAAAGTATGAAGAGTGACCATTCAATAAAAATGTTGGAGTAGTGTCAAAGTCTTCTATAATAGCTTTGAACTTAGTCTGAAACTATACACAATAGCTACAAATTGTATTAGGCATGTTACAAACTTCAACAAACTTGATACAAACTTCATCAGGTTTGCTACAAGCTTCATCAAGTTTATTATGGACTTCATCAAGTTTGTTACATGATCAAATTTGTTATGGACTTTATCAGGTTTGCTATGGATTTCATCAAATTTGTTATATAATTCATTAGGTTTGCTACATATTACATTAGACTTGTTATGGACTATATCAAGACTACTGCAAACTTCAACATGACCACTATGGACTCATTTGAAAAGTATTTCTAAATTTATTATAATGATTATTTGGTCTATTACAACTATCACAAAAAATGCTTTCCATTTGAAGTCTTTCTATATATATATAGAATTTTCATTTTTCATTTATAGATTGTATCTAAATATAGATTTATGTAATTTCATTCTTATAATAAATATCTCTCTCCATATTTTTATGAGATTGAGATAAGCTAGAATATCTAGGTTGTTAATACCAAATAAAGTGTTGGTTGGAAGCATGAGATTATAAATGCAACCTCCCAAACCCTAATGAAATCAATCAATATACTTTTTTCTCCATCATTTTGAGTAACTTATTTTGAAGCTAGTGTTTTAAATAAATCCTCTTCCAAGAAATGAACTTGCCACTCATTCTTAGGAAGATGGATCAATGTATTTTTATTTATTTATTTATTTTATAATTATCACTTTATTTTAAATTATTATTTTATTTTATGTCTATAACTATTCCTTTTTGTAGTTTCTTATGAACCTAAAGGTGTTTTATTTGTTTATCATTTCTTTTCAGTAGTTTATTTTCTTAAAAATGTGATTTAATTCATGCAAGTGTGATTTTAAATTCCTACAAGTATGAAGTGTGATAGAAGGAACCATTTTCCAAAGACCTATTTCTCCTATTACATATAACCTTCCGATACTAGCCATGGATTGACATTATTAAATGCAGAGGATTGACAACCCTCATTAATAGGCTTGGTGGGAGTAGGGAATCATGGATGCAGTCCTATGGGTTGTGAAGGCACAGTAGAATTAGGGGAAGGAATATCCAGGGGTATTTGTTGTTAGTCTCAATCTAGGCTCATCTCAAGGTTTTTCTTGATTTAAAATTGTAACACTTATTCTATTAGTGGTGGAGTACCTCATGGAAGAGAAGGTGGTAGAGCTTGAACTACATCATAATGAGGTAAAGATCAAGGAGGTTAAGGTGTGGGGACTCCTTATATGATCTTACTTAAAATATGTGGCATATTTTCTTAAATTTCCTCCCTAGGCTAAGTTGGAGGAACATATAGAGATGCCTCTATCATTTCTTTAGTGACCAACCTAGGTTGAGCCTTATTCCCTTTCTTCTTTACTTCCTCCACCATTTAGATCACTATGATATTACTAACTCAATTAAGATGAATATCATCATCTTTATTGGCCTTGTGGTGATACATGATGTTGAGTTTGGCTACATATCTTTCCACATGAGCACAAATGACTCCTCAAGCATCCCACTCTCTACGTTTAGGCCTCTATATGCTGTATGAATTCATATATAAAACAATCTTCTATAAGATAGGTATGCTCATTTACTCTTGGTGGTAAAATAAGATTAGAAAATTTGAGAATTCCTTTTGTTGGATATCAAGCAAAAACCTAGGATACCTTCAACCAACTGATAAGCAATTTATTACTTAATGATATGGTCAAATACCTAACAAGGTAGGGGGAGAGGGTATTTATATATTCTTTACACCCTAATAATTTTATGGTATTGATAGTACCAATGAGATAATATAGGTAGGAGTGTCCTTATTTCATCTAAATATCATGTCATGAGCTTCTCATTTATGGCCATGTAGACCACTAGGTAGGATTCATAGATGTCCTAGATGTGGTTTGCGTAATGGTGCACATATATCTCATATAATACCACATAGATAATATATATGGTATGGGTCCACAAAAGGGAAAATAAGGTTTGAATGTGAAGATGTTGCTTACCACATCCACAAGATAACTTAACATGTATATATTTTCACCCCCTTAGGCTTCATTAATGTTATTTAATAGATTAAATTTGATGAGTCTCATAAGGTTTGGGAATCCCTTTCCCTCAAGTATGATTTTAAATAGAGGCATATTTAGGATGTTCACATGTATGACATCCATCATGCCAAATAGTCAATTTATCAAGATCATCCCTACATGAATTCCCTCTTGAAAGAGATGGATGGGGTACATGTTGATATCATCCTTTATGATACATCAGTCATGATTGATGGCCCAATAATATAGGACCCCATATATCTCATTATATGTGTCCCCTATGATCTATTCATAAACTAAGTTGTACTCTAGGATGTTATACTATTGATTAAAAGTAACTCTAAATATATATTCTATTTTATTCTGAGATCATGTGGAGTACACTGAGTCATAGGAAACATCATGCATGAAAATGGAGTTACAAATCCTATTGTCAATTATATTATGATATGAGAACACATATGGTTTGGTAGTGACCTTGTGTAACCTTACAATTTCTAGGGAAACAAATTCATAAAGGAAATGGTTTTTATTTTCATTGTCATCCAAGGTGGGATTATGCATGTTATTAATTTCTTAAAACACTTTTATGTAGTGATAAAAGTGGGTCAAGTCTAATGAAAAAGTGATATCTCTATATTTAATCTCATTCAAGAGATTTGAAGATGATGCACCCATGGTTGATGTTTAGGGAGTTACTTTGTACAAAATTATGAATTTGAGGGAGATATTGGAAGCTCAAGAAGGTTATGAAAGTAAGGATACTTTGGATGTGGGGTAGTAGCATAAATCTAATTTATTAGAGTAATTATAGGGATCCATGAAGATATCTATATTGATGGCATTTATGAACTCACCTTGCATGAGTTCAATTTTAAATTAGTGTCATGATCCAATTGATTATTTCCTTATTTTGCATTTAATCAGAGAAATTTGAAAACACATTCTTAACTTGGATTTAGTGATGATGAAGGGACATATGTGGGTTTTTGAGTTAGATCCAAATTACCTAAGTTGATTTAAAAAAAGGGCATGGTAGGGATATTC
The DNA here is from genome assembly GCA_037957365.1 of Torreya grandis. Taxonomy (NCBI): domain Eukaryota; kingdom Viridiplantae; phylum Streptophyta; class Pinopsida; order Cupressales; family Taxaceae; genus Torreya; species Torreya grandis. The sequence goes on along the minus strand of JARHVA010008768.1, from coordinate 74,867 downwards.
CTAGCCTAGTCCTTATGGAACCTCAAAAACCTTCTAGTCAGGTCATGTGGTCTCCACTAATTAGAGATTTTTTTAGAGGTTATGAAAACTAGGCATGGTTAAGGTATCATTTTTTATATTTATGTGTATTAGATTCATCTACTTAGACATACTGAGTATGCATGGCATCTCATTATTAGCTTATGGTCTGACTTGAAGGATTATTTCATATAATTTAGACTTATCAATAGTCTAAATTTTTTACAACTATTAGAAATAAATTGGACTATATCAATATTAAATTAGATTGTATCAAGATTAAGTTAGACTTACTACATATAAAGCATATCTATCTAATGTATTTGTGATAAGTCCAAATTATTGAAAATGATCATAAATAATTAGTAGTTGAAAACTATCATAAATAAATTATAATTAATCAAGAATTACATAGACTTATTACAAATAAATCAAATCTATATTATATATTTACAATAAGTCCAAATTATGCGGCCATTGAAACTAGTTCATAGACCATGCATTTATAGATAACAATACTTGGCTATTTATTTCTTAAGGAAAAATAATTCATATATCAATTGGGTACTTGAGTGATATGTGATTTGAAACACCTAGAATGATTGGGATGACATGTGTCTTCAATTGATTAGATCATGAACTATCTGTTTAATCTGATTTGGGTGAAGAATTCATGATCATCAAATTTTATCTCATATTTTTTACCTACCATGTGTCAATCACGTGTGTTCTATTATTATTTTATTAATATAATCTCCAAAATTGTTGAGTTCTTAAGATTGTGACATGTGTTACAATCTTAGGTTCTCACATTATTTAGGACTTTTTTTTGGATTGGTCATCCTTTCACACAACTGAGTCATTGAGATTGTACCATATGACACAATCTCTAGTTCTTATACAAGTGTAATTTGAAAAACTAAAAATCCAAATAACATTTATCGATACATAAATGTTGAAGAATACATCTTGATGTGCAAGTGGGAGATTTTGAAGCATAAACCTTGAAGACCTTTTCACATACATGGGAATGCCGAAGTGTATTTTTAAAAACATAAAAATTGAAGTGTATATTATCAGATGTGAAAATTATGAAGACCATTTACTTAAGACTATTTTTAAGGATGCAAAAATGTGAAGTAGACATTCCAATAATCAAATGCTATTAAATAAATGCATAGTTACCAAAATATTGAATCGTCATAGTAGAAAATATGAAACTCAAATGTTGAAGTGTATTTTCCAAGACCCAAAATGTGAAGTGCCACTAGAAATAAATAAAATAATATACATTATCAAAAAATGGACTAAATTTTGTAAAAAATACATTCATATTTCTCATTCCAAAATTAAGGAAACACTATTTCAATTTTACCAATCCTTTTATCACTATTTTTGTTATTGCCTAGTAGAATGGTGTATTCAAATAGTCTATTACAATTATTTTCAAAAAATTAGTGAGGACAAGTGTATGACCTCTCCAATTTTTATTTAGTTTATGAGCATAAATGATACTATCTATGAGTATGGATGGTAAATATGTGTCATTTAGGTTTAGCTTCCATTTCTTGTCCTAGTATCTTGAATAAATTTAATCTTCTTTTGAATATTTTTTCCCTACATGAACTAGGATGATCCAAGCTACATTTACCCTTCATTATATATCCCCATTTATTTTTAGTATCTCAATATTTATTTTAGCTCTAACAACCCATATTGTGTAGTCCACTCCTATAGAATCATCAGGTTTACAAATAACATATCTCCAATTTTCACATCTTGAGCTAGATGAAATGCAATTTTTGTTCTTTTTCTTCATGGACAAATAATGTATTTGTAGATGCCACTTCAAAATCAAGGGTCTTGTCATGAATGATTTTATGCATATATCTATATAGTGGTATGACGTGGTAAGTTATAGGCCAAAATTATCTTCTATACTCAACTTAAAAAGAGAACATGTATTCTTTCATTATGTCATGGTTGTTTTGGAAGTAATATGTTAGATCCTTCCACTTACTATTTCCAGTCAAACCAAATTCATTTAATTCCTATACATACTTATTCAAGTTATATTTAATTTCTTTTTCACTCATTTTTTTACTTCAATCCTAGTATTTTGAAATGATGGAATATTTAGACATTTATCTATTTTTCAAGTCTTTGAAATATATTTTTGTTGGATAACCTTTTAGAACATTTGACTCACCATTTTCTTTCGTTCCCCATAAGGTAATCAAGGGGACCAATTACTATCTCTTATAGAGTTTTTTAAATGCATAATGGGCTGACCTTACTCCATGCATAGAAGAAAGTATTGACCTTTTGTCAATCCTACTATTTCATTTCTTCCTATCAGTTGGTAACTATTAACATACTCTTTGAAATCCACTACCTCTTCAATCAAATATGGCATGAAGTTTATTGTATTTTCACATGTCCTATACATTTCCATCATCTCTACCACACTCCATACATATTTCCTCTTTATGCATTCATAGATGTTTCCAAATGTGTCATCAATGTCCTCATGGGTATGTCCTACAAGGAAAAATATGACCTCAACATCATGGAAAACACCTTTGTATACAATGAGAGATAAATATTGCAACATATACCTATACAAAAAAACATGATTTTGTGAATTTTTAAATGTAACATTAGTTCCATATAAGGTTAGACATTTTTTAAAACATAATAATGAATGGAAGTACCTATTATTATTATCCCCACAATATTTATCTAGTTAAAGGTATAGCATGAAATGATGTTTATTGAAGGCAATAATTGATTATGCTTATTCTCTATATTTTTGGCATTCAATGTAGTAGTTTTTAGACAAAAGTGCATCATACAATGGATATTTTGAAGTTATATGTTTATATAGTAAAGATCCATAAGTATATAGCATTGTTGTTTCCATATCCCTGAAGCACTTATTGAATGAGGTGATAGTAAAGTTAGACCTTCCAAGAATGTATGGTAAGAAAAAACCCATATCCACTTGCACCATGACCATGTTTTATAATCCTTTCCATTTACAACTATAATATTCCATCAGTAACTACTTTGATTTTTATCACTATCCTTGGCACAAAGGTTTTTTGACATTCCACCTTGTCATGAATGACACTAAGGCATTCTTTAGGGTGTTTATCTGACAGTCAATTATGTGTGTAATACATTTGTCATGCATAAAGTATTTGATTTGTGTGCATCATAAATTCTTGATCAATATGCTCTTCTTGATCTTTAGAGAGGAACCTAGATCATTTTTTGTTGAGTCAACAAGTTGTATGTTTTTCACTTAGTGAGGTCATCAGATGTGGCAATGGTCACATCATGAAGAATATCTCTACACATGTTATTAAATTTTTGATGGGATATTGTCACATATTCCATATCATATAATTATGAATTGATGTGGTGCTTGATAAATTATTAAATGAAAAATGTTGGAAGATGTCGACAATTTTATTGTGAGCTATCTATATCTACCTTGCATGTTAGTCATGAAAAAACATCTAAAAAATCATCCACTGATTGTTCTAACAAATCTATAGTTTCCATTGTATTTTTATGTTGCTTTTGTTGAAATCTCCATGCATGGAATGAATTTCATTCTCCATTTTTTGATAATTCTAAATGTCAAAAAATATACTTCTCTTCAATACATATATTTTAAGCCAAGCTTCCAAATTGATATTTGCACCCTAAAAATCAATGATAGTTGTGTTTTTATTTTTACTAAACAAACTAGAAAAAAGGGAATCCAAGACATGTTGCCTCTTATATGTTATGGTAGAATAAATAAAATTTATCTTTGCATATTTTTGAATCTCAAATGACAATCTTGACTGAAAACATTTTTTAGTGCAATATTTATCTGCATACATTGTTTAAATCTCACTATCTATTCTTTCATCAAAATCCACTTGACTAAGTGAAGTGTTTGGCTGACTTCTTTTTTAGCCTAAGTATTTATAGGAATGAGATAAAAAATTTGGATGCCTTTATGTTAGGAATTCTAGGGAAGGAGTGAATTTATTATCCACTACATCCCAAATGTTTCCAATTTCTTTCTCCTTTGGTGTCATGTATGGTAAATTGATTGTTGTAAAAGTCCAATATAATGATAGATGTTTTAGTTACCTATATAATTAAAGTCTCATAATGTTGTATAACATGTATTATGTATATTCCCAATTAATTTTTTAACATTAGGACAATAATGCAAAAAAAAATCTCCCATGGTCATGCAAATTTAATAAAACCAAAAGCAATTTTTCATCATATGCAAGAGTTGTACATTTATGTAACAAATATACCCTTTTCCCAATAAATTTTTTTCATAGGCTTTAAAATGTGGTAGGATCATTGATATATCAAACAAATGAATCCAAACAAGGTTTTTCTTGTTTCAATGGTTGTATATGAATAACTAAACTCACATTATTTTGTCTTTGTTCCATGTCATTATCCATAGAAAACTTGTATGTGATGTGTTACATCATTTTTATGTTCCATATAGTAAAACTATCAACAACATCCACCAAATTATCCATAAAATATGTACGAAATGGAAGTGGTAGAGTTAGATCAAAATCTTTAGTCACATAAACAATAAAAACTTGTCAATAGGTATTTCCTCGTTATGGCATGTGGAAGTGAGATTTATGGGTTTGAGAGATTCAACATTTGGACCTGTCACTTTGTGTATTCTTCATTCACCAATGACCTTACCATTATTTATGAGAGAACCATAGTCTCCACATTGGAAAGCCGTTTACTTATGATTTTCTAGCCTAGACATTTGTAAAAGACATGAGAAGATTTGTTAACCAGGTTATTTATAAAATCAGTCTAATTTATACTTGTATGTAGGAGATAAAGCTATATATATAGTAGAACATAAACATGGAGATATTTTAAAACCTAATTTAAAAAAAAAGGTAATGTACAAATCTTTTTAAAAAAAAATAGTTTATGTCAATCCAAAAAAATAATAGCTTATAATATCATATACTTCATACTTCAACTCTTGCTCCATCATACTTTGAAGGTATCTCCTAGGAGATACATTTCTAACATGTATTAGAGTGAAATAGCCACACATAGAAAAATAGATAATTAAGTCAGTATTTAACAATATATTTTATTACAACACAAAATGATATTGAGAAATAGGTGTTTTGAGCAAAATTATGCAAAAAAATTAGCTTCTTATATCTTCGGATCTCGTATGTGATTGCAACCTCTGTTGTTGACCCAAAAGTTTAAAAGTATCACTTAGGAGATACCTTTCAAACATGCATATGGGTAACCATGAAGGCTTGAAGGTAGTACTGGGTGATACCTTGAAGGACCTTATAATACCTTAAAGTGTACCATGACATTAATAGTAAGGCTTGAATTTTAAATAGTCAAGGACATGTGGCATGCACCCACAAACCCATGACATTTCAACACTCAAAAAATATTTCAAGTTCACTTGGTGAGTTACTCTTTGTGATTATGCCAAGTGTCTTTGTCCCATTTAACCAAAGACTAACAAATTGAACTTAATTTATGAAATAATATGGATGTTCAAGAAGCATTGTGGTGATGTTTGTCTCCCTATGAAATGCCTCTAAAATTCTTGTTAAAAATAGGGCCCACTTCCCTTGACCAATGGCATGCCTTTTATTTAAATAAGAACTCTATTCTTTCTTGAGGAGTGTCATGATGAAACATTTATTCATTATAAGGGACCAAGAATTCAATTTTTTAACCATGATCACCTATGCATTCAATCACTTTGAGTCTGTAATGAACCCAAGCACTGGGTTCAAGTTTTTGATTGCATTCTTTATTCTCTCCCAATAGGATACATACAATTATTTGACCATGGGGAATTACATAGGTTAAATTTTATGGTAACCATTACCTATCAATAATTTTTTCATGATGGTTTTTAAATCAATGTCCTTGAAAGTGGTGTTGATAAGATAGGTATGGTAGAAGGACTGTTAATGGTCATGCAAGACAATTAATGACATGTAATTTTGAAAGATTGCATCTTATTTGAGGTAGATTGAGTTTGGATTAATGACATGGATTCCAACACACATAATGGGTTAATTTAAATATTCAAGAGACAAAAAAGGTCACCATCAAATACAAAATGTTAAAGATGAGGAAGAGCACTTGTGCATAGGTAGTCAATACATTTAAACAGGCTGGTACGAGAAAATTTGACACTGAAAGCCATAAAACAAAGGGTTAAAATAATGAAAAAACATTACAAACTTTTGTGAATAATATTATTGTAATATTTTCTTTTGATATACTCCTATGTGTAAAAATTTAGACTCAATTTTTGGTAGAATAATGTAATCAAATAGTGTAGATTATAGGTTTAGTCATGAATAGGAGCAAGTTATTGATCTTACTCACAGATGTAGAGAAGGAAGAAATGGGGATTGGGATAGGTATTCAACAAACCAAATTCAATGACCTAGATCCCTTAAACTTTGTGTAAATATCTAAAGTTACTCTCTTTGTCATATCAACACAAGTAGGTGCACAAGTAAGAGCTCTTACACTTCAACATCCACTTTAGGGTTTTGATGTAAAGAGGATAATCAAGTTACCTACATTATGGAAACTTGATGAGGTCATGCATACATTTTTAAGTAAATAAAACCAAGGGGATATTCATTTTTCTAGAGATATCACCACTTTGATCAATGCATAGACCATGGTCAAAGTCACATGCCTCTCAAATTATGGAAAACCCTTATTGCCATACAAGTCCACTACACCACCAATTCATCCATATGTTCAAGAGAATTTTACCACTAAGTCATGTAGAGGAAACCCAAATGACTCCATTGAGGATGTTGTAATGCGTATTTTGGTAGAGTGTATTACAAAGAGGTTTTGGCAAACAATAAAGTAGGCTAAACCGGCAACAAAAGGAGTAATTGACATTATGTATCACACGATAAACAAGAATGAGAACTTCAATTATCGTTATTTTCTTGCATCCAAGCTTACCACTAATATAATAAAGGTAATTTCAAGTATTTCATAAAATTTATAATATCCATTTTTTGTTTTGTTTTTATGCTTCACCTAATGGAAGTCCCTCCTAGGCCAAGTTAATGTTACTAAAAACTTTTGTCCTACTACTACCCTCATAGGAATCACTTGGACTAAGATAGGGTAATATTATGAACAAAGAGGGTAGTTTAACACATGGTGACTTGAAGCTCTTGGTTTAATTAGTTGGTACCCTAAAATTTGATAGGATGTCATGAAATATTTGGCACAACATGCATCGATAACCAAGTTGTACAATGGTATTCAAATCAAAGTACATGAGTTATCCATACCAACTATGACTCCAATACCCTTTTTCATCAAAATGGTTGAAGCACAAGCTAAAGTATAGAGGTAGATATCCCTAGTTTCACAATAATGCTAAAAAAATCAAGAAAAAATGTAGTTAGTTGCACAACCATAGGCCTCACCCCAATTGTCCACAACTCCTCTATAATAAGAAAAATTAAAATGGAAGGGACTTACATAAAGAACTTCACCACCACTAGCTAAAAAGAGATCAAGTCAAATCAAGTCTTGGTTTGACAAACCACATGTGCCAAGGATAGATTTGGAGTATGTTCTCATAATGTTATTTGTTGATGAGTAGGAAGTTATTCAATTCATGATAAAAGACATCAGTAAAAGGGTCTATGATAATGAGGAGGAGATGGATTTGTTTTTTTGGAAAGTAATACACATGTGCCAAGTATAGAATAAGGTAAGTAGTGACCATTTGGTTAACATTACATAACCCCCTCCCTCTATTATTATGGATAATGTAGGTCATGAAGAAGTTTAGCATGAAATTGTGATTTTTTTAAAAAAAGATTCAAAAGCTAGTTTATCATCTACATAGTTTGTAGATTTACTAGAGGAAGGGAGCCTGATTCAACCATTGATGCAAAAAAATGTAGACATTATCAGGTGAGGCCTTCATCTACCATACTTGAATTTTTATTATCTTTTAGAGAGCCAACCATATCAAGTAGTGCCCATTAGGTGAAGTCTAGGGGCATGATGAGACACAAGTATATACTTATACCTCTGGTCAAGTTGAGAAAGTTTTTCATGTGTAGAGGTGTGATGATTATTGAATCCAAATATTTGAAGAACTCATAATCTGATATAGAAAGAAATTATATATATGTAATGGAGGGATCCCTAGATACCACTATCCAAATGAGATACATTACATTTGTTTCAACTTCCATGGAGATGTCTTTAGATGTTTTTAAACTGCCATTGTCCAAGGAGATTAAAGGACTAGATGTATTCAAAAAATCCATTACACAAAAGGCTTTATACATGGAAAATATTTTTTTTTAGTGTGTGAGGAGAAATAATAAGAACAAACTAAAATTATTGAGGCTAGGTAGCTCATCAATGCCTCTTGTATTTCTCTAGTTTCATAAGCCCTTGGTGATTAAGCAATATTTGAGGACAAACAACTCAGTGTATTACTGACTTAGCTAACAGAGGATTTGGTGAGTACAAATAAACTATATATCTAAGGGTAAGCTATTTGCGCTGAGATAGAAGGCATTTGTAGAGTTATATAGGAATATGCATAGGTCAAATATATTATTGTGCATTAGGCTAAGTAGATTGTACAAAGAATGCTTGATTAGTGGTAACACCTTGACAAATTAGTGGATTTTACTAAACCAAATTTCACAATGATAGATAAAGCTAAAGTTATATTAAATGATTGAAAGGATACTTGTGAAACATTAAACAATACATTTCAATAGTTTTTAGAAGCTAGGGATACCATGATGAAGAAGATCCAAGTCTAGCAGAATGAGATAATGCACAACACATTTATAGTAATTCAAACCCAAAGGAATATAAATAGGTTAGGTGATATAATGTCAGATATCTATCTAAAGATATCAAATGCTAGAGACATCTTTACCATCACAGAAGAAGTAGATATGCATAATTTTATGGTCATTCAAATTCCACTAAACATTTTACTTACCATAGTATGAGAAGTACTTGATAATTGGAAAACATTCAAGTGTGAAATCCATAGGTTAAACTAGCTATTGTGCATATCATAAATTAATCTAAGTTAATTCCACTATAGGATCTCCAAAAAAATTTGTAGAAGAGAAATCTAGATATAAAGGTGTAGTCAAGGCAGCCACAACATATAATAGGTAGATTAGTAGTTCAAGTTTTGTAGTTTAAGGAAAAAAGTATGCTTTGTAACATAGTCATAAGCATTTGAAATAAGGATAGGTTGGTTGAATCTCCCTAACCTAGATCACCACCTGGTTATGCTAGTCTATGGAAAACTAAAAAAGGTGGTATGGAAATTAAAAAAACTTGGAGTGATTACTACCACTTTATTAAAGGTTAATCTTTTCTAGCTTTAGTCGATATTAGAGTTAATATTTCTTCTAAAGATGAAACAATAGTTTAATTCCATGAAATTATTGTACATGGAGTAGGTACATGTGCGTTGGGTATCATTTTTCATCTATATGATATTTTGGATGTCTTCAGCCTTGTTAGCCAAGAGATAGATATAAGAATGCCATGACTCTTCTTTTTGTATGCCAAAAAGCTATAATGTAAAGAGACAAAGCTATGTAAAAAGATATATATAGTGATATGATGTAATGTAATATTGTTTTGATTTGTAATAGATATTAATAAACTAGATATATTATTGTTTCCCTAAGATTCTTTTACTTATGCACAGTGCATAGTTTTTACTTTATTTTATTTTAACTTGTTCTATCTTTTATTATGTTGTTTACAATCCATAAATTCTGAACACCATGTTAGTTTATCTTTATATTTTTTTTAGTGTATAGATTTTTTGATTTTTTTAATTAACTCATGCTATTATGATTATTTTTCTCTTTTTGATGTGCAAGCTATACCTATAATTTGTATGTTCTGGAGAATTTCTAGCAAAATCTGCTAACATTCCTTTAACATGCACATAAAAGGAATTTTATTTCAAGGTATCTCTAAGGAGATAAATTTAATGGATTTATAGTACCTTCAATTTTACCTGAATGATTTTTTTAAGGTATCTTGTAGGATAGACATTCAAACATGTGTTTATAGTACTTTCAATGAGTATCCTAGTAGATACATTGAAAATGCACACACTTGGAATTATCTTTCAAGATATCTCTTATGAGATAATTTGGAGGGCCTTGTAATAACTAAAATGGTTCATTTATGCATAAAGGTGTCTCTTAGGAGATACCTTCAAGGTAGCTATGAAGGTAATACAATTCCCTTTAATGTATATGGTTTGGGATACATAGTTATTTAGTTTCCCTTTTGTTTGCATGTTTCCTTTATTTATTATTTGTTTTCCCCTTTGTTTTTTCTATTTCCCAAAAAAAAATATTTCTAGCACAATTTTCTACCATTACATGCTCGGTGTCTACACCTTGTCCCTCCTTAACTTTAAACTATCTATTGATAGATGGTTATCTACCACACTCCCCTTGTAATTAATGTTAAGGTGCTCTATATTGCATGATCCCCCATATGGATCAACATAAATATATTATGAGACACTCCTCAAGTGTGTGTGTCACATTTAGAATTTATGGGCACCCAATTTCAAATTTTTTTTATGATGATCACATCTTATGGGCATTTGTCTCAGAAACTATTTCATCAAGGTTTTTATTTCAGCCAATTTCTTTGAAATAAATTTGTCTTTGTATTCAAGACTTTTTTCTGTGGGATATTGTTTTAGTAAAATTATTATTGATTTCAAATAAACTTGGATCCAAATTCTCCTACCATCCTATGTATCAAACATCCCTAGTTATCATCTACAAAGAGAATTGTGAGTAGAACATCAAACAAGCTAAAGCCAAATTGATTACACAACATATATAGCACATAGAAGAACAATGCAAGAATCACATGGTATATACATTATAATGACATCTTCATATAGGAAATTTAGAGTGGAAAATCCACCATCACCTTATTTAATTAAATATTCTATAGAGTTCATGGACATAGTGTTTGATGCCACCATATTTAAAGACATATACTAGAATAATTAAGAATTATGAGATGTCATTGATTTAGTGGATATGTTTTCATTAGGATATGATATTACACTCATAGATAGATAATTCATCAAGGAAATACTAGCTTTAAAATGCCAAAGGTTACATCTTACTACTGCTAAACTAGAGGTGATGCCATGCATCAACCGTCTACAAGATTTGTTTTTCTCAAGAAGGATATCATAAGATGCTTTCATTCATCACTACCAAAATAACATAGTTTTTACATTTATATCAAAACCCAACTTCCAAAGGTATTTATATTTTTGTATACTCGATGCTTATTTTGACAAACATAAACTAGTATAATTAAATGTAGAAAGCTCACTCAAGATGGCACTCTCTATGTGGTTGCCCCCAGACCAAACCATTACATGGATGGGGAAGAAATTGAAGGGTACAATTCCTATTAACAAATTCATAATGAGCATACACATTGTCATGACACTCCTTAATTGACTCTATGGTATGCCAAGTATCCATTTTGTTAATTTAGAATGGGTGTCATTATTGCGTATGATGCTCACCCATGATATTACATATGCCCTAGGTGAGATAATTATCTTCTACATTAGAGAGAAGATAATCAATAAGGATTATCATCCCACACATTTATGAAATTTTTATATGAGGTATTATTTAATTGATTCAGTCATGGGAACTTATTATAGAGACCTTGGAGAATTTTGGACTTCAACCATAGACTATGAGAAGAATAGAATATATGACCATTATCAATTTATGCATATATATGCCTATACAAAGCATATGGTTAGGATATCTGAAGATGTCTATCCATAAGTTTTTCAAGCCATTCATGGCTCACCCATGCCCAATATCAGGACAAATATTGAAAATAACTTGGTAGAAAAAGGGGATTATTTCCTCTACCCAAATATCATATTAATCATGATTTGTGGGGACAAAGTTAATCCTTTGTGTCTTCCAAAGTTTGTACTAGACAAGTTAGTTGAACATGAAATTACCTTTTAACTATGGTAGAGTATTGAATATGACCTATGAAATTAGAATAAAGCCTTGTGTTTTGTCCACTTTGTAATAATTGGAAGAATGGTTTATACCACGAGGAAGCATTTTACAAAGGTGGGTACAAAGTGTAAGAGTTATCATTTTTCCATGCTTCCATGCAAAGATTGGGATTCACATGGGATGATTCAAAAGCACATACAATGATTCAACATCCCTTCCAACCATGTTCCCTATCCATATGATTATTTTTTTCTTAATGAAAAGTATAATGAGGATGTTTTGGTGAGAACCTAGGTTTTTTGACTTAAGGAAGATCATTTTTGAATGTTCTAAGATAAACCCATAGTCACTGCTAGATAATTAGATAACAAGAAGGCTCTATACAAGGAATGGGAGCATTCTGACTTCTGGAGAGGATAGTTCAAGGAGTAATCCAAAGAAAAAACAACTTTCTCCTACTAAGGACTCCCTTTCAAACTAAATAAGAAAGCTATGAAGAGATATCCCAAGTTTCTTGAACCAATAATGAGTAGGGGAGCATAAGCAAGAGATCTTATCTATTTGGATTTTGATGAAGAAGAGAAAACATAAGAATAGCTAACTGTGAGAACCATTTAATAATCTAATGTTATGCCCCATGTGTATATTTATTAATATATTAGGGAAATAATATTATAAGTAGCAGTGTTAACATCACAAATCCCCTCCACACAACTAAATACCCCATTAGTTTATATGAGGAAGCCAATGACTCTTATAGGTAGTTTTACACTACAAACTTCACAAGGCTTGCCTACTACATTGCAACAATAAAAGAGGGAGGTAATCAGGGACATTAAGGATGATTATAATGAGGAAGTATAATTAGAAGAAATTAAGGCCATGAGCCTCTAGATGGGACCCATAGTACCAACTTCTCTAGACACTCAGCCTTTTATAAATTTTCCTTTATCTTTTGTACCCATTTTTGGCCATGTTTCAATTTCTTCTATGTTGGGATCACCCAAGGTAGAAGTACTTACTTCCACCTTCATTAATACCACTATAATTGATCCACTCCCTAATTCCATTACCACCTTCATCCCACTCAACATGCCAATCCCTTATATCCACACTCGCACTTCCACTATTAGAGCCTTAAAGGAAAATAAGGTGTCTAGGAAGGTACAAACTACATTAACCACCTCATAACTTCTTGTCTAATCCATATAGATTTTTGTTCCCATGCCTTCTACCACTTCATACCAAGATACCACCTTGACAAGTTCCATTATGAGAAGGAAGGCCAAGCCATAATTAATTAAAGTCTATCCACAACCTTAATTTGGAGGAGTGGATTGGTCTAAAATCATCTGGCCTTCCCTATCTAGTGTCCTCATCAAGGCCCAAAAGAAACAACCAACTCAAGAGGAGACTAAGGTAGAGGTTATGGTTATAACTTATAATGCATCATAATTAGACATCCCTCCATGGGTAATGGTTTCAAGAAGTAAGGTAAATCAAATGCCTAACTTCAAAATCATTGAGCTTCCCTCTATTTCCATTTTATTCAATCCACCATCTGACACTACACAAAGGATGAGAAAAAGGAAGGTAGATAATGATAAAGGTACAAAAACCATACTTTAAGAAAGGCATGAAGTGTCTTCCCTCACTAAGAGGCATAACAAATAACCAAAAGAGTCATCGTACATTAAAAATCTAGTACACCTCACCCAGGCTCATAATGATGAAATTATTTCTATCCATGAGGGCACAGAGATGGCTCTACTAGAGCTAGAGGCCCAAGTTGATCAATTAAGAGAGTATGCAAAAATAGTACACATTCTTTTGAGTATAGAAATATAAGTCCAAGAGGTAGCCCATAGATGTTATAATTCATTATAACAAATGAAGTTTATGAAGACAAAAATGGCCCCCCATGTGAATAACACCAATCAGTTATAAAAAAATTTAATACAGGACAGTGCCAAAATGAAATTTCATATGGCATATACAAGAAACAAGTTATATAGTCATCTATATTTAATAATGACATTAGAGGCATATAATGCTTTAAATTTTGTAATCATAAGTTAAGATGAGGCCAAGGAATAGTTAAAGTTAGTTAGGGCATTGATCTCTAAGTACCAAGGTCATGAGGTACAACTTCTCTAGATATTGCATGATTTGAATTTATCCAAGGTAAAAGACTCCACAAGAAAATTGATCAATAGTATCAATTTTGATCAGCTTGTAAAAGAAGTGGAAGATAAATTCAAATTAAGTCTCTAGGAATTAATGTTGGATAAGATATAGTCAAAGTTATGTGCCACAAGTAATAAGGTCACTGAAGTCAAGATATTCAAGAATAGATTTAAATTGACCAAGGGAGAATATGCAAGACTCCTCACCTAGGCCAGTAGGATTCATCAGCCACCATTACTAGATTTGACTATTATTCAACAATAACATGTTGTAGCACATAAAGTATATCAAGATGATGAGGGTAAGAAGAAAAAACATGGTGAGGCTTCAACATCCAAAACTTCTACTACTACCACCTCAATACCATGCCAAACAAAGTACATGCAACAGTTTATACAATGCAACCTTAAAGATAATATTTTTTTCATGTATGATTTTGTAATGATGAATATATTTATAGCTCAAGCATTTTTATTCTTAAATTAAATATATATTTTTTACTCAAACACACATTTAAAAGTTTTGAAAATTCAATTTATTTAATTGATAACTATAGGTTGTCTCTTATATGGTTTTAGACCATAGTTAGAACTTCATATTATAACTTCTTCATATAATCACCTTGAATGAACCTAGAGGATGAGGTCACCCCTTCCCCAATTCTATACATACATTTGTAACCCAATTTAGACTTTTTTTAAATATTTTTTAATACAAGATTAACATCAATTTTGATCATCAATGAAGTGTTTGATTATTTCTTTCCAATTTATTTGCAATTAGTTTTTATTTCCATAGTTGTGTGTTTCAATAATCTCTAATGTGTAGTATTTATGACTATATTCTTGATTTATTTGATTGATATGATAATCTATAGATGTGTAATAGCTATTGAAATATTGGTAAACATGTTGATTAATATAGTTGAGTTAAAATTGATTCATATTTCTAGATGTGTACTAGTGCTTTCATTAGTATAGTTTTTTATGTATGTGTATAGCTACCTTAGATAATTCATAAGCTTGAGCTAGTTTTTTGAACATTTTGATTGGGCCCTATTATTAGATTTTTGTCTTCAAGTTTTTTTTCAAATATTATGTTCGATAGATTTTGGTCTTCATAATTATTATTTAGGACTTTGGGTCTTCAATTTTTATTTTTTTTTATTTTTCACATCAGACATTTTGTGTGAACAAATATTATAAATGATGTGTGAAAACAAAGTGGATTTACCCTTTAAGGTATCTCCTAGGAGATACACTTAAAATAGGGACAAGAGTGGATTTATCCTTCACATAAGGAGTATAATTTTCCTTTACATGAAATGCACTACTGGAAGCCTTAGATGAAGTAATCTAGGATATGAAATGGCACATAGAACATCAAATAAGAACCCAAAATTACTTTAAAGTTTCACCCCTATAAGCAGATAACATAATCACATCTACAAATTTAGAGAAAATAAAATTAAGTATAATAGAGAGCCTTCAACTAATATTGTGTAGGCATAAATTCAAATTTGTAGGGAGCCTATATTTAAATTTTATGCAGAACCAAATATAAATATGTCATACACTTAGTTCAAGTTTTATGTTAAGTCTTACTAGTGTTTATTAATAATGACCAAAATTTAGAATAAACATGAACAAAACTTAGTCTAAAGATCCATGCTTGGTCCCCTTTATGTCTGAGACCCCCCTTCATCCTTTTTATTATTCATGTGGTCTAATCTTAATCTAAATGCAAAGTCCTTTTGTTATGTTTCCAATTGTTCAATTTTATATTTAAGACTTATCCTTTTTGGGATTTTGTTTGGGAATTCCTTCAAGACTTATGCAATTCATAAATTATATTGGACATTTTTTTTGTAACATTTTTCTTGCAACAAATTAACCGATGCATTTTCCTCGTAGAAATTTTGTTGAAAGTACTCTTTGAGTTTTTTGAAAGTACCCTTCAAGATTTTTGAAAGTAACCTAAGGTATTTTTTGGAAAGACCCTTTATCCTTTTTTCCTAGGCACTTTTCCATTTTGAAATGACCCTTTGAACATTTTTCATCAAACATTTTTTCTGATGCAAGAAGCTCAAAATAATTCCCCACAAAAATCTTGACAATGCAATTTGCCAAAACAACGACCCCAAGGGCACATACCCTTCAGGCTTTGCAAAAATTACCCTTCATAATTTTTGGCAAGGATAATTTCCCTGCATAATTTCCTTTTGACCTTTTCAAAATGGCCCATTTCATTTCATGATTCCCTTTCAACATTTTTGGAATGGCCCTTTACCCTCCAAACTTAAAATTTGAGACTTTTGTCCTGTAACCTTTCCATGATGAGAAGTTCCCTTTATACATTTTTAAAGTTCCCTTTGGACCTTTTCTAAGTGCCCTTAGGATCTTTTGAAAGTTCCCTTTAGCCTTTTTTCATAGACCCTTCAGGATTTTTGTCATCATCACTTTGGCCTATGAATTAATTCACTCAAGATAATTTCCTTGAAACATTGATTTCATCAAACTATTTTTGTGTCATATTAATTTTATCATGTTGAAAACTTTAATCTATGTCACTTGGTTTAAGATTTTATATGTTCCTAAGCCCTAACTTTAATATTTCTTATTATCTATAGGAACCAATCTCAGTCACTTCCAAGTGACATTTTTCAATTTGGAGTTATCCATGCATGTTTGGTTAGCATGTTTGGTTATAAATTATTCCAAACACTAGCTTTTAGTAATGGAAATGTTTTTAGATGATCATGGTTTTACCCCTTCCTATATTGTTATTAATTGTTGCTTGGGTTTCTATATTGTAGGTTCAATGGAATTTTATTTGAAAATAAACATGCTTGGGTTATTTCAAAGGTATATCCTAGGAGCTACCTTGAAGGGACTTGGAATACCTTCCATGTTTATTTCAAATGTCCTTGTAATGGATTTTATATAACCATGACACCTTATTTGGAAATAACCCTGATTCACATGATTAGTATTTTCTTTTGAGGTATCTCTTGGGAGATACCTTGAACATACACATGATTGGAATTTTATTTCAAGGTATCTCCTAGGAGATACCTTAAAGGAAATTGGAATACCTTCCATGTTTCTTTAAAATTTACTTTAAAAGTATTTTATATAATGATGATAGATTTTTATTTGGCAAGAACCCTGATGCACATTATTGGAATTTTATTTCAAGATATCTCTTTGGAGATACCTTGAACATGCACATTATTTGGAATTTTTTTTAAAGGTATATAAATTGAATGGAATTGTAATACCTTAAATATTTACTTAAAATATATTTTAAAAGGATTTTATATAACTGTGGAACTTTTTTATTTGGTAAGAACCTTGATGCACATAATTAGAATTTTCTTTTGAGGTATCTCCTAGGAGATACCTTGAACATGCACATGATTAGAATTTTATTTCAAGGTATCTCCTAGGAGATTGATAAAAGATCCCTAGAATACATTCCATTTTAATTTCAAATTTACTTGAAAAGTATTTGATAAAACCATGACAACTTTTGATTTGGCAAGAACCCTGATGCACATTATTGGAATTTTCTTTCAAGATATCTTCTAGGAGATGTCTTAAACATGTACATGATTGAAATTTTTTATAAAGATATATCATATGATATAACTTGAAGGGCATTTTAATAATTTCCATGTTGATTTAAAATTTACTTGTAAATAATTTTTTATAACCATGACAACTTTTGATTTGGCAAGAACCCTAATGCACACTATTGGAATTATCTTTTGAGATATCTCCTAGGAGATACCTTGAACATGCAAATGATTGGAAATTTATTTCAAGGTATATCATTTGATATACCTAGAAGTTCCTTGCAATACCTTATATGTTTATTTAAAATGTCCTTGAAAATTATTTTATATAACCATGATAACTTTTGATTTGACAAGAATCCTGATGCACAATACTATAATTTTATTTCGAGATATCTTGTAAGAGATACCTTGAATAGACACACGATTGGAATTTTATTTCAAGGTGTCTCCTATTATATAAATAAAATTGCCTTTTAATACCTTCCATGTTTATTTTAAATGTCCTTGCAAAGGGTTTGATATAACCGTGACAAATTTTAATTTGGGAAGAACCCTGATGCACACTATTGGAATTTTCTTTCAAGATATCTCCTAGGAGATAAATATAAGGGAATTTTAATACCATACATTTTTATTAAAAATGTCCTTGCAAATAATTTTATATAAACATGAGAAATTTTTAATTGGTAAGAACCCTGATGTATACTATTAGAATTTTCTTTCAAGATATATCCTAGGAGATACCTTGAACATGCACATGATTAGAATTTTATTTCAAGGTATCTACTCTAAGATACCTATAAGGGCCATGTAATACCTTACATGTTGATTTAAAATGTCCCTATAATGGATCTTATATAACCATGACACCTTTTTATTTGACAAGAACCCTGATACACATGATTGGAATTATATTTCAAGGTATCTCATAATATATACCTTGAAGGGAATTAGAATACATTCCATGTTTATTTCAAAGGTCCCTTAAAAGTATTTGATATAACCATGATAAATTTTTATTTGGCAAGAACCCTTATGCAGATTATTGGAATTTTCTTTTGAGATATCTCCTAGGAGATACCTTGAACATGCAAATGATTGGAATTTTATTTCAATATATTTCCTATGAGATACCTTGAAATAAAATTCAAATTTCTTGTATTAGGGTTCTTATCAAAAAAAAAGGTGTCATGGTTATATCAAATCCCTTGAAAAATTAATAAAGCTTAAGTTTGGCACTATCATAGCCATCATTTGACATCCACAAGGCTATCACTGACATGTGAGAGGCCATAAAATTTTAGCCTCATATAAAAGGTGATCATAAAGGAAGAGTATAAGATTACCATAGTCAATCAAAGGTACAATGACCTAGTCTCCTTTCAAATGACTCATATCTATTTCATGATAGTAAAACCTGAGGTATTACATTGTATCAATGCCATTGCTCATATTTTTAAGGATTACAAGATTGATCAGGACATGATAGTGCATGAACATAATTTCCAAATGGTAACATATATCTCCCCTCTTGAATCTGAAAATTATTAAAATATATGTAAACCTTAGGTGGAAATTCCCATAATTAGAGAATGGGAAAATAAAAATGACATGAAATCCATCCTTACCCCATGGTTGCACTTAGGAACCCACATAGTCATAGACCCCATTGGTAAGATCCCAATTTCCTATTTTAGGGAAGGAATTAGAATGATCATGACCCTACTAAATAGATTTATTGGGACTCCCTCTACCCCCTATATCAACAAAATCTTAGTTTCTTATATATATTTTATGGTAGAAAAGGGACTCACTCTGCTAATAGGTAAGATTATCAACATTTACTTGAAAAAATAATTCTATGTTATAAAGAAGAAAACCAACAATCACTTCTTTATGTTGTCCTATTTTTTATATGCTTTGCTAGCCACCACCACATTCCCTGACATGAAGAATTGGCCACTATAGGGTAAACACAATATTTCCCATCACTAATCCAAATTACATATATTCAAGTATAGACATGATATAAAATTAATTATAATTATGTATATCCATATTTAGTAGAAGCCATTATAGGGATCTCTATGGATAGGGTCACCCCTCTAGTTAGGAAGTATGTAGAGATAATTAGGGATATCTAGTTTTATCTAGATTGTACTATAATTAGAATATAAGGGACCCTAACTCAACCACTCAAATTACCAGTCTATGTGCCTACAAACTTGGTAAATTAGGAAATAACATACCAATTATTCCATGGTATAGATAGAATATGTAAGAGAAAAATGAAGGGACTCCTTCACCCTTTTCCTCTATATATTAGTAAGACTATTTATAGAATTGGGATCAAGTATACACCATCTCTAGACATAGAGGCTCATTCAAATTATAGTTGGATGATTTAAGGCAATGGGACCTTCATGATAGGGTTTCAAAGTATTCAAAAGTAAAAATAATAAGTTACTCTTAAAAGCACCAACTTGGTGCTCATGACACAATGTATATAAGGGCCTCTAGTTTCATATAAGTATTGGCTAAGTTGAAACAACATAATATCAAGATTGAGGATAGATTGTATAGATATGAGAAACCATCTAGTGAGATATGGTATATGGGATCCCTAGAGTACCACTTGTTACCTGGACCCTCTTTTAGGCCCGCTATAGAGTATACACAAGAAAAAGTATAACAACATCTAGTGTAATTTGTGTAAAGGTTTGAGAGGGAGAGATTATATTAAAGACTTGGTGAGGGGGTGTCATCCTTAGCTCAACATAGTAGACTAGAGTCCCCAATTGAGTACATTGATATGATTGCACTAGCTCTTAATGAGATTGTGGAGGATGCACTCAAAGTAATTGATGATGCCTATGGATTAGATGAAGAAGAGGGATAAGTAGAAGAACCTCAAGTAATAGCCAAAGAAGCAAAAAAGGAAAAGGGGAAATAAATAACCTTGGACCTAGTTCTAGTTGCACCCTTAAAAAAGAGGAAGGTTGAGTTAGCCTTGGTCTTGGTTGGAAATAAGAAGCTAAATTTAAACTTAACTCATCTTTTGAGTGAAGTTAACTTATTCAGTGATGAGAATAATATTCATGGGATAATCATCCCTAAATGGTTCCTATATGGAAAAATGCAAAATATTCTAACCATATACCATTCATGAGCCACGACAAAGGCAATCAACATCACTGTCCATGATGAAATCAAGCCATGCATAGTTGTTTTGATGAAGGAATATCATGAAATAAATATGATAGATCCTAAGACCTCAAGTAGCACACAAATTGAGACATGAAAACCTCCAAAAATGATAGAATCATTAGTTAGTGTGATATTCAACATAGAGACTGTAGGATTAGAAAGAGTGATAATGAAGAAAGCCATGGTTGGGGGTGAAGAGCTCACTTTTTAGAAGGTTGAGCCATTTGTTGTCTTGAATCTGGTAGGAGGTCAAGGACCTAGTGAAGACCTAATCCATAAAGAAGATATAGTTGTATTAGTTTATGCCCAATTAGCTCAACTAAAATCAATCATCAAAGGCATGTAAAAAAATATAGATAACCTGCAAAAATAAAAACAAAATCTTGAGAAGCAAGATATTCTCTCAGTCCCTAATGAAATGATAAAGATGTTTAAGGCATATTTTTATGATATGTTTGATTCATTGAAGACAATGAAGGCAAGATAGAGTCCACCAACCCAACTAAATGTAGTAACCAAGGGTTTAATATCCCAATTGTAGGATTAAAGGGATAAAATGAAAGAGCTAATCAACATAATATTCAAGGGTCAAATTCTTGGTTTCAAAACCATTAGTCTAATCCATTTAAACATAATAATGGAATTATTTTTTGAAAAAATCTAAGGTTTGAGTACATGTTCAAGGAACTTAGAGAGTCTCCTAAGACATGATAAGGAGCTTATGGATAGAATTGAACAACTCAAAACCATGATCACTAAACCTAAAAAACTTAGATCCCTAGGCATCATTATAGATGATGAATACAAGAATAGAGTCACCTTAGTCATGAAATAAGTAAGAAGCAAGAACCAAGGAAAGTTTAGGACCAATAATAGTAGGGTTATGCTTATGATCCTAACTACAAAGGAGATAATTTTTAAGGCAAGGAGAGTCAAAGAAACCATGAGAAAAAATGATAGTGATTTTTAAGACTTGGATGACTAGGAAGATGGTTGCCTCTTAAATCTAGCTATAAATTTAAAACTTGTCGATGATCAACATCAAAAGGCCATGAGGATTCTTTAGCAATAAAATGGGAGTTCTTCAGCATAAGGCACACTAGATAACTTGTAATATTTTATTTTTCTAGAAATTATGTAATCTCCAAAAATGGAATATTATTTGTAAAGGCACGTTCATTTTTTTATTAGGTTGCCTAGAGGTTAGTTTATTTTGGAAAGTTTAGGGTATTTTAAGGGACTTTATAAAAGGATAGTTGTCCTTACTTATACACTTGTCAATTGATGCAATTGATTGACATGCTTCCTTGGAACTCATAAAAGGATCATTGTCTATTGTAAAAAGGGGAGGGAGTTATTAGAACCAAATTACTTTTTAAACTTTGAGTTATAAGCAAGGAATTATGCAAAGATTGCCTAGTATTTATTTGTGTGAGGTGTTATATGGTTTTTCTCTTAGTTATATGGTTCTACTTTCAAATTTTAATGGTTCTCATGAATTTTTGATGTGTAAATTTAATTTTAGAGTTTTTAGCATGTTCTAAGGCTAGGTTAATTGAAGTTTCCTCAATTTGATTTATTTTATTTTCTTTACAGTTTTATATGTGCATTTGTTATTTGCTTATAATAAGTCTTATGATTGCCTACAATAATGATGCATGACACTCCTACAACCAACTAAAACTAGAGGCACCCACCAAGAGCTTACCATGAATAGAAATATGCCTCATGGAAACTTTATTTATCAAACATGATGTCCCTTTTTTTTTAATACAAACATGTCTTGGCATATTCTATCTAAACCTTGAGATCATTGATAAATTTATCATCCTTTTTAGCATATTTATTCAAAATACATATTTTCTCTTCGAGTGCCTTGATCACAACCTTCCACTATTGATTCTCTTTCTTCAAATATGTATCCATCTTTGTACCTATTTATAATATCCTTCAAGATGTTAAACTTCCTCCAAAGGACCCATTATGATACCAAATGTTATAGGTACAATCATTGAGAGGGGGGTTAATCAGTGAGCTTAGATAATCCCACTTCAATTTCCAAACTATTTCAACTCTTAATCAATTACCATAATCATTCATGAATCATACACATCATTCATAGAAATGAACAAGAGATACAATACAAGATCAAGTCCATAACACATGACATAAGTGGGAAACACTCTTGGGGAAAAAACCCATTGAAACTTGCAATTGGACTACTCTCCTCTACTAATAACAACCAATTTAGACCAGTTATAACTGGTCAAGGAACTACCATACCTAATTTTGGTGAGATTGTAATCCCATAAGGAGATACTACACTTCTATTGCTAATCTACCACAACAATTAGACCTTTATCAAGTTTTACCTTATAAGGAGGAAACAACCCTCTTAGATGTTGAGCTTCCATAATAACACCTATGAACAACTCCACCTTTGAATTGATATCTTGGACACCTGATGATGAAACTTTGATTATCACACACTCAATGTATCCAAAGATACCTTTTACATCACTCTATACTTCTAAAAAAAAATTTATCACCACCTTAAAAATATGACTAGATGGTCATACACATCATCAACACTCTATTTTGCCTCTCAAATCAACCAACAAGATTTAGACAAACATCAACTATTCTTTTCTCAATCTCAACCTATAAGACCACTATTAAAACATCATAAATATGACCTACAATTCATACACATATTCCTTAATCTATTATTCTCAACAACCCATCCATTGGTCACACTCTCTCTCCTCTACTTTCCTTTGCTCTCCAACTCTTCACTTTAATGCTTTAATGCTATATTTTTTGCCACTAGACCCAAACTATCTAGATGAAAACTATGGACTACCAGATGAATTCCACTCATGCACATAAGAACTCAAAGAATATAAAACTTCTTATAGTACCTCTTACACATAATAAATAATCCATACTCATCCTTAAACATATCTAACCATACCAAAATTGAAGATCAACCAATCTCAATTGATGTATACTAAGACATGCACAATGCACACTTTATCATTATCATTTAGACTATCAAGGCAATTCATCCACTCACTAGGATACCTCCATCCTTGACACACACATATCAAATTTTTTGAAGGACATAAGGATGAATCTAAATATTCTCAATCTACTATTTCTTATCATGCACTTCTAGGTATTAGTACTCTTCTAAATATTAAGGTGGTTAGTTTCCTCAAGAAATTGAAGCCAACTATATTTATTTACTCTTGGAGTAAATGAAAATTCATCAAAAGTAACTTGGCTACTCAATTAGACTATTTCATTTATCAAGCTCTATAATTTTAAATACTAATTATAGGTGGGGGTATAGTCAATTATTTTGGTAAATCCATAGCATAAAGATATGGGATACTACCTATTATATTATCTTATGTTTTATATTATCATGGATGGGACTAACATTTTTTTAGATTGTAATGGCTCACCACTTTATACACAATTGATATGAATTTTGTGTACCTATTCATGCTCATTCATTTATAAGGAAGGAAATTTGAACTGCATGGTTTATTGGTTAAATCTATGCAATTGGTTATTTTTCACCAGATGATGCAGATGATCAAAAAATTTAGAAAGTTATTATTGTGAGATTAATTTCAATAGAATTTAAACCAAGTAAGGAGTCTACCCATTTTTGTATTATACACCCACTTGACTCCATTGACCTCTTTTACTTTTGAAATGGGCTTTACAGTAGGTCTCATTACTATGTAATCCAACCTAGGGCATCCCTAAGTTTGGCACACATTCTTAAAAATTCTACTATTTTTTATTGAAATTTAATTAAAGTACATACAAGTAGATTATCTATAATTATATCTATTGTATTATTTTATAAAATTTTAGTGTTATAATTAAAAAACTTGTTTGGCTGAATAATAGTCATGTGCACATTCCTTCAACATAAAGCTTGTTAACATCATAGTTGGACATGCTCCAGTAGGGAAAAAATATTATAAAAATCTAGGTAGAATATCTAAATATTAGTGATTTCATAACATCTTAAGGTACTAAACAATGAATAAAAGGTCCAAGTTAACACAAATAAATCACACATTTTAGATAGAGTAAAAATAGATATTGAACACTATTAAGATTACATACCTAAAAATAAGGATTTATTCACATTATAGATAAGAGTAAAAAATATATTTAACACTATTAATATTAAATACCTAAAAATAAGGATCTGAAAAATTGATAGTAAAAAATATGGTCAATGCTTTGGACAGTCTACAACATGCTATGTTCTGATCTCCTAGCACCCTATAGTGTATGTTTGGAAAAAATTAAGAATATGTAGGAATAGGAATATATCTAGTCAGACATGTTTAATGGTGTTTTTTTCCCTCAAAAATGTGTGAAAATTATATGGACCCTATTTTTCATAATAAATTTGAATTTCAAATTCATTGGGGACACTCACCTATTTCAGAACACGATGCACCTCAAGAGTAGTCAAATCAAATTGAAGGTGAGTGATATATTTAATATATTAAAATTATATCTATATATATTATATTAAAATATATAATATTTATTTAAAATTTATATTAAAAATATATATTATATAATGTAATATAATATTACAATATTATATATTATATATTATATTTTAATATTATTGTTTTTATTATATAATATATATGTTAATACAAAATATATATCTACACACACACACACACACACACACACACACACACACACACACACACACACACACACACACACACACACACACACACACACACACACACACACACACACACACACACACACACAACATGACATATAATGTATGTATATATGTATTGGTGAGAGGGGTTATGTAAATAAAAAAAGTGTAAAATTATAATTGATATCTAAACCTAGTACTTCTAAACACTTGACAATGTCAAAAGATTAATTAATTTCATCTTTAAAGATAATTATGGGCACAAACTAATCAAGATCTGAATCACCATGCAATGATTTAGTCTATGATGGCTTGCATTCCATGTATAAATAGAGATCCTCTTAACATGTAACTCCCTTGGTTTTGATTAGGGTGCATATATATTCATTGGATAAGGAGCTCAATTGTGGCTGATCACATTTTATCTTAATGATTACAATGGATAAATTGATTTTGTTACAATGTCACTAAGAAAATTAAAAGTAAAAAAGAGGAATTTTGGGTTTAGAAATTAGATAAAAATGTTAAGTGGACATATATGTTAAAAAGACCATCTATTCCATTGCATAGAGCATAGAGCACCATAATTGGTTTACATTAAATATAATTAGAAACACCACCATAATTGGTTTACATCAAATCCTTCTCCTCATATAATTTAAGTTCCAATTCATAGAGAACCATAGGATCTACATTAGTGTGGTCAATTATCAGTTTTAATTGGACCAACTCCATGTCTACTCTCATAATCATTAGTATGGGAAAATTGGTTTGTATGTTAGATGAGGGTGTCAGTTAGTGTGTTGAGGGCATGAAAATTATAAATCTCTACAAAATCCTTCACTACAAAGAGGATTATCTCATGATAAAGTGGTTATCTAATATATATTATCATAGATTTATTAGTCACATGATATGCACCCAACCTATCCTATTGAAAGACTTTTTATTGGCCCTAAAAACTCTTAATAGTAAAATCAATAAAGAATTTCATTTAGGATATTAAACTTGCATTAAATTTTCCTCATAAAATATGAAGGAACATCATTGTTTTTATAAGGTGGGACATCATAACCATCCACCATTAGTCCCTAAAATTATTTTGCATCAATGAATGGTGGTAGTAGTGGATTGGGAAATGTTTGAATTATATTAAAAGTGGCACATTAATTTTTAGATTACTGAATAATGAGAATTTTTTTTGTTTTTTTAATTTGTTATCTCTCAAACTAACTACTAATAATTTGACATTATCATACTATAAAAATTATATCTCTCTATATTAAGATTCCCATTTGTCAATTTCACATGTTAACATTTAATAAAATTCACCTATAGTAAGGTACGGGTTATGTGTTGGGGGATTACTAATTATTTTTTAGGTCTTGTTACTGAGAAATTGTAAGATTATTTTACCTATTTTTTAGTCCTATGTTTTTTTAATTTTTTCACAATATATGTTACCCAAAAAAATTATGACTATTTTACTTTAGAAAATTTATTTGAAAATAAATTAATAAATAAATATGATTGGATACAAAACTATAGTTGGAAATAGTGAATTCATATTATATGAAATAAAGAATTTCTAACATTATATTACAAAATATATAGCTCACTTTAGGTTAAATATCCTCTATGGGAATCTTTACAGATGTGGGACTGAATGCAATATGTAAAGCAACCTCTAGGATTTTAAAATCTACCTCTTCATTCAATTTTGGGGCTAAAAAGGGATAGAAGAAAGGAAAATAAATAACATGGAAATTAAATCCAATATAAGGTGATGCATTGAGATATTTTAAACATCAACCTATAATTTCATAAAATAGATTAGATCTTGAAGCATCACAAACCATAAAGGATCATAAAACATGAACTACAGTCTATTATGCGAATAATGACCAAATTATAGAAGTAGAGGAAAAGAAATAACAGATAAAGATAATTTTCCACTCCAAATAACATAGAACATCACATCATTATAGATGTAAAACAAAATATATAATTCTAAAAGATCACATACAAAGCATCCAATCACATCTATGAGGTGCACCTGCTAAGGTTATAGAATGAAATTTTTTACAACTGTCACTACTCCTACTCTATTATAATGATTTGCTTTTATTCCTAATTTTGTAAATAGGTGCATAAAATACATGCATCTTAGTAACTATGCATTAAAAAAAACCATGAATAAGGCCATGGTATACATGAGTCAAAAATGCCAATTAGTCTTGTCTATGAAAACTAATGAACACATCTCTAGCTCACTTTGTGGCACTTATAGTCAAAAACACCAATAAAAATATCTCACCATCGGACTTCAAAATTAAAGTTACTAAGAAAATTATTATTTTGGTCTTATAAACTAGAGAAATAAACCAAAGTATTTGAGTGGAGAAATAAAATCACTGGGATAGATATTCATTGGTGTTTTATCTTAATTTAAATATGTTCAACACAATAATTACGTATCACTAATTTAATTGTAGCTCAACAGACCTAATGGTTAACTAAAATTTGATGGTCATTTTGTAAAGTAGAACAAATTCGATTCCTTTATATAATCTTTATGTAATCTAACATTTCATAGACTTTTTATAACCAAGTTCAAAGGGATAATAAAAATTAATAATTCACATTACTTCAAATTAACTGATTATCCATTTGCTTTACTGCCAACTATCCTGTGCCAAATGTCATATGCAACATCATATTTAATGCTTGTGACATGATTTTAACTTCATGATATGTGATTGTAATTTTTAATTTAATTCATCCCAAACCTAGTAATGTTTGATATATTTTCCCTTCAAAGTAATCTACCTCATCTACTGTGCACATGGTAAAGCATTGTAGAGTTTTAAATCCATACCTGTGATCACATTTACCCATTTTTTGATGTTATGAGGCATTATAAAATACGTTAAAGGCATAAAAATTCATTTAATTTTTCTAAACAAATTATATTATTTTCATACCATTAACAATATATAGATACATTATAATTTCTATAATCTTGATAAATGAAGTTTTTGTGATTCTTGTATTGAAATAGTTTTTTCAAGAGTAAAATTACTTGGCTTAAAATTTCTTTTTTAAATTTAATTGATTTTACAATGATTTGATTTGGCCCTATAAATGATAATATCAAATCACTTGAGTACATATCTAATTGATAATTATGCATGGATCATTTACTTCCATTAGTAAAAATGCACCTTTTATGATGGAGAAGGGATAGTGATTTAACCTTGCTAATACATGATTATTTTAATTTAATGCTCATTGCCCACCAAACAATTTTAATTTTTAATAGATTTTCTCTTCAAAGTAATCTATTATGTACATGGTAAAGCAACATAGAGTTTTAAATATGTATCGATGATCACATTTTTGACACCATAATGTTAAATCCCATTAACATGTTACATGGCATTATACAATATGTTAAAGGCATAAAAATTCATTTAATCTTATTTAAAATATAATATTATTTCTATACTATTAAAAATATATAGAATTTATTGAAATATTTTATACTAAAATATATAATATATAAATGTATTTATAACTTATATTAACATATATATGATATGCTATAATAATATTAATTAATATAAAAATATATTTTACAAAATATATAATTTATATATAATATTAATATATAATTAATTAGTTTAATATATAAAAATATTATGATATATAATATAATATGTCAATTATATTTATTTCATAACTAATATAATTTGTGTGGGGGGGATAAGAGGAGTTATGTGAAATGAATGAGTGTAAATCAATAATTAAACCTATTAGTTACTCCAAACTCATGACATTTATGTCAAAATAAGTTCATCTTAAAAATAATTGTGGGTGTAAACTTATCGAGATATGAATCACCATGCAATACTTTAGTCTATGATTGGTTACATTCTTCATCTAAAGAGATAGCTTCTTAGCACAATCACTACATCAAAATTGCAACTTCCTCAGTTTTAATTGGGGGCATTTGTATTCACTATATAAGGAGTTCCATAGTTATGGGTGATCATATTTTTTCTTGGTGATTGCAATGGAGAAATTGATTTTGTTATAATGGTGATAAAAAAATTAGAAGAGACCAAGAAGAATTTTGGGTTTAGAAATACAATAAAAATTTTAAGTGGAATATATGTTCAAAAGACACCATCTATTCCAATGTTTATGCCTAATATTATACCACCACCACCACCACTTAAGTTTATCTTAATAATTTATAATGTTACATATTTAAAAAAATATGGATGAAACTCCACTTATTATGCATTGAAGAGCCCAATAATTATTTCTAAATCAATACCATTAGTTCCAAAGCTACATGATGATAATTTTACTTCTATTTCCATATTTTAACATCTATAATTTTTATTCTACTATGGTCTTGTAGTGGATTATTGAACATTTTCTAATTTTGATGAACCCCTAGATGTGATCCAAAACCCATGTTAGGAGACCCATCAAGTGTAATTTATTTTAATGAGTCTATTATTATTTTATTGGAATAAAACTCCCTAAATTATACAAATCTACATTTAGATGCAATCTCTATATTTATAAATACTATGTGTAGTAAGTATTTTAACGTAGACTACTTGTTATGCCCTCACATAACCATAACTTAGATAAGCACACAAAATCCTTTTCCAAGAGGTCTTTGAGTTACTAGGAAAGATTTTGTGTCACTTATTTTAATTACCATATTGGGGTCAAATTCATCTCCAAATATTAGTTTGTAAGTTCAAGAAAGGTGACTCACCCTCATAGGTATTTGAAATGGTGAATTAAATTATCTCGAAGGCATTACTAGAGGGCTAAAAATTAAGGAGTCAAATCCCTATTAGACAATTTGTTTATGTTACATCTTCAAAAAATATGGATGAAACTCCACTAATATTATGAAAGATACTTATATTTTTTCTAAATTATTACCACAATCTCTACATCAAAAATAGAAATCCCTTGGTTTTGATTAGGGGGCATCTGTATTCTCTAGATAGGTAACATAGTTGTGGGTTATCATGTTTTGTCTTGGTGATTGCAATGAATAAATTTCTTTTATTAAAATAGTGTCAAAAAAATTGAATCAACCAAGAATAATTTTGGGTTTAGAAATATGATAAAAATTAGAAGTGGACATATATGTTTAAAAGACACCATCTATTTCAATGTGTATGCCTACTATTAGACCACCACCACTTTAGTTTCTCCTAATAACTAATAATGTTATATCTTACAAATAATGTGGATGGACTCCACTTATTATGCATTTAAGAGCCTAATAATTATTTCTAAATCATTACCATCAGTTTTAAAGTAACTTCTATGATGATAATTTTACTTTTATTTCCATATTTGAACTTCTATAATATTTCATTATACTATAGTCTTGTAGTAGATTATTAAACATTTTCTAATTCTAATGATCCACTGGATATGATACAAAACCCATGGTAGGAAACCCATCAAGTGTAATTTTTTGTGATGAGCCTATTATTTTTTTATTGGAATCAAATTCACTAAACTATATAATCTACATTTAGATATAATCTATAAATAGAAAGTCTATATATAGTAAGTGTTATAAGGTATAA
Organism: Torreya grandis; assembly: GCA_037957365.1. Classification (NCBI taxonomy): domain Eukaryota; kingdom Viridiplantae; phylum Streptophyta; class Pinopsida; order Cupressales; family Taxaceae; genus Torreya; species Torreya grandis. Next base: position 43,388 of record JARHVA010008768.1, on the reverse strand, counting down.
TACTAATTATACCCTCACATAACCATTATTAATATAGATAATCACATAAAATACTTTCCCAAAAGGTCTTTGAGTTACTAGGATGATTTTGTGTCACTTAATTTAATTACCATTTTGGGGTCAAATTTGTCTCCAAATATTAGTTTGAAAGTTCAAGAAATGTGACTCACCATCACATATATTTGAATTGGTGAATTAAATTATCTAAAAGGTACTCTTTGGGGGGGTTAAAAATTAAGGAGTCAAATCCTTATTAGATAATTTGCTTATGTTACATCTTCAAAAAATGTGGATGAAACTCCACTAATATTATGTAACAGCCTTATATTTTGTATAAATTATTACTACAATATCTACATTAAAATTTAATTTCCCTTGGTTTTGATCAAGGATCATCTATGATATCTAGATAGGTAGCACAATTGTGAGTGAATAAGTTTTGTCTTGGTGATTGTAATGGAGAAATTACTTTTGTTACAATAGTGCTAAAATTTTGAAGCAACCAAGAAGAATTTTGTGTTTAGAAATATGATAAAAAATTGAAGTGGGAATATATGTTCAAAATACACCATCTATTTCAATGTGTATGCCTACTATTATACCACCACCACTTCAGTCTCTCCTAACAATTAATAATGTTATATCTTTAAAACAATGTGGATGAAACTCTACTTATTATGCATGTAAGGGACTAATAATTATTTTTAAATCATTACCATCAGTTCCAAAGTAACTTCTATGATGATAATTTTACTTCTATTTCCATATTTGAACTTCTATAATTTCAATTGTACTATGGTCTTATAGTATATTATTGAACATTTTCTAATTCTGATGATCCACTTTATATGATCCAAAACCCATGGTAGGAAACCCATCAAGTGTAATTTGTTGTGATGAGCTTGTTGTTATTTTATTAGAATCAAATTCTATAAATTATACAATCTACATTTAGATACAATCTATAAATGGAAAGTCTATATATAGAAATACTATATATAGTAAGTGTTCTGAGGTAGACTGCTAATCAGGCCCTCACATAACCATTCTTAATTTAAATAAGCACATAAAATTCTTTCCCAAGAGATCTTTGAGTTACTAGGTATGATTTTATGTCAATTAATTTAATTACCTTTTTGGGGTCAAATTTGTCTCCTAATATTAGTTTGGAAGTTCAAGAAAGGCAACTCACCCTCACAGATATTTGAATTGGTGAATTAAATTATATCAAAGGTATTCCTTAGGGCGTGGTTAAAAATTAGGGAGTTTAATCCATATTAGATAATTTTAATTATAATTCCATATTTGAACTTATATAATTTTAATTTTACTATGATCTTGCAATGGATTATTTAACATTTTCTAATTTTGATGATCCCCTAGATGTCATCCAAAACCCACAGTAAGAGACCCATCAAGTGTAATTTGTTGGGATTTGTACAAGTCAAGGATTAACTAAATATGATCAGGGGTTACTTACAAGTGTAGGAAGAGTCTAATATGAGTTGAAACTCAACCAACTTTGTAATAAGAAACACTAAAGGCTTTCTAAATCTAGTATTATTTTTGCGAGATGCATTTTGTAATATAGCTCATTGTGGCAACATCATGCTCATTATTTGATTGGTATCAAATTTTGGTTCATTAAAATTAATAACATTATAATATGGCTTGATCTTAAATTTTCATGTATTATATGAGGCTAAATTAGTGGCCCCAAACTTTATAATATTTTTTAATGCAAGGACTTTCATTTTAGGGTCACCTAGTTGTTTCTCACTAGTCAAAAAATTCAATTCCACATAGTTTAATGGTAAGGGATGAATACCTCTCATTCAAGAGGGTTATGCAAGACATATTTTGAATCAATCACATAATTTAGATGCCCTTTAGGTGTTCTTCTCAATGAGATAATTTTTCTCCTCCAATGCTTTAATCATTTGTAATGAGGATTTTGAAAAGGCTCCACCTTGGTTATTTTACCTTGATTTACAATTTATTTCCTCAAATACAAATCTTAATATGTAAAGACATTTATAAAAGGATTCAACTCTAGTATATAAATTATAATATATGAGTTGGGGATTATTCTTGGAAGCCTATAGATTTAGGGGCTTCTGGAGAGGAGTGAGAATAGAGAGGATTATAGAATTGGAGAATTATAGAATCCTCTTAGGAATTAATTAGGATTAGGTAGTGGATTAAATAGGGATTAGTTGGGTGATAAGGGACTAGGGGCTTAGAGAGCCTAGGAATAGACTAGTGTAGGTAGGTAGGTGGGCCATGGGAATTTAAATTTGCATAATAATAGATAAGTGGGGATTAGGATTATTAAGATAATGGAGATTTAGGATATTAATTAATTGATTAGTGGGCATGGATAAGGTTAGTAGATGGAAAATAATGAATGGGGATATTAGATAAATAATTACAAAGGGGTGATAAATTAGCGGGATGAAAGGGGATAAATTAGATAAGTGGAATTAGTGTCAACTAATAATAATATTAGTGACATTAAAATATTTTCAAGAGATATAATTAAATCTTGTGTTCCATTAGTAATATAATGAAATTTTTGTGATACTTATATTGAAATATTTTTTTTAGGAGTAAAGTTTGTTCGAGTATTGAGTTTCCTATTTAAATTTAATTGATTCTACATGGATGTGATTTGTCCATGTATTTTTGACCCTAATATTGGGATTCAAAGTTGAATTACTCAATGTGTTGTTGGCCAAAATGTTTAACCCTAAATCTGCATTGAGATATCACATGGTTTGTTTTCATGAATGAAATATTAATGCTTATATATTGGTATGCTCTATACTGATTATGCCCTCACATAGACCTAATTTAGATAACCTCACAAAATCCTTTCCAATTCAAGGTCTTTGAGTTACTAGGTATGATTTTGTGTCACTTATTTTAATTACCATTTTGGAGTCAAATTCATCTCAAAATATTAGTTTGTTATTTCAAGAAAGGTGACTCACTCTCATAGATATTTGAATTGGTGAATTAAATTATCTCAAAGTTATTATATGGGGGATTAAAAAGGAGTCAAATCTCTATGACAATTTAATCATATAATTTAATGAACAAATACGAATAATTTTTTTAAATTATAATAAACAATAAAAATTTGTAAATATTTTTATATTCAAAAACTATATGAGTTTAATATTTATTTTTATTTATGTTTAAATAAATATATATATATATATATATAATAATTTTATATGTTATAGTTTTTTATATAAACTTTTAAATTAGTATAGAATTAAAAATTCTCACACACTTTAAAATTAGGGTTTATTTTATCTTTTCTCTTTCCATTTTTTCAATTTTTCTCTCTCCATTTTGAAGGCTATATATATATTAAATAATTATATATGTTATAAATTTTTATATAAAATTTTAAATTAGTTTAGAATTAAAAATTCTCACACACTTTAAAATTAGGGTTTATTTTATCTTTTCTCTTTCCATTTTTTTAGTTTTTCTCTCTCCATTTTGAAGGCTAAAAAACATTATTTTATTAACTGTTAGGTTAACTATGGCATTATTGGCATTAATTTATATAGATTGGTATGGTGTAGACTATTTATGCCCTCATATAACCATAATTTAGATAACCTCACAAAATCCTTTCCAAGTCTAGGTCTTTGAGTTACTAGGTATGATTTTGCATCACTTATTTTAATTACCATTTTGGAGTCAAATTTGTCTCCAAATATAAGTCTATTAATTCAAGAAAGGTGACTCGCTCTCACAGGTATTTGAATTGGTGAATTAAATTATCGCAAAGGTATTCTGTGGGGGATAAAAAAGGATTCAAATCTCTATTAGATAATTTAATGAACAAATATGAATAAACTTTATTCATTAGAATAATTATAATAAATAATAAAAATTTGTAAATATTTTTATATTAAAAAACTACCTAAGTTTATTATTTATTTTTATTTAAATAATTAAATATATTTATTAAATATTGTATTTGTTTAAATGTTTAATATGTTTAAATATATAAATATTTTTTAAAAATAATTTTATATGTTACAAATTTTTATATAAACTTTTAAATTAGTATAAAATTAAAAATTATCACACACTTTAAAATTAAGGTTTAGTTTATCTTTTTCTCTTTCCATTTTTTTAGTTTTTCTCTCTCCATTTTGAGCACTAAAAAACATTTTTTTATTGACTGTTAGGTTAACTGTGGCATTAGTGGCATTAATTATATATTGGTATGGTGTAGAATAATTATGCCCTCACATAACCATAATTTAGATAACCTCACAAAATCCTTTCCAAGTCTAGGTCTTTGATTTACTACGTATGATTTTGCATCACTTATTTTAATTACCATTTTGGAGTCAAATTTATCTCCAAATATAAGCCTGTTAATTCAAGAAAGGTGACTTGCTCTCACATGTATTTGAATTGGTGAATCAAATTATCTCAAAGGTATTCTATGGGGGATAAAAAAGGAGTCAAATCTCTATTAGATAATTTAATGAACAAATATGAATAAACTTTTTTCATTAGAATAATTATAATAAATAATAAAAATTTGTAAATATTTTAATATTAAAAAACTATCTGAGTTTATTATTATTTTTAAATAATTAAATATATTTATTAAATAATATACATTGTTTAAATATATAAATATTTTTTTAAAATAATCTTATATGTTACAAATTTTTATATAAACTTTTAAATTAGTATAGAATTAAAAATTCTCACACACTTTAAAATTAGGTTTTAGTTTATCTTTTTTCTCTTTCCATTTTTTTTAGTTTTTCTCTCTCCATTTTGAATGCTAAAAAACATTCTTTTATTGATTGTTAGGTTAACTATGGTGTTAGTGGCATTAATGTTTATATATTGGTATGGTGTAGAGTACTTATGCCCTCACATAACCATAATTTAGATAACCTCACAAAATCCTTTCCAAGTCTAGGTCTTTGAGTTACTAGGTATGATTTTGCATCACTTATTTTAATTACTATTTTCAAGTCAAATTTATCTCCAAATATAAGTCTATTAATTCAAGAAAGGTGACTCACTCTCACAGGTATTTGAATTGGTGAATTAAATTATCACAAAGGTATTCTATGGGGGCTAAAAAAGGAGTCAAATCTCTATTAGATAATTTAATCATATAATTTAATGAACAAATATGAATAAAATCTTTTCATTAGAATAATTATAATAAATAATAAAAATTTGTAAATATTTTTATATTAAAAAACTATCTGAGTTTATTATTTATTTTTATTTTTATTTAAATATTTAAATATATCTATTAAATAATGTACATTGTTTAAATTTTTAAATATATAAATATTTTTTTAAAATAATTTTATATGTTATAAATATTTATATGAACTTTTAAATTAGTATAAAATTAAAAAAAATTGCATGCTTCAAAACTAGGGTTTAGTTTACCTTTTTCTATTTCCATTATGTTTTTCAATTTTTCTCTCTCCATTTTGAAGGCTAAAAAAATTCTTTTATTGACTATTAGGTTAATTATGGTGTTAGTGGTGGAAGCGTTGACCCCATTTTCACTATCATTTTTGTAGGTGTTTCTTATTAGGTATTTAATCTATGTAATGTATTATTTTACTGTATCTAAAATGTGTGGTTTGTTTGGTTTGACACAAACCATTTATTCATTGTTTACTACTTTAAGTTATGAAATCATTGAGATTTAAATAGATCTAGATTTTTATTATGAAATGGCTAAGATAATGAAATGGTGGAGATTAGGATTATTTAGGGCATCTTTATATTTAGTAGGGACCCAAATGGTGAATATAAGGGGAATTCAAACATTTTTTAATTAGTAGTAAGCAAATAATAAAATGGAAGATAATAAAATGGAGGAGATTAGTATTGTTTATCACTTACTTGTATTCAACATAAACGTAAATGGTGAATGTGATGGGAAAGTAGACATTTTTATTAACTATAAGCAAATGATGAAATGGTAAAGATTAAGATTGTTTAGCACTTACTTGCATTCAATAGGGACCCAAATGGTGAATGTGAGGGGAAAGCAGACATTTATTATTAATTGTAAGAAAATAATCATAGTAAAAAAGAGTTGTGATGTGAAAGGGTTTTAATGGTTCTACCATTTCTATTTCATCGCATTGTTCATCTGTTGGATCTATTTGGGATACTGTGAATTGTTTCTATTTTAGACTGAGTTAAAAAATCATTTTTGGCCTATTCCAGGTTATTATTATTTGATTTGAATTGTTTTTGTTTTAGACTAAGTTGAAAAGTCATTTTTTGGTGTGGAAAACTTTTCCCTCATTCTAGTCATAAAATTTAATGAATGAATGAGTGAATAACACCTAGAATTATTATTTGTGGTGGCAAAATTTTCCCTCTTTCTTTGATATTCTTGGGTATAGGGGTCCCATGAATAATTATATATTAAAAAATTACTTATAAAATATGTACACCTATTATATATGAGCAACTATTATTTAGTGAGAAGTTTTTGAGGGGTGGGAAGTAGTAGGGGGATGAAGATTTGTATGGTTGCTCCTTTCTTTTGGTTTCCAACTATAATTTGCACCCAATTTTTTTTATTTTTTTCAAACAAAAGTTTTCTATTACACATTATTTTTTTAGTCTTTGGATCACATCCAAATATCTTTGAAGCATCCAATACAACTTTTTCAATCACCCTGTATAGATCTTCAGAGCATTCATAGGCTTTTGTAGAGCATCTTAAGTATGTCTTTGGAACACAACTATAGCATATTTAGAACAATTTTGGCCCATCTTTAGAGTGTCTTTAGAGCATTAAATCAGCATATCTCACTTGTTGAATCCTCAAAATTATAGCTAAAAAAATTGTAAAAACTTTGTGTTGCCTTCTCAAAATTACCCCATTATTAGGATATTTTGTTATATTCAAAATTACCCCATCCTTAGGATGTGTTCCTATGCTCAAAATTACCCAATCCATGGGATGTGTTTTTGTACTCAAAACTATGTTATTCATACAAGTTAGACACAATAACAAGGTAAAAAATCAATAATAAATTACATACAAACAATTAATAAGTTGCATTCATATCTTATCTAGATCAGACTTTAACTATTAAATACAATACACTTTATAACCAAATGTAACACTTTGGGGACAATTTATATAACTATGAAGAACTATATGAAATGCTTATCATTTCTCCCCCACATTTTACATTTTACAAGTCCTCTCATAAAAAAAGTGGGATGACTGATCTTTAATCAAAATTTCCTAATCCAAACCTCTGAATCAGATCATAAACTTTAAATCGATGGCCCTAGCATGGTGACCCCTTGGAAAGATTCCAATATCTCTAACAACTATATATACATAGGCTTTAAATTCAACTTCTACTTGAGAATTCCAAAACCACCATGGAGATAGAAGACACAAAATGATATGAGGCCTAAACTTCATCCCAATCTAGACATTTAACCTCTTTCCTCTAAGCATCGATAGATTATCTAGTAAAATAATTTGGATATTCTTATCATCCATTTAATATTGGTGAGGCTAAGGACTTTCCTACACTTCAACTCAATATATAATGTCTCCCACTTGGTAATATTTGCAATGAAACCATTGTCATAATGGTGGTTTATCAAATCTTTAAAAGTAACAATATTATATCCTAATAGATCACAATACTTATTCTTCATATACATATTATATAGTGATTGAAAATAATAAATAAGTTTCTTTTCTTCTAGAAATTGTGGTCTGATACAAAACCTAGTGGTGCTTTATAATTCTAAAAATCTATTATTGGCATGTTGCCTTGCCATTTGGTTCCTTAGAGTGAAGAGAAAGGCATAGAATTGTGTCTCTCCAATAAATAAATTTATCAAAAACTAGATTTATATACTAAAAACAAATTAAAAATATAGAACTCATAAATAACATCCTACATTTCTTTAGTGCTCTTTAGAAAAATGTACATAAATACATTCTCATCTTCAATGATATGTGAAAAACCAAGGGAAATTAGCTAAATCTACCATTTATAAAACTACTCATGTAATAAAAGAACATAAATCGATGAAGGTTTCCTACATGATAATAGTTTCTCAAAAATAACAAAAATGTACTGGATATAAGCTTGTGCTTCTACAATTACAATTGGGATTTTGCCAATTGCTTTTGAGATCCTCCTTAAGTTTGGCATTTTCATCCTTAAATTTTTAAATTTTTTTCTAGGTGATATGATAGGTAGAGATTATTTCATGTAATATAATAAGGAAAGAGGGAATAACTTTTGTTGGACCCTCTATCTGAACTACAATCTCTCATGTTTCTCTTTACATGGCCTAAATAGAGGCTTGTAACTCAAAATTCTAAGTGATGAGCTCTATTATTTTATTAGTATGCCAAGAAATAATTGTATTTATATCATGAACACTTACTCTTAAATTATTAATAAAATTATTATTATCAACATTAGTATTTTGAAAATAAGTAATTTGAATGTCCTTGATAGCATGATAATTTTCCAAATTACTCTATTCTTGGGTCTATGAAAACATCAAATTATAGACCCTAGTCTATTCATCTTGTATTCCTTGAATAATTATTTCTTGTTTACTAATTATATTAATAGATTCTTCCCACTTTTGTTTCAAATTAGAAATCATCAAGTCCTTACCTTTCAAAGTTGAATAGAGAACATTTAACTTTGTTTGTTGTAGTCTGATTATTTCCTCATGGTGTGATAAAGCCATGGCATGCTACAATTACTTTTCTTCATCAATGTAATATGGAAAATATAGATCTTCTTCAATAAAGGGTGAATTACCATTATCAAAAATAGAGGGCACAATATGATCTACTTCTTGAGGTATAACATTTTTTCTAGGGTTCCCTATACAAATACAACTTCTTCTATAGCCTGAACATCTTCTTCTTCTTCTTCTTCTTCTTCTTCTTCTTCTTCCTATAAGATAAGTCAATGAATGTACCATAATTTAGTTAGATGAGGATGATGGGTGTCTAAATATTCCCATTTTTTGCTTTTATCTCTAATTTAGTATATTTAGAACTAATGGTAGTAGAGATGGCCATTCTACAATTTCAATTATGGATTCTTCAATTGGGATTGTAATCGAAGGAGGAGAGGTAGGGCATGGTGTCTTTTTGGTATGAATTAGAGAAAAATTTAGAGGAAAGAAGACCAAGAATTTTCATACCTTAGTTTGCTAAGAAAATAATAGTGACAAATGAGTCTAACCAACCCATGATGGTGGGTAGACCTAGTACCTCATCTTATCTTCTGCGAAACTTTAATCATAACATTGTGAAAGAAAGAGGGAGAATCAATCTTATATTATTCTTGAATAGATCCTTTCCTTAATTGAAGGAGTCTCATAAAATCTCCACACAATACTATAAACTAAACGTCACAAATAATATATTTCATTATCTAGAAAACAACATTTTTCTATGGTTGAGGAAGACTTTCTTTAAGAATCCCCTTGGCCAATCCTTGGAGGGATTTGGCCAGTCTAGGGTGTGGGTCATTTCTTTCAACAAACATATAAATTAGGTCAAAAAAATTTATATTTTCAATGTCAACTACTCTATTCTGAGGAATCTTAGATAGAGCACTAATTATAGAGGGATTCACTGAAATGCTCTTCCCTTTGATAATAGCATGATCTCCATCAAAATTCTCATAGAATTATTATACAATTTCTTCATGGAATCCTTAAAACATTTTTAATAAATTTAACCAAAATATTGTTTCAAATATGTCTATGGTTTCTTCATCTTGTAATAATGCATTATAGGATTTTGATTCACTTTTTTATTTCTCCCACCCATCTTCTGAGCAAGCACTATGTAATTGCAAATATGACTATACTGTAAAAACATAGACCTTGAATTCACAAAGGGAATAAGGGAATGAAGAGATTATAGATATGACACAATAATTTATGGAAAAAATAATGCAAAAATTAATAAAAAAGTAGGTTATATGATGTGATTATGACAAGAATGATGGTGGTAGTTATGGTTATCTCTTCAAATAATGTGAGATATAATAGGAAGATGCTTTATCTAGTCAAGTAGTAATGATGTGTCATAAAGGTCATTATTGGTATTACTAAGATAAATAATCACAATTAATTATGTGTCATATGAAATGTTTTTGAAAGACCCTTTATTTAAAACATAATTACATCAATCTTGTTTGGAAAGACTATTTAGAAACATCATCACAAAATACCATCACATCAATTATTTTAGAGATATTTTGAAAACACTGTCACATTAAATTATATATTATAGTATTATTAGTCTAATGTCATTGTTTTGATTCTTAATTATAGATGTGCATTCTTCCCATTCATGATTTTTCATCTTAGGAGCATATCTATCATTATTCAGAGCATAGCTTCTAGTCTTCATATCTAAGTCACTAGTCTTTGGAGCTAAACTTTAAGATTTGAGACCAAAACTGTAGCCAATTTAGACTTTGTGTATATATATATATATATATATATATATATATATATATATATATATATATATATATATATATATATATATATATATATATAAAGAAATAACCTTATATATATGGTGTTTTTTGTATGTATTTATAGCCAATTACATCTACTTAATCCATGTCTTGTTTTAAGAACCACGTAGGGGCTCTATTGATGGAGACAGTGATTGAGCTAGAGTTATCCCTTAGAAGGTATATTTTTGGGGACAAAACCTTTCTACATGGTATAATAAGTCATTTAAATTTTTTTCATCCATTAATAATGCAATGGTATTGAAACTAGTGTCTCAAAAGACTATGTTTATCCCATATGAATAGAGAAATAGGACCTATTCTAACTTGGTGGTTTGAGACATTCGTACTTCAGCCATGGCTTTCAAATTTTGATTGATGAAATCATATATTGTCTTAATATGGTATGAATTCACAAAAGACCTTTCTGGCAAGATTGATTAACGCAATGTTGATGGCAATCTTGGTTTATGCTACATTAGTGGAAAAGTTTGTCAAACTTTGAAATATTGATTTTAGCAATTAATTTCTCCAAAATTAAATTTAGATTTAATTTGAATTTGACTTTCCATCATTTTTATATTTAAAGCTAAAAATTTCCACCTTTTGACATGTGGCTACCACCTCAAATACAACTAAGTACTCACATCAGCTGAATATGAAAAAGTTATCTACTTAGATTGAAATCGAGACACATGGCACATTTTGATTTCCTTGTAGATTATCAAAATGGAGATTTTTGTGATGACTCATCTATTTCTCACCACTTGGTGACCCTTAATTTGTAGTGATCTCTTAGGTGGTGTCTTTTAATTTTGATAAATTGAATGGAGAATCCACTCTTATGCCTATTTGAAAGGTATCTCTTAGGAGATAACTTGAAAGGTAAATCCAATTTTGTGCATGTTTTAAAGGTATCTCCTAGGAGATACCTTTAAGTTATTATAGGGGCCTTGAAAATACCACCCAATAGTGCCTTTCATGTAAAGGAAAATTCCACTTGTTCTTTGAAGGATAAATCCTCTCTTGTGTCTATTTGAAGGGTATCTCTTAGGAGATACCTTAAAGTGGAAATAGACTCTTGTGTATTTTGAAAGGTATCTCCAGGGATATACCTTGAAGGTTTTATAATGGTCTTCAAAATATCACCAAATAGTGCCTTCCATGTAATGTAAAATTGCACTTGCTCCTTGAAGGAGAAATGCACTCTTGTCCCTATTTTAAATGTATCTCCTAGGAGATAACTTGAAGGGCAAATCCACTCTTTTTAAATTTTTAAATTTATCTAATATAAGATATATTGAAGGTAATATAGGGGCCTTTAAAATATCACCTAGTAGTGCCTTCTATGTAAAGGAAATTCCACTTTTTCCTTGAAGGAGAAATCCACTCTTATGCCTATTTGAAAGGTATCTCCTAAGAGATAACTTAATGTGGAAATACACTATTTTTCATGTTTTAAAGGTATATATTATGGGATACCTTGAAGTTATTATAAAGGCCTTCAAAATATCACCTAGTAGTTCCTTCTTTATAAAAAAAAATGCACTTGTTCTTTGAAATAAAAATACACTCTTGTGCATGTTTGAAATGTGTCTCCTAAGAGATAATTTGAAGGGTAAATCCACTCTTATACATTTTTTAAAGGTATATCCTAAGATATATCTTGAAGGTATTACAAATGACTTCAAAATATCACCTAGTAGTGCCTTTCGTGTAAAGGAAAATTGCACTTACTCCTTGAAAGATAAATCCAATATTGTGCCTACTTGAAATGTATCTCCTATGAGATAATTTAAAGGGAAAATAAACTCTTTTTCATGTTTTAAATGTATATCCTAAGATATACCTTTAATTTATTACAAAGGCCTACGAAATATCACCCAGTAATGACTTCTATGTAAAGGAAAATTATGCTTGTTCTATGAAGGATAAATCCACTCTTGTGTTTATTTGAAAGGTATCTCCTATGAGATACCTTGAAGGGTAAATACACTCTTATTCATGTTTGAAAATTATTTAATAGGAGATACCTTGAAGTTATTAAAAGTTCCTTAAAAATATCACCTAGTACTACCTTCCATTTAAAGGAAAATTGTACTTGTTCCTTAAAGGGAAAATCCACTTTTGTCCCTATTTGAAATGTATCTCCTAGGAGATACATTAAAGGGGAAATACACTCTTGTGAATGTTTTAAATTTATTTCCTAATATATACCTTGAATATATTATAAAATCTTTTAAAATATCACTCAGTAGTGCCTTTTGTGCAAAGTAAAATTTTACTTGTTCTTTGAAGGAGAAATCCACTCTTGTGTCTATTTGAAAGGTATTTCCTAGGAGATACCTTAAAGGGGAAATATAATATTTTACATGTTTGACATGTATATCATAATAGATACCTTAAATTTATTACAAAGTACTTCAAAATATCACCGAGTAGTGCCTTTTATATAAAGGAAAATTCCACTTGTTCTTTGAAGGAGAAATCCACTCTTCTACTTGTTTGAAAGGTATCTCCTAGGGGATACCTTGAAAGGGTAAATACACTCTTATGAATTTTTGAGAGGTATATCCTAGGAGATACCTTGAAGGTATTACAAGGGCCTTTAAATTATCACCTAGTAGTGCCTTCCTAGTAAAGGAAAATTGCACTTATTCCTTGAATGAGAAATCCACTCTTATCCATGTTCGAAATGTATCTCCTAAGAGATACCTTGAAGGGGAGATCCACTCTTATGCATGTTTGAAAGGTATATTCTATGATTTTTCCTCTTTAATAAGTGTCATTGGCATAATTTCACCTCTAGTTTCCACATGTCCTCACCCTAGCCCTCCTAAATTTTAAAAGAATTCCCTAGAAGATAGTTATCAACTCACCTCTCCTATCATTAATTTAAAAGTATAATCACCCCTAGGGAAGACAATTATGATGAGATCACCTAGGGGAATCAGATTATAAATACCCCTTTCCTCATTTGGCCAAATACTTAGATGCATTGAGATTTTAATAACATTAATAAATTATAGAGAACATAAAGAGTGGAAAGGGTTGAGCTGAGAATTGTGAGAAGTTATGAATAAGGATTGTTAATATAATGCCTTCAATAAGACAAAGAGTGGTTTTGAAGAATAATTATTTATGAATACTTATACATTCATCATCACTGGCATAATTATAGGAAACACCCATTTGAGGGTGAAGATTAGTGCAAATGCAAAATACTAAAGGATCATCCAATTATTACCCATATGGGAATGGGTTGGTAGAGTCTACAAAAAAATCTAATCAGCCTGATCAAAATAATGTGAGATGATAAGTATAAGGAGTGGCACCTATACATGAATATGGACCTATGGGTAGATCACATCACCCCTAAACATGTTATAAATACTTCCTCATATGAGCTTATATATGAGAAGGAAATAATTATGTTAGCATCATCATAAATACCTACATAATATCTCTTTAAGTCTATTGAAATTTTAAAAAATGGAGAAATGGAGGTTTGGATTATTAAATTTCTCAAAATCTAAGAGGCAAGGGAATAGGCAAGTGATGCAAATCTCATCTAAAAAGTGGTTAAGTGATGGTTCGAGAGGAAGTCATTAGACTTAGGATTTAAACCTAGAGATTTAGTTCTCCAATATGATTAATGAGCCATAAAGCTAGGAAAACATTCAAAGTTTTATTCTCTTTAGAAAGGATCATTTTGCATTATCAGTGATAGGTAGGGGAATACTTATGAATTAGAATATCAAGAGGGAAATGAATTAGAGATCCATATCAATGGGATTGACTTGAAATATTTTAACTGACTTACTCATCTTCCCCCTTGTACATAACTACTTAGTCTCCATTTATGTCATGTGTTTCCTTTTTTCTTATTATTGTATCCCCTTGCATTATTTTCCTTTGTTGTTTCCTTTTAAAATTATTGTCATTAGAACAAGCACATATTATAGTCACCACATGTCCCCTCCCTAGTCCTCTCAAATCTTCAAAAAACATTCTCTAAAAGATGGTTATCTACCTGCCTTACCTACCATTAATGCCAAATGCCCATTTTTATTTGAATCCCCATAATAATCACCACAAATATCTCATGAGTGGCCCTTAGATCATGTGCACCACTCTTATCGTATATGGGGGTGCTTGATTTTAGAAGTTCTCATTATGGGCCTAGCTAGTGGCATCAATGTATGAATACACTTGGCTCATCCAAGATAACCATTTGACACATTGAGAGCATCAAGAACATTGAGAAAATTGAAAGAAATAGGAAATAATGAGCTTATAATTTCAAGAAAAAAAGTAGAGAACCATTAATCTTGACATTCATTAGAAATAGATAGTGGTTTCAGAGAAAAATACTCACCAATAGAAGGTTCTACATCTTCATCTAAAAGTGACCAACATCCCATTAGATAAATAACCTATAGGTCAAGTAGTGGGTGGACCTTTCCATCAAACATGAAATAATCAAAACCAATG
The DNA here is from genome assembly GCA_037957365.1 of Torreya grandis. Classification (NCBI taxonomy): domain Eukaryota; kingdom Viridiplantae; phylum Streptophyta; class Pinopsida; order Cupressales; family Taxaceae; genus Torreya; species Torreya grandis. The sequence goes on along the minus strand of JARHVA010008768.1, from coordinate 28,317 downwards.
CTTACACCCATACTATAACAAAGGAAAAGGTACCCAACACCAAAAAAGCATCTAAGGGGGATTGAAGGGACTGAACTTTGGTCACCGACTTCATGGACAATTCTTAAACCCAAAGTTGGCCAAGAACCCCAAGAGTCTGAGAGAGGGAACTTATGCCTGAATGCTCATAATTTCTAACACAAATGAATGTGACTCATTCAACTATAGGTTATGAGAATGAACACTGGCACATTTCATGATACCTTATGTTCATCCCTTCTCAGAGATCATCACCCTTTGCATGCAAATATATGATGCTTAATTTGGCATAATTAATGGTAACACCCATTTAATGGTAAACGTTAATGTGATAACATCATAAATATGATACATATCCACATTTATCTAGAGGTAAATATATATAGTGTAGATAACATCCAAACTATTTTGGATTCTTAGGTTTAAGAAAAGGGAGACTTCCTTGTATTTCTCCTCAAAATAAAAATCATTGAGATGCCTCCTACACCCATTGACCTCAAGAGATTTCCCACACAACATTATAGATAATCTAACCATGTTCAGCTTCATTTTTATAATGGACTTCAACACCAACATCAATGATTTCTAACTGGGGGATTTCTTCCTCAAAACCTTGGTTTAGAAGGGATAAGATTTTAGGTTGGATTTTGTAGAATCAATCACCACCTCCATAAGAGATGAGCTAAAAAAAAATTCAATAGTGGGTACCTTCCATTTCTCATCCTTCCTTATCAATCCCATTTTATTTTATCATTCCTAATTCTTCTCCACATACCTCAACCTTAACTCCTCTAAAATAAACATCTTCCCCAATGTGGTGAACCTAGTCACTATATGGACCTATGTCCTAACTATCACTGGGGACTACTACAATTTTTAAAATATTTTTATGGCTCCAGTTTGCATCAAACTTATCACAAATACACTTACATTTAGAGTGACCAAAACATAGCCAACATGGCTAACTAAGAACAAGGTCTTGGTTGATTGGTTCTAGGGAGCCCACTTCTCATTCCTTCGATTACACAATTTCTAGCGAGAACCCTTCTAGCTCCCACACATGATGACAAACTAGACTCTAGCCTTAGATTTGGCTCTCTAACTCACTATGATAGATTCCATCTACATGGTAGGGAATAAGAAGAAAGGATTGCATGATGTCCCTTTCATAAGATGAGGCATTATAGTGTGTAAAAGGCACCAAGAATGCCTACTCATAGCCAAGTTGGTGGAGCTTGTCCTAGACCTAATAGATTATAGATGAAACTATGATCCAAATAGACTCATAGTAAACTTGAATACCACTAATGCCCCCATACATCAATCTCATCCTTACCTAGAATACAGGAAGTTGCCCCTGAAAGACATTCCCCAAAATTATGTGAACCTAACTAATATCTTGTTGGATGCCCTCAAACCATGGGATTACTTATATGAGAAGGTATATGATCACAACCCAACCAAGAAATTTTCAAAGTTGATGAAGAGGTAGCTAACCTAGTTAGGATTGAACAAAGAGAAATATAGGTACGAGATCAACCTACCCTATGCTAAGTTTGATAAGGAAGATAGAGGTGGAATATTTGATAAGCTTTGGGATGATCATCATTAGGAAGAGGGATTAGAAGAGGAAGAATATTCCCCTAAAATAATGATAGGAAGAAGAGTAAAATAAGAGGAAGATACTCATGGGTTTGTAGTAGGAGTCATTACACTATAGAAAGAGGCTAAGGTATTAAAGGTTTAAAATTATTTTTCATGGCCATCTCCCATGTACTCACACTCTATAGCTCCAAAACCACAATAGTATCCCTTTAGAAACCTCATGATTGGTTCATCCCAACATAAGCATATTGAGGCACCCAAATATAGCCCTCCACTCAAGCTTACATAGAAGAAAATCTGCTTCTTAGGTCCCCACCTTTCCACCTCTACCTCTCTCATCATCCCGATAGTTCCATTCACCATCCTACTTGAGGTTGTGGTAGTCTCTACTTATTATCCAAGAACCACCTTGGCCCCTCTCTCATCTTCTTCCACCCAATCCTCCATGGAGATCACATCACTTTCTTCCATGGTCCTAATCTCTTCCTACATGTCTTTCCTCACCACACCACCTTCAAATATAGAATAATATTCCATCATGGCACACTAACCATTCCCCATACTCCACAATTTCCTACCATTTTACCCTTCCACCCTCACTCTACATCTAATTCCTTTAGAGGAAAGGCAGCCATTGCTTCACAATAATAAGTAATAATTCCATTCACACTACCAAAAGGAATCCCCTTCATGAGGGAGAACATTCAACAGTTGAATCAGTACCAATAATAGGTGAAAGAAAAAATAGCATCCTAAGAGGCCCAAATGGACATAGAGGCAAGTAGGCCAAGGCCTATGCTTAAACTCACATGCAATCATTTTATGGCTCTACACAACAATCCCTTATGGTTACTCATTTGACCCCCCATGTAGTCAATCCCAATGGATAGATGTAGCTAGGGGACTATGATATTCAAGTTATTAGCCTCAATATAGGCTAGGTTAGGCCCACTATTAGAGTTGAGATGATAGAAGAGGCAAAAAATTTAGTTACCAAAAACTTCCTTAATGTGACCTGATAGCTAGAAAAGACCAAGTTGGAGCTTACAAGAGTAAAATCTATATTCAAAAAGCTCAATGTTGAGGCTAAGGCCAAAGATGAGAATCTCAATAAAATAAGGTCTGACTTACAAAGTCTCATATTTAATGAGATATTCTAATAAAAATTTAACCTATGAGTGGCCACCAAATATGAATTGCAAGAGAAGGAGGTTGAACTGGCTCAAGTCCACCAGGAGATCTCTAATTTTTATTGATCATATAAGCAATTATAACAAAAGGCATAGTAGGAATCCTTAGTTAAGGACCAATAAATTGAGAAGCTAATGAATAACCTTACTTCCCATCAATAATCCTCAAAAATCTTCTCTATGGTGTAATAATTGTATAAATATTATTAGGAAAGGATCAATGTCACGATGGAAAACCTAAAGATAATACTAAATTTCATTGTAGATGCATAAAAACTAGCATCTCATGTGAGAATATATATTGATCAAGTGATCACATTTATCTCCTTTAAGGTCCCAAAGTTAGATAGCCTCATCTAGAAGCTCTATAGCACTTGTCATAAGATTCTAAAAGTAGTAGGGATGATCGATTGGAGATAGGTGGTAGGTAAGGATAACTATTTTCTTGGTTGTAGCAAGGCAACCAATAAATTCAAGGCATTCCTTAATTATTTAAAGCATGTGGTTTAAGATATGTGGGGATGCATTGATTAGTTAGTCTAGTTAGGACTTCCCTCCCCTTTCTTGGTAGATACCAATATCCTCCATGAGGACCAGATCAAAACACTACTTGAGTAAAAAAAGAATGACCAGACCATCTTCATAGCTCTTGGTCAAACACTTGATTTCTCTGAGGTGGAGAAAATTTTGTACCCACTCACCTAGCTAGAGTTTTAGACATTGGTGGTGGTCAAAGGATTAGCAAAAATCTCCTTCAAGGAGATAATATATCTAGATAAAGCCTTTGAGGCCCTAAAAAAGGAGACTCAATTGATGGAGGAAGAATAAGTGCCCTTATAAGTAGGCCTTTAAAAATTATAGGTATCCACACCTTCCTCCCATTTTTACAATTTTACTTTGACTAGTCTGAGTACTAGAGTTTTGGGTTCTCCCATCTATAGGAAGAAACCCCTGTGAGTCACCAAAAATTATGGATCAAAAATCCATGTTTGTCAATTTTAGAGTAGTTCATCTTTGGATTTAGGCTAACTTGGTAGTTACCAGTTCCTTGACACCCTTTGGCAATTCCCCTTTTCATCCCTTCCTTATTCAAGGGCCCTTTTAATATTTTTGCCTAAGTACCAACCTTCACCCACTTATAACACATGGCACCCCCATGATAAATCTCACCAAAGAAGTTCCCAACCCCTAGAAAAGTGCCATATTTACATGTGTCATCTCTATGCTTATCCAAGAATGGTGTCAGTTTGCTAAAACTTAAATGAGCATCATTGGATGAGAGTGTGGGTCCCTCTTTTTGAGTAAAACTTTTGAAATACTTTAATCCCAACTTAAAGTTTAATCTAATGGTTATAAGGGGGATGAAGGCCAATAAATATAGCATAGGTGGGATAGCTCTAATAGTATACACATGGTACCACCTTACTTCTCCTAAGTGTAGTGGTCATAATGGAACAACATAGTTTCACTATATCTAAGATTCAAAGGCTAAATACACTCATGAGCTCTAGATCCTCTTTTAGTTGTAATGACACCATGATGGGCATAAGTGGTCGAATCTCTAGGTTTCATTTCCCTAGGTTTTATCATGTATATATTCTAGGCTCTTCCATTTTAGATGGGGCTGGTTATTACTTTCTGCTAGTTATCATATTTGTTATTCTTAATTTTTAGCCATTGTAATAAACTAGGATAATATCAGTTATCATTTTTATACTCTGAAACCATAATAGGTGCACCTCCTGAATGTGATTAGATGTTTTGTATGTACCTTTCATGGCCTTATTTATTATATTCTCCATATACAATGAAGAGGATGTGATGTTCTATGTTATTTAAAGTGGAAAATTATGTGTCTATTACTATTTTTCTTCTGCATCTATACTTTGGTCTTAACTTGCATAATAGATCTTAGCTCATGTTTATGACCCTTCATGATCTATATGCTTAAGGATATAATCTATTTTATGTAATTATAGATTAATGTTTCAAATCTCTTTGTGCATCACCTTATGTTAAATTTACTTTACATGTTATTTTTTTTTCCTTTTTCAAAATTAAATGAATATCTAGCTTCTAAAATCACATGGGTTACTTTATAGAACAAAATTTGGTCCTACAACTATAAAGCTTATACCTTCTATGTAAAGTATAATTACACTTATTTTGTGAAGTACAAATCCACTCTTGTGCACATTTGAAAAGCATCTCCTAGGAGATACATTGAAAGTATTATAGGGTCCCTCAAAATATCACCTAGTAATTCAGTTTGTGTAATGTAAAATTGCACTTATTCCTTAAAGGAAAAATCCACTCTTGTGCCTATTTGAAAGGTATCTCTTAAGAGATACCTTGAAGTGGAAATCCACTCTTTTTCATGTTTGAAAGGTATCTCCTATGAGATACCTTGAAGGTATTACAAGGACCTTCAAATTATCACCCATTACTTCCAAAATAGGAGATTCCACTTGTTGACCACTTATTTATATAACTACCAGTAGTGTTTTATGTGTAAAGGAATTTCCACTTATTCCTTAGAGGATAAATCCACTCTTGTGCCTATTTGAAAGGTATCTACGAGGAGATACCTTCAAGGGGAAATCCACTCTTGTGCATGTTTGACCTTGAAAGTATTACAAGTGCCTTCAAAATATAGCCTAGTAGTGCCTTCCATGTAAAGGAAAATTGCACTTGTTCCTTGAAGGAGAAATCCACTCTTATCCCTATTTGAAATGTATCTCCTAGGAGATACCTTGAAGGGGAAATCCACTATTGTGCACGTCTAAAAGGTATCTCCTAGGAGATACATTGAAGGTATTATAAGGGCCTTCAAAATATAACATAGTGGTGCCTTCCATGTAAAGGAAAATTCTACTTGTTCCTTGAAAGAGAAATCCACAAAATGGACTTTAGGTAACAAAAGAAACAACTCATATAAACATTGTAAAGGCTAAAACCATGATCATATAAAAACATGTCCATTAATCCAAATGATATTCGAGAATAATAGACAAAAAAAAGGACCCTAAGTATGTTCATTTCCAAATCAAATTCCATTGAACCTATAAAATAGAAACACAAGAAACAATCATAGTAACATTGGAAGGAGTAAAACCATTATCATCTAAAAACATGTCCATTAATATAAATGAGAGTCAAGAACAATGTATAACCAAAATAGGTGTGGATGATCTCCAAATTGGAAAATGTCATTTGGTAGTGACTGAGATTGGTTCCTTCAAACAATAAGAAATATTAAATTTAGGGTTCATGAACATATAAAATCTTAAACCAAGGGACATAGATTAATGTTTAAAACATGATAAAATGACCAAAGCATAGAATTATTTTTATTAAATCAATGTCTTAGGGGAATTGTCTTGAGAAAATTATTTCATAGGTGAAAGTGGTGATGATAAAAATCTTGAAGGGCACTTTCAAAAGGTGTGAAGGGAACTTCTCATCAAGGAAAGGTCTAGGACTAAAATATTTAAGGGTAATTCTGGAAGGAAAAGGTCCATTCTAAAAAAATTGAAGGGTACTTTAAAAAATATTGAAGGGTACTTTTAAAAATCCCAAAGGGTACTTTCAAAAGGTTTGAAGGGCACTTCTCATTAAGGAAAGGGCCCAAGATAAAAGTCCCAAAGGGTAAGTCTGGAGGGCAAAAGACTATTGAAAAAACACTTAAGGGTAATCATGGAGGGTAAAGGGCCATTTTGAAAAGGCCAAAAGGCAATTCTATGTGGAAAATATCCTTTCTAAACTCTTGAAGGGTAAGTTTCACAAACCCTGAAGGGTATGTGCCCTTGGGGTCATTTTTTGGCAAAATTCCATTGGCAAGATTGTTGTAGGGAATTCTTTTGGGATTTTTGAGTCGAACAAAATGTCTAACAAAAAAATTATGAAGGGTCATTTTGAAAGGAAAAAGTGATAAAAGGTTGAAGGGTCTTTCTAAGAACTCCATTAGAGTACTTTCAAAAATCATGAAGGGTACTTTAAAAAAGTCCAAAGAGTACTCATTAAATCTTATGAAGTTTAGAATATTGATGGTTTCATATTGAATCTTGGAATTAAGACATCTTTACCCCTTGATAAGATAGAGAAAACCTTATACATAATAATCAATGTATTTTTAACTATTTTCTTTAGTTGAAATACCTATTTACTCATTGAATCCTTTCTACACCACAATAATGATGGGTAAGTTCCAACTCAAGGTAATTTACTATAAGGTTCCTTCAAGCACGTTGTAATACCTTAATGGGTGAGTTGAAATTATCTCCCTGAGGGTAACATGAAGGTATCTCCTAAGAGATAACTTGAAGATATTACAAACCTAAATAACACTAGGAAATTTCAATCTTGAGGTATCTAATAGGATATTCCTTTGAGGGCCTTGTAATACCTTTATGGTTAACTTGAAGGTATCTCCTAAGAGATACCTTAAATATATTAAATGGACCATCAAGGTAAAAGCAAATTTTAGAGGTACAATAAGGTAATTATTTTTTTTGAAACTATTAATGTAATAAGGAAAATTATTAAACTATATGGAGTTGGAAAGAGCATGTGTATAGGAGGACCTAAAATTCAAGCTTTCCCAAGTATTGGAAGGCCCTTCAAGTTATCAAGTTCGCATCCAGTAGTGATTTCAAGGTGAAGGAAATTTTTATTGGGAGATAAATTCAAGGTGAAGGAAAGTGATTTTGATGTGTCCACTAGGATATTCCTTCAAGGGCCTTGAAGTACACTTGTAATACCATCATGGTTAACTTGAAGATATCTCCTATGAGATGTATTGTAAGAAAAATTCACTCTTGTGCATGATTTAAGGGTATCTCCTAGGAGATACCTTAAAGGTACCTATTGATAGGCATTTTGAAACATATTAGAAACATACTTCCCCTCATCTTTTTCCTTTAAAACAAAGGTTTATATATCCCTTTTCCCATCAAATTATATTGTTTATTGCACATAATTTATTTTTAATTTGGCCATACCTTATTAGTTTAAGTTTGAGTTAATGTATATATTATAAAGATTTAATATGAATTTTATATTTTAGTTTAGAATTAACATTTATTGATATACATTTAATCACTACTCAAACATAGAAAAAATTCATGAACCCATACAATATGAAACTTGAATTTTAAAAAATATCAATATTTAAAACATTTTAATTGCTTTGAAGAATGTCTTTGGGTGAAAAAGGAATTCCCACACATAAAAGCTAGTAGAAGGCCTCACTCAAAGAGAATTCAGATAAAATTTAGAAGAAGGCCTCACTCCAAGATAATTTGGATAGAGTACCATTTAAAATACTAGAACTAAAATTAAATCCACATCAACATCTTTAATTTTATGGTGGTGAAAAAATTCCTCTTGCTGATTGGTATTTTAAATTGTTTAGTCCACCAAACATGCATGAAAATATATACTTGTATAGCACTACATCAGTAAAATAATATTATATGATTTGAAAAATCCTTGATTGTGATTAATATGAACTTGAAGATTCCCTTAAATTTCAACTAGAATTATGGAACATAGAAGAGGGAATTCTTCATCGAACTACAACTAATTTCAATAAATTTACACCTAGTAAAATGGAGTTGACAAAAATTAATTTTTCTCCTTGTGAAACATTTTGGTTTTATTTTGATAGCTATGACAACCTTCAAACGTATTGTTTTATAGATAGAGATAATTAGGTCATTATACTACAACATATGCTAAAATAAAAACATGAATAAAGGGTAAAAACTTTTTCTACTTGCCACCATGAAAACATGTATTTAAGATAGCCTATAGTCATGATAGAAATTTTTTTTAAGAAAACAAGACAAGAAATGGAAACATATTTGTATGTATATTTGAAAGAGGCCATACAAGTACTCACACTAGTGGAGAAAAATAATATTGAACGAAAGGTTGGAACACTTATATTGACACAAAGTTATGATGAGACACACAATGAATTATCTACATGGTATGTTTACTCTAGTAATTACATCTTGAACATTCTTATAGTGCTATATGAATTGGGGGACACTAATATCAAAATAATAAATTTGAATGAAAGAGGGGTGAATGATATAATTCATTCATTTGTAAAAAATAATGAAGTTGCAATGATGGATGCTTTGTTAATTCCTTTTGATCTAAGAAACCCTAAATGTATTAGTAAATCAAAGGAAGTCCTAAAAGATATGATGGATAAAAAAACCATAAGGTTCAAAATTGAAAATGGCCAACACATAATTATAGCATAATAGATAATTCTTTCAAAGGAAGAATACAATTCACAATTATTGAGAAATAAATGTTTTGTTAGAAGGGAAAGATTTCTAAAAACCTATACTCTATTCCATATTGTGCAAAAAATATGTAACCAATATATTGAAGCCAACGAAACAATTTATAAGGCTTCATTTGTATAAATATTTTTATCTACATGTGACCTTATCAAACTAATAGGTTAGAAAAATTTTGAAATAGGGAAGAAAAAGATGGAATAAATACATGAACAAGATAGACACTTGTTCACATAAATGAAATATTTAGCACAACAATTTTAGGAGAGAAAATGTATTCTTTTCATGGAACAACCGATTTGGGATTGTTTTGATAAGGCATTTTATTTCTTTGAAAGTGGTACTTTACCTAGTTGAGATAAACAATATTTAAATACAATTGGTATAATAGTACTTAGAAATATTCAAGGGCTTTCTAAAAAACAAAAAATAGAACTAGTAGATTTATTAAAAAATGGTTTATATCCTTCTTGAAAATCTTTGCATATAGTAACATGGATAATTGGTAAAAAAAAGTGAATCTATAAAGTAACATATTATCAAAAATTATAGATTATTTAAATAACCATGATATGACACTGCCACTAGACCAAATAATCACACCTAAAGAGGTAATGGAGCATTATAAAATTTTTGTATAAGGTTTGACAATTTGTGTGTCCTGAATGAAGGTATTTCAAAAAATAAAAAGGTTGGGAAGTATTATCTCAAGATTCATTAAGTATATTGAATAATTATCTACATAATGATGGAGTTCAACTTCATGAGATAGATATAGAAATATTTAGCTACTATTATGGCCCCCCATGTCTTTGGCCATCCATTTTCGAAGATTTTAGTGAAATGTTCGTTCTTGGTCTAAACATTGATTTGATAATTATTGATCTTTTGAATCTCACTAAACTTTTTAAGGAAGAACATCTTCAACTATTTCTTCGAGCATTGACTAAAAAATTATTTTCAAGGCCTTCAATTTATTCATCATCCACAAATGAGAACATTATTCTACCATTTAAACCTCTCTCAAGAATCTACATGTTGGTGATTTATATTACATGTAATATGAAGGTGTTATACTATTGGTTCCATATAGTTATGGATTATATTGGACACATATTATAGGTATCAATTTTTGTCAAGATCCCACTCATTTTGAGCTTCAAGGTTTCAACCTCCATTCACAATAATGTAAATTAGAGGAAGGTTTTTACATTTATAAAGATGTATCAACATTTCAAATGATTGGTTCACAAAAAATAGGCAGTCCATTCAAAAATGAACTAGATAACATCTTTTGGGATAAACATATCTCTAATTTCAATGATTCAGATGCATGTGACATGCTAGGGGTATATATAGGAGTTGGATTGGTGTAAGCCTATATAAAATTGTAAATAAATTTATCTTAAATTACAAAGTTAAAGAACACAAAATTTTAATTTTCAATTTTAAAATTGTTTGACAAATTCAAAACAACCAATATAACAACAACCACTTTGATCAATATTAGGTGCATAACATTTTTAATTTATTTTATAGTCATGCTTAATTTTTGAAAGACAACTTATTAACAATATTTTCATGTGTATACTTTATTTATCAAACCTAATAGCTTAGTAATATTTCTATGTGTATTACTAATGGCATTACATGCAAGTGAAGAAATAATAATAATGTAAGATCATATCAATGAACATGACACATCGTAAGTTCAAGAACATAAGATCAAGCATATTTTTTCATTTATATATTTTTTTATTTATTAATAATTCATAATATTGAAATAATATTTTTTCATATGGTTATGTCTCAATTAAAATAGTTCACAATGTAGCTCTAGAACTTTGTGTCTCCAACACAACCACCCATGACATAGCTCTATAGGTTAGTGCCTCCACCAAAACAACACAAGATAAAACTCTACAACAAGACACATTTTTAAAATACAAATATCAAATCAATTTATGACAATAATTTTTAGTTACTACATTATATAATACCTTACAGGGAATAAAGAACCAAAGTTTCAACAAAAGAGTGCACCAATGCAAACTACAAAAATGAAAAAAAAAGTTAAACCCATTTTAATAAATATATAATTATAAAATTTCATACAAGTCTAGAATATATTAATTATCTTTATATATTTAAACACATTACAATTGAATGTTTCTTCATGAATAGGATATTGTAGAAGATAATAAAATATAGACTTGAATTAACTTGGGATTTGGAAGTGTGGGTTCATTTTATTGTTGTGTAGACTTGAATGTGGTTGTATTTACCCATTAAAATATTGTTTGCATGTATAATTTAACCAGTTTAAAACAAAATAATATGTGATATATTATGTCTTTAATACAATAAATTTCGATGTAAAGTATCCATGCATTCTTTATCAATAAAAAAATGATAAAGTATCTTATGCTAGAAACAATTATATTGTTGTTTATTTAAATAGTTTTTATTTTAATGTATCTTATTGGAAATATATGAATTGGGTTCAACTATTAAGGTGTATGTCCATTTGAATTTAGTGATAGTGAACTATGGATTAAAATAGTAAATCCTATTTTGTTTGTTGTGATGGGTTGCATAAACATATAAATATGTATTAGTATGCATAAGAATAGGTAATACTTTCATTACTATAAGAATATATATGTTGGTTGATCAATGTTAAATTCCAATCAACATCATTGAGAAATGATTTATGGAAAAATACCACTATTTCATAATATGATAGAGTCATGGTCAAGTTATAAGGATTAAAAATGAACTTTTAAATGCATATGCATGTTACAAAATTAGCAATAGAAATTGTACATCCATGTATATTGAGTAGTATAGTTACAATGTGTCTAAGCATGTATTCATTTTTATATGTTTTTATATGAATCTTTCTAATATTTAAATAAATACAAAAAAAATGAATCAAATGAAATGCTTTATGTTTTTATGTTACAATAAGAAATGCAAATCAAAATTGCATCAATGACTAGTCTAGTAACATGTAAAACATTTTCTGAGAAAATTTTCATGTTATATTTTTTATAATATAATATTTTTAATAAATGATTTGGTCCCCTTTTAAAAAATTACAAACATTTTAAAGGAGGTAAAAATGACTTCTATAAAACCATTGATTTTGGGGTTGGATGACTTAGTATTATTTGTTCTGCACAAAACAAAATATATGCAAATGTATGATACAAGAAAAAAGGAATATTATAAAATAAAAAATATGTCATACTACATTTGAGCTCATTCCAAATAAATTTTTAAGGTGGAACTATAGTATTTTTCTCACATTGGCATTTGGTCGATGATAGAGGACAATCAAACCATGGGTTACACAAATTCAAATTTCATGTCTATTTGGTGGAAAAGATATTCTAAGTTGTTCTATATAAACAAAAAAAATTGGATGAATTTATTTTTAAATGGAACTTCAAAGATGATTTTTTAATTTCCAACACATTTTTCATTGATTGTAATTCTCATAATTGTTTTACAAATCAAAAATTGAAAATGAGTTATGTTATGTCAAGTAGATATACTGAAAAAAGAAGTTAGAAATATGAAAAGGATTGGAGAACCAAAATGACATAAATCATCACATTATTTGGAGAAATAAAAAAATCCATGCCAATAGTTATGAACTAATGCTTAGATGGATATAACTTCACCTTTCTTTCAAGTGTATTTATTGATTATAAACTATGTTTCTAGTAATAAACATTATCATCAATTTTATACAAATCAATTCCAAATTATTTCAAATATATTTCAATTAATTTCAAACTAATTGATTCTAATTTAGAATTACTTTGATCTAGTTAAGTGTAATTTGATTTATAGTTGGATATTCTTTAAAACTATTGAATTAGTATATTGACACTTGCTCATGAAGATCTTCCTAATGAAAAACAAATAGTTGTCAAGATATTTTATTATGTAGATGAATTAGATTGCTTAATATGTTTTCATCCATAATTTGTCTAGTCAAATGGTGCCATGTGTCCTAGCAATGAAATCTACTTTAAAGGATAAATGATCAGTATGAAGGCCTAGAAGGGTACCATGAGTTTGAAAAAATCTAATATATTTAAAATGATCTGCTCCCAAATGGCTTAAAATAATTCAATTTATTTGGAATATAGAAAACATATTTATGGATAATATAT
>JARHVA010008768.1:0-7500 GCA_037957365.1 Torreya grandis | reverse complement strand
GTAATTAGTGGAATATTATTACTGCTGAGTCATCATCTAAAGTGGGGCATGATTTTCTAGGTGGAGTTAATGTTGAGTTTTTAATGAAACTTGCCAAATGGAACATTATTCTTAGGAAAGGATAATGATATGAATTTAATTAAACTTACTAAACCATGTTGAATTATTATCCTTCATTTAAGTGAAACACTTTCGGGCACGTTTGGAAATAGAAACAAAAGAAGGAAAAAATAGGATCTAAGTAAATTTAGTAGGTGGATGAAGTTAAAAACTACTGGATTTTTTATAATTCATGTCACTTTTCCCCCCCAAAGAAAATAATTCCAATTTGTGAACCCCTCTTGGGACTCTTGGGTATTAATAAGACCTACTTTCATTTTTGAGGATATTTTAGCTAACTAGTGATTTTCTCTTATGGAACATTGTACATGCAATGTTCATTAGATTATCCTAGAATGAAAAATATTGGATGAAGGTGGTATTTGGATAGAAACCTATGGATCCCAAATATTTTAAGATGAAACCCCCATGAGAAATTACATATAAGGATTTGTTATAGAGTTTCAAGGAGTACATATTTAGCTAGTGTATAATGTTGTATGTAAGTTATCGGTGTGATTAGATTTGTAGGTGTTGGTTCCAGATTTGTGGGTTTGATACAAAAAATATCAAGTGTATTTTTAGTTTTAGTTTAGTTTATTTATATTTTTTATTATTATATGTAATCAGATTACTAGTATGGTGAAATTATGTTGTGTTTTGAGTAGTCTTTGTGGTGGATGTGTGTGAAACTAGAAAGAGTTTTCATCCAAATTATGTATTTTAGTATGTAACTATTGTGGGAGTATATTTCAGTAATTTGTAAATTTCTTAGAAATATATTATTATAATAAATTTTACATAGGCATTTGGTTTTAGTAATTGTGATTTTCCATAATAATTGCCAAAATCTGGTTTCACTAGCTAGGTATAAAAAGGTGAAAACCATACATAAATTATGCCCAATAAAAAAGTAAATTTTAGATATGATATTTTAACATAAAATATAGTAGGGATACATGATATTGGTATCATATCCATAATATTTTCATCCTATAGTGTTCTAGTAATAGATGCTTTCTAGTGTCTAGAAACTTAAATACTTGAGAAGAGAGCCCCAATTCTACCAGCCTAAAGGGTGAATATTTTGTTGATAATTCCTAGGGTGAAATCAAGTAAATTGAATTATTTATCATGTGATGATTCCTTATATTATTAATATTTAGTGAAAAAGTAGATATTATTCAAGATAAAATGATTGAAATATAGAAGAACCAAGATAAAATGATTAGTTCCCTTCAAATGCTTTTAGATATCATGCAAAATTTAGTTCTAACTAAAGCATATCAAAAGGGGGAGAATTAAAAAAATGAAATACATGGAAATAAACTTCCATTATATATTAAATAACATAGATATTTGATCGTGAAAAAGGTAAATCTAGAATAAAAATCAAAAGATCTAGAAAGTAAGATCATGAAACCAGAAGAGGTGTTGTATACCTCAAAACCACAAAAGGTAAAAAAATATATTGTGACAATGGATAATGAAGATAAATCATATGTTTGAGAAAGTGAAAGAAATTAAAACTTGGATAAATATACCATGTAGTTAGGAAATATGAAACTTGATAACTCAATGACTTTTGAGGTTATAGATCAATCAAATAATCAACTTAGCAAAGTCAATGATGAAGTATCACTCATGGAATGCATGAGTGATAAAGTTGTTGCTATTTAAAACTCACCCATAAATATTAAATATATTTAATCCATGCTACATAAGGGTGATTTTTAATATATTAATATAGTTGAAGGTAATAACATATTTTATGTCATCAAGATGAGGGTGTTTGGCTTTAGAGGTATCAAAAAAATAAGAAATACATTTATATCATTCCTATGAAAATTAAATGAGTGTCTTGAATAAATTATTTTATGAGGAGGAATCTCAAAATGACCTTATTGGGATATATGTACCTAAGATAAATGCCTCATGGGACACTAATGTTGGTTTTAACCTGTAAAAACTTGCATATCAATAACTAATTGTAAGCAAGTTGATTATATTCATGATTATAGCTTATATCATGAAATTAATAATATTAGTAGAGATTTGATGCTTGACACTTTATTAGTGAAATTTTTTTGTCATTGTAGAAAGTACCATAAGAAGGAGGAAAGAGATCAAATATGTTTAAGAGTATGGGATCCTAGTTATTGTTTAAGACACTTGTTACTAAAGTTTGAAATAGATCTTGTTGTTAAAAGGACACCCATGAATTGAAGAGGGATAAAAGGAAGAAGCTAATGATGGCACACTAGGATCTCTCTCTAGAAAACATAGATACTAGCCTCTCAGAGTTCATGAAGATATTTTTGGATAAAGAAATGCTGTGTTTATTGACAATGGGGCTACCCAAAATTTTATTGATGAGAAAAGGAAACTTAAAGTGGTTTAAGGATTCAATTTCATTAATGTATATGACACACCATACAAGAATAATATTTAGAATCTTGACCTAATCCTTGGATACCTTAATTTTTGTGATGATTTTTATGTTATTAGTTTAAGTGATATTGATGTGGTTTTGGGTGTGTAATGGATCCATTCTTTAGGGGAGAACTCAACAAATCATCAAATTACACAATTTGGATTCAAGTTTTATGGGAAAGAAGTAGCTCTAAAAGGAATATCAAATGGAACTCTATAATTAGTCACAACTATAAGTATTTAAAGGATTTCCCAAGAAATAAAATTGTCATGGGTAGTAAGTTGTTCAATGATGCTTACCAATTCATCCATGGGTAATAAATCTATTCACAACATTGTTATTAGCATATTTTGGTGTTTAATGACTTGCCTCCATAATTACCACTTGATGGAAGACTCAAACACATCATAGAGTGGGGATTAGGCTCTAATACTATTGATATCACACCTTAATACCACCAAAAGAGTTACAAAGAGGAGATAAAGAAGAACATCAAAGATAGATACATCATTCTCAGGACTAATGAACTCATTGATGAACTACATGGGGTAGTGTGTTATTCAAATATTTATTAGAGGTTTATTACCATCATATATGCATAAGGGAGAGGAGATGCCTTAGACAATATTCATATTTCACTAGGAACATGTTGAGTTCTTGGTCATGCCTTTTAGTTTGGTAAATGCACAAGATACCTTCTAGTCATGTATGGATTAGGTATTCAAGAATCATTTGAGAAGATTTTTTTTTATTTTATTTAATGACATTTTGATCTATAGTAAGACTTGGGAGGATTATTTGAATCATTTGAAGATAGTCCTTAAAATTTTAGAGCAATAGGCTCTCTTTGAAAAATAAATTGAAGGTGAGTTTAAAGTGACAGAGATATTGTACCTAGGCCATAACATTAATGCTCTAGGTTTGCATGTTTATCAACACAATATCTAAGCTATTTTGGTTTTTCCTCTTACCACCACATTGACACCAATTAAATGAGTATTTTTCCATTGAAATTACTTTAAAATACTCATTAAAGGGCTTTCACATATATTACCACCCTTGACTAATATGACAAAGGAGGATTTTACATGGACACAAATTGGGTATTTGAGTGTAATTTAATCAAGATTGATAATTTCAATACAAATCATGTTAGGAATTAAATGTATAATTTTTTCCCCTATTTGATAAGGTGTAGAGAGACATTCAAGTGAACTAATTCATTTTCAAAGAAAAGAGTTATCAATAATAAATTGGAAATGACCCATGATTCCCCCTCAAGAGGACATATTAGGTTGACAGAGAAGGATGGACTCTCAAAAAGAGAGAAAGTTAAACTAACCTATGGAATAGATCACATCCAAATGAAATAATGCCTACACGTGGTTACCATCAATGATAAAAATATAATTAGATTTATAATGGGCCCTAAAGATGAGGGCAATGTGAATATTCAATCCAAACATGTAAGGGGCACACTTTAAATGAACCCTATTTGAGAGTGCAGGATGCATGCTTATGACATTGATAAATCCTGAGATAAGTTTTTACACTAAAATAATGCCATCATGGGTAAAAGTGGGTCTTCAAGGTTAGATCACCACTATGGGCCCACTAACCCATTTTTGGTTAAAACTCATTATAAGGGTGAATAATGGTGAAGAGTTAAGGTTTGATCAATAAGGAAAGAGTGACAACCTCTATTCAAAATCTGAAGACATCATAAAAAATGTGACAAAAAACCCCAAAAATTGAATTTGGTCACAAGGATTATTTGAATCATTTGGAGATAGTCCTTAAAATTTTAGACCAATAGCCTCTCTTTGAGAAAGAAATTGAAGGTGAGTTTAAAGTGATAGAGATATTGTACCTAGGCCATAACATTAATGCTCTAGGTTTGCATGTTTATCAACACAATATCTAAGCTATTTTGGTTTTTCCTCCTACCACCACATTGACACCAATTAAATGAGTATTTTTAATTTGAAATTACTTTAAAAGAATCATTAAGGGGCTTTAAAATCTATTAGCACCCTTGACTGATATGAAAAGGAGGATTTTACATGGACACAAATTGGGTAAGAATCTTTTAATAATAATGAGGTAATGAATTCATGTCCTATACTTGTTATTTTATATTTATCATCCAAATTATTTTTATAATGTGATGCTTCAAGAGGAATTGAATTTTTATTCATTTATAAGGAGAATCCCATAATAATTGAAGGTTGGAAGTTGGAAGAATTAGACAAAGGAATATTGGCCATCATACATTCTTTGGCCAAGTTTCAATAATGCTTAAATTGTGAAATATCTGGGGTGAATACATCTCATAATATTTTAAAATTATGGGTGAGTAAGCTCCAATATTATGAATTTTATATAGAGTACATTAAATGGAAAAGGATTGATGTAATTGATGCTCTTCCTAGGATGTCTACCCTATATTATTATTCTATTTTTTTCCAAGTGGAATGTATCTATCATAGAGGAATGTGTTAAAAACATATTTTTAACTAACCTCCTTGATGTTAATGTGAGATAAAATAGATTTTTAGTGATGGTTGCATAGTTAATAAAAAAAAATCTTCCTAGTTTTTGAATCCAAAGTGAAGGAAAATATTTTGAAAAGTTTTCATAATACACAAATAATGGGGCATCTAGTTTCTTCAATATATATATATATATATATATATATATATATATGTATATATATATATATGTATATATATATATGTATATATGTATATATATATATACATATATATATATACATACATATATATATATATATATATATATCTATGTATATATATATATATACATATATATATACATATATATGTATATACATACATATATATATATATATATATACATATATATATATATATATATATATAAGATAAAGATTAACTAGAGGGGTATCAAAGAGCAAGTTATTATGCATATCATAGTTGTGTAGTGGATGCATGGTGAAGAGTTCTAGAGATGTACTTGGGATAGTGGTAATATTTAAAGTAGAAGAGTTAACCCAATCATATTTTCATCGGTTAGCCCAAGTCAAGGATGTAAAGATAAAATCATGCCTTGCATCATGGATCTTATGAAAGTTTAAAGTTATGATTTTGTGATTTATGTACATTTATTTGACATTCATTCTCATAAGGTTAAGCTTTCATTCAAAAAGGTGATCAAATTAAATGAGTGGTATAAGGGTGTTTGGAATGTTAGGCCACATATATCTTGTAGTGCTCTTTTTTATAATTTGGCTTACTTGATAGGTACAAGTTATAGGTTATATTGGACCTAAAATTTGATTCAACATAGTGGTATAATTAATTTTGAGAAGCTTGGGTTACAATTTCTTGGGGACAAGTAATTTTAGGAATGACAGATTTGTCATGTCCCCTTTTTTATTAATTTTATTTTGTGGGAATTATTCCCATTCCAATATTTCTTTGGACTTATTAATGGGAAAAGGAAACTCAAATTTAATTATTTTGGCCCATGTTATTTATTAACCTTAAATTTTTATGCAGGCAAAGTCATTAGTTGAATATTTTTAATGTTGAGTCATCATCCAAAATGGGATGTGTTTTTATAGGAGGAGTTAATGTTGAGATTCTAAGGAAACTTATCACATGGAGCATTGATTTTTACACAAGGATAATTATATGCACTAAATTAAACTTAATAAATCATGTCAAATTCTTATCTTCCAGTTAAACAAATAACTTTTGGGCAAGTTTAGAAATAAAAGCAAAAGCAGTAAAAAGTAGGATCTAAGTAAATTTTGGGCAGGTGGATTAAGTTGGAAAACTAGTGGATTTTCCAATTCATGTCACTCACCCCCCACCCAAATAAATAAATTATATTTTTTCTCCCTATTTTCATATTGGGTACTAATACACCCCTAATTTCATTTTTGAGGATGTTTTGGCTAAAAATTGATTTCCTCTTGTGGAATAATGTCCATGTAATGTTATTCAGATCATCTTGAAACAAAAATATTAGATTAAGGTGGTATTTAGATATAAATACATGTATCAAAATTATTATAGGATAAAACCCCTATTATCCAAAGATAAGGTACCATATAAGAGTTGTTATAGAGCTTCAAGGAGTATAAATTTTAGTTAGTGTACAATGGTGTATGCAAGCTATCAGTGTAGGTAGAATTGTGGGTGTTGGTTTCACCTTTTAGGGTTTTCATAAAATATATATCAGGTGTATTTTGAGTTTTATTTAAGTTTAATTTTATATTTTTTATTATATGGAATCAACTTATTAGTATGGTGAAATTATGTTGTGTTCTGAGTAGTCCTTGTGGTGACAAGGGTTTTTGCCCAAATTGTGTATTTTAGTAAATAAATATTGTGGGAGTATATTTAAGTAATTTTTAATTTTTTTTGACATATTTTAATATAATAAATGTTCCATAGTCAATTTATTTGAGTAATTATGTTTTTTCACAAAAAATATTGAAATCTGGTTTTGGTAACTAGTCTAAAAAGGCCCAAATCATATAGAAATTATCCCTGATAAAAAAATAAATTTTAGATTTGATATTTTCCATTAAATTAATTAGGGATAATTCACATATAAATATTACCAAAATTAATCTCATCATGTATCATAATAGTGTAACATGGGATGGTGCTTCAAGAAAGGACATATCAACATAACCATTGAGATAAATTAAATAAAGTATGGAAATAAATGCTTAAAGAAAATGAAAATAATTAAAATTACCATATAAATACCTTTAATTAAATTTATAATAAACTATTTAATGAAAACATTATAGTCTCGATCATGGAGGGTGCAATACCTATATTTGAGAAACCTTAAGGAAACAAGACTAAAAATAGAAATAATGTTTGTGTACATAGGATGGTTAGAGTAACAAATAATAAATCTAAAAAAAGAATAAATTACTTATAAAATTATAAAAATATGATCAT
>JARHVA010008767.1:277500-415000 GCA_037957365.1 Torreya grandis | reverse complement strand
GCTAAAAATATGATAATTTTATATTTCACATATTTAATATATAATTTTAATCTCATGAGTCGTATTGATATTCTATTTTCATCATTTCACTCCCTTTTAGTAATTTTAATAGTTATGTTCTGGGACATCAGTTTTCTATTCACTATTAGTATAATATCCTATCTTATTTTTCCATTTCTTGCACTCATGTTTAACCATTATTTTAACCCATTCATTTTTTTATTTTTAAATATTTCAAATCCTTGTTTTAGTAGGAATTATATTACAATGATAATTTTACAAATATTAGATAGTTTTTTTTTTCCACTTATCTTACTATGGATAAATTTCTTGGGTTTTGTAATCCTATATCAACCCTTGCTTGATGTCTTGTTAGATTTTTAATGGTTTCTCATTTTATTTATTAGATACTTTTGTATCAAATTATTATCAGTCTCATGTTTCTATTCTTTTCTAATTTTATAATAGTTTCTAATATTTTTTAAATTTACATACATTTATTCACCATCTTGCATATGTGCACGTTGAGTTTTCCCATTTTTATCCTTCTATCCTGAGGGTTTCTTAAATACAATTGTCGTGGCTTCTAAAATCAAGACTATGGTAGTTACATGAATTATTTATGTGGAAATTTATTTCAAAGTTAGCATATGTTAATTTAAATATTTCATTCATTTAACTTTAGTTGTTTTTTTTCAGAATTCCTTTTTAGTTATGATATTTATTGTTGTTATTTATCTATCCCAAAGTACAATCCCATGTTAGAATATTATGATGTGTGATGATATTTATATGTGAATAGATATAAACCACACATTAAAAAATTTATTACCATATAATTATTTAGTATTTTAGGGGATTGACTATGCATCATTATCCCTGTTAGTTAACCCCTTAAAGGGTGCATTGGGAATGGGTTAGGATTATTTCATGTTATTTTTTGAGATATGTTTAAGTATTATTAAATAATTCCTTTATTACTAATATTATAATATACTTTGACTCTATTTATTTTAATTATCTATCTACTTTTCATTCATTTTTAGCCACTATATATTCCATTTATACATCTAGGTTTATATAGTGTGTTCCATGACTATCTCCCTCGTTACTGAAAATGAGCTCGTTGTTAATGTTCTAACTCTATATTTTTTCACCTTTAATTTATTATCTTGGATGATATAGTAATATGTTTGTTGACGTATATCTAAATGTATTATCCTTGCTAATACCATAAGCTTAGAATTTAATGTTAGCTTTGGGAATTGTAGTCACATAATAGAGACCATATTCGATCTCAGACCATTTAAAACAATCATCCTATCTACTTGAACTCGAATTTACGCTCATAATTATTAAAAAGAGGAGTTAGAGGCTTATAAAAAAAGTTGTTATAATTTAAATTATAATGTTTATTTATTATTATTTTCTTATGAAAAACACATATCAGAAGTGAAAGTGGTTATAAATACATAAGAATTACATAATAAGTAAAATAGTCAATATATGTTTGAGAGTCTTTCATTAGGTCAAAGAATTTAATATAAAAATTATAAAACCATTTTTAAAGAATTTATATCAATATTTTTTATTTAAATAACAAATAATTTATGTTCTCTTTCAAAAGATATTATATTTACCACAAATTTCAATTAGGCTTTTGGTCAAACATTTTGCATGCCTATTCTATAACTTCACATTCTCATAAAATTTATTAAGGTATTTTTTCAAAAAAATAATGTGCCTTTTGTATGATTACATAATTCCAATTTATTTTTAAAATAGTCTATGTGCCTATTATATGTTAAAAAATGGTTCTCTGGGTCATGAAATTTGAGAGTGTACCTTGAAAATGTTAGGTTGTGGAGCTAAAAGCTTCATCTGATGCAAATGGTAGCAGGTTCCAGAAGTGGTCACAGTAATCAAAGTTAGATCAGGACAACTGACATCAGTTTAGCAGTAGGTCGAAAGACTGCCGACATTGGTTAGGAATCTAGCTGACGTCGGTCATCTCCAGACAATTGTACAGTGGACCAACGTCGAATCATCTGTTTGCGTTCCAAAACTGGGATCTAATTTTAGACAGACAGTCAATTTGGCATGTAAAGACTAATTTTAGTCTTGAAGTCTACATTTCTAATTATTGTTTGGTTTGTGATCGATTTAATAGACCCATGGGGCTGTATTGTAAGGGTGAAGGATCAAAAGTTGATCTTGTCAAGAATCCAAGGATCAAGGGTTATTTACATGGTAAGTAAGATCAGTTGATCTGTAGGTGTGTGTGTGTGCAAGGTCAAAGGAGATCTGTGGGGTAGCAAGATCAAGGAGATCTGCAACACAACAAGGAGCAAGATTAGGGAGATCTACTTGGAGTACTTTGAGTACTTGGTGGACTAGAAGTAGACAACAATAGTTGAGTTGATTGTCACTTACTAGTGGAAACAACAACTCAGTTATTGAGTTGATTGTGTTTGTAATTGAGAGAGAGAACTCTTGAGGGAGAATTAATGTATGCCCAAGAGGTGTGGGAAGTGTGTGATTTCTTCATTGTATTTCCTTCTGGAAGAGTGTTAATACATGATTTTATTGTCTCTCATATTCTGTGATGTTTCTAAATTCAAGTTACATATTACTTCTAGTTTAATTTCATGTTTAGTTGCTTATACAAAGGTAATCAATTGTGCTCTCAAGGAGTTAGATCCTAACAAGTGGTATCAGAGCTTGGTTCAGAGCATGGTTCACTAACACCTTGGTTTCAGAGTGTGTTAAGTGTTTATTGATTACAGGTCACTCACAGGGGTTTTTAGTTTGAGTGGGAGTAAAGTAATGGCAGAAGAATGTAAACTAAGAATAGGGAAATTCAATGGCAAGAATTATCAATTGTGGAATTGTGGAAAGAAAGGGCAGGTAAAGAAAGATTGTTGGTTGGTAGAATATCAACATGAAGGAAATAAAGAAGCAAATGATGCAGGTATTGTTGCATGGGATGCTCTTATATGTTCCTTAGATAAAGTAGAATCTTGGGTTTTATATTCTATTGCCTCTTTCCATGCAACCCCAAATAGAGTATTTTCCCATGATTATGTCCATGGAGACTTTGAAAAGATTTATTTATGGTGTTGGTGAGCCTGTGTCAAATTATTGGCAATGGGAAAGTGCAGCTAAAATTGCAGACAGGAAACACATGGGTGTCGAAGGATGTCATGCATGTCCCAATCTTGAAGAGGATTCTAATTTCTGTATGAAAGTTGGGTGATGAGGGTTGAACAGTAACTCTCATAGCGGTATCTTGGAAAGTATCCAAGGGTGCACTTGTATTAGCATGTGGTAAGAAAGTAGGTACTCTTTATCTATCTACTTGTATTACTGATTCTCCTTCTAGCTTTATCTACTTCAAATGTAGATGCAAAGATGTGGCTCTGTAGGCTTGGTCACATGAGTTAGAAGGGAATGCATGTTCTTAAGAGGAAATTTGATGTCTTTGACAAACATAAGAACTTGAAAGCCTTCATTTTCAAGGAGAAGATGATGGACAAAGATTAGCTCAAGGGGTTAAATAATTTTGAGTAGGTCAGTGTTGATTTGGACAAGTTTATGATCCAAAATGAGCTCACAGGTAAAAATCATCACTCACAGGAAAACATAGTTACTGACATTGGTCAGGTGAGAACCAATGTCAAACAAGAAGGAACTGACATCGGTCATGTGCAAACTGAATTTGGTGATGTCAGGACAGGTGGACATCGACGTTGATCAAGGAATCGATGTCGGTGATTAGGAGGAATTGTCATCGGTCAGGTGCAGACCGAGTTCAGCCAGATGATGATTGAGATTGATCACTATTAAAACAGATTTTGGGTAGACATCAAACTATCAAGGAGTGTCAAATGCCCATGAAGAGGACTGAAAGGGTAAGTAGGCCTCAAATTCATTATTCCCCTTCTTTACACTACTTGTTGCTCACTGATGGTGGAAAACTAGGAAGTTTTGAAGAGGCAATGCAGGTAAAATCTAGGAAATAGTGGGAGCATGGCATGAATGAGGAAATTGATTCCTTGGGAAAGAACCAAAAGGGAGATTTGGTAGAGTTGCCAGCTGGGATGAAAGCACTAAAAGATGAATAGATTCCTAGGTTAAAGAAAGGAGAGAATGGATAGGTGAGACAGAAGGCCAAGTTATATGGTCTTGAGCAAGCTCCAGGATAGTGGTATAGGTTTGACAGGTGTATGACAAAGCACAGCTTTAGTCAAAGTCAATGTAATCACTGTGTTTATTTTACTAGGTTAGATAATGGTCATGACATTATATTGTTATTGTATGTAGTGTATATGCTTGTTACAAGGTCACACATGCATGGATTTGCTAAGCTAAAGGTAAAAGTAGCTCAGAGGTGTGCCAGGAAGGATTTAGGAGGAGCTAAGAAAATCCTTGGCATGAGTATTTTTAGAGACAGGGAAATTCATAGGTTGATTTTGTCTCCAGAGGATTATGTGAATAAGGTAGTGGAGAGGTTCAATATGCAGGATGCAGAATCTGATTAGCACACCTATGGTTGGATAGTTCACAGAATAGTGTCCTAAATCACATGATGAGGTTGAGTACATGAGTACTAGACCTGATATTGCCCAAAAAATGGGAGTTTTCAGCAAGTTTATGGCCAATCTAGGAAAGGAACACTGGAAAGTAGTTTAGTGGATTCTCAGGTATTTGAGAGGGACCAACAGTAGGTATTCATGCTATGCAGGGTCAAGCACTTCCCTACATGAGTATGCAGATTCAGATATGGCAGGTGACTTGGATGATAGGAGAAGCACCATAGGATATGTGTTCAC
The DNA here is from genome assembly GCA_037957365.1 of Torreya grandis. NCBI lineage: Eukaryota > Viridiplantae > Streptophyta > Pinopsida > Cupressales > Taxaceae > Torreya > Torreya grandis. Next base: position 410,168 of record JARHVA010008767.1, on the reverse strand, counting down.
TATTGGTGGTATGGTAGTTAGCTGGATTTCTGAGATGCAGAAGGTTTTTGTAGTCACAGTGGCTATCAAGGATAAGAACCCTATGGAAATGTTAACAAAGCTAGGAACAAAGGATAAGTTGAATCTTGATTCAAATTTTGTTGGTCTTCAAGATTGAACTTGAAGAGGAATACAAGATAGGAAACAAAATTAGATGATGTACAGGTACAGGTGTAGCTGTTTATCTCCAAGTGGGAGATTGTTAGGTTGTGGAGCTAAAAGCTTCACTGATGCAAATGGTGGAGGTTGTTGAGTGTCACAGTAACTAATGTCGGTCAGGCCAACTGACATGTCAGTCAGGAGTAGACTAGAAGCTACTCGAGATTGGTCAGGAATTGGCTGACGCCGGTCATCTCCAGACAGACAGCGACCAATGTCAGTCATCTACGTGTTCTAGAATTAGTCTATTTTAGATAGACAGTCAGTTTGCATGTAAAGACTAATTTTAGTCTTGAGTCTGCATGTTTCTAATTATTGTAATTGGGAAGTCTAATTATTGTTTGGTTTGGGATCTATTTAATAGACCCATGGGGCTGTATTGTAAGGGTGAAGGATCAAAAGGACTTGTCAAGGACAAGGACAAGGGTTCTTCCAAGTGTAAGATCAGTTGATCTGTAGATGTGCAAGATCAGGGAGATCTACATGGTAAGTAAGGTTAGTTTATCTACAGGTGTGTGTGTGTGTGTAAGGTCAAAGGAGATCTACGTGGGGTAGCAAGATCAAGGAGATCTGCAACACAACAAGGAGCAAGATCAGGGAGATCTACTTGGATTACTTTGAGTACTTGGTGGACTAGAAGTAGGCAACAATGGTTGAGTTGATTGTCACTTACTGGTGGAAACAACAACTTGATTATTGAGTTGATTGTGTTTGTAATTGAGAGAGAGAACTCTTGAGGGAGAATTGTTGTACGCCCAAGAGGTGTGGGAAGAGTGTGATTTCTTCATTGTATTTCCTTCTGGAAGAGTGCTAATACAAGATTGTATTGTCTCTCATATTTTGTGTTGTTTCTAACTTATAGTTACATATTACTTCTGGTTTAATTCCATGTTTAGTTGCTTATACAAAGGTAATCAATTGTGCTCTCAAGGAGTTAGATCCTAACAGAAAATCCTTTTCGGGCATGTTTTTAAAACATTGTGTTCAGGGAAATAATGTCTCTTTAAGACATTTTTTCAGCCATATTATCATCCCTAGCATATATTTGAGATTTTTTCTTTAGTTCAAATGGACTGAGATATTGTTTTGTTAATAATTTTTAACAAATATATAGAATCATTCAATTCTATAAAATCAAATGTCATTGAATCTTTAATTTAACTAATTTTTTCATAGTTAAATTATTATTCATAGTAATTCATTATTTGCAATAGTTTGGGATCATAGTTTTAAAATTTTAATCCATAAATTTATTTGAGGCATATTCTTAAACTCAAAAATAATGAATGTGCCTTTTGTAGGGTTTCACATTTACCCTATATTTCAACCAATCATTATGTAAAACTTTATTTATATCTATTTCATGAATTCAAATTGATATTAATTTGATTTAGGGGCTTTATCAAATAGTTCATTTGCCTTATCTCTCATTTCACATTTCAGATTCATGTTAATAAATTTTCTTGTTAACCTATTATATTTTCGAGAATGATTTTTTAAGTGAGAGTTTGAGAGATTACATTTAAAATCTTTTTCATGCACACCATGCAATAATTTTATTCCATGAAATCATGCTTACTTAAGTTTTTTTTTTTTTTTTACCACAACTTCAATTTTATTATTAATTAATGACATATCATATCCATTAGGTACTCCATGGGTTGTAGCTTAACATTTAAATTAGATGCATGCAGATTAGAGTGACTAATTCCTAAATTTTACTAATGATTAGGCCACCCAAAACAAGGGACACTAAAATTGGGTTATTGGCATAGTGGAGGTATGGGGGAAAAGAATTACCTTTGTTGTAGATCAGATGTGGGTTTTCTTATCCCATCATTAACTTGTATAAATAAAATAAAATATTGACTATGCTCCAACACCACCCTAGCTTTGAATTATACCTTGTGATCATTAGTTAATGAATTAAAGTTAATTTATTAAATACATTTCTTGCATAGTCATGTTTATTAATTTTTCAATGTAATTTTATTAAAAAAAAACATTATCATAGTCAAAGAGATGAAAAAATTAATGTCATGTAATAATTCTAATGTACTCATGTCCATCGACATAAAAATAAATTATAACTATTTTGTGCCACATATCATAGGTGATATCGGGATTCACTTAATATGTTTTTATTCTCTTCATCATCACCTTCTTCTCCCCAAGCTCTCCCCTCCAATTGCATTGCTTATTATATTGGTCTAATTGGATGCCTAATTTTTAATTCAACTGTTATTGAATTTTTATAACTTACCACAAGTTTTTAATGACACAAATTTTACTCAAGAGTGAAGTCCTTGCACAAGATTCATATGTTGATTCCATTATCATTTGAATAATTAATAGGAATATAAATTAAAAGTAACACATAAAAAGGAGTAAAAAAATTATGGTATTGATATTGGTTTTGGTATTGATTAAAATATTTGAGAGACATTACAACATTTTTTATTCTTTTTATAAGTTTGACTTTCCCTTGCACCATGATGTAGGCTCTTTATCACCGATTTATGTGAGAACACTTTTACACATGATACATACTCTGTCATTGATATTATCTCACATTATTGTAGTCATTTTTCACCATTAATAAATTTATAAAATCCTTATTTATAATAATACTAGGTCTCAATCAAAATTACGTAAAGTTTATTTACATCACATACATTTTATTATGGAGCCACAATCAAATATATAGAAACAATTCATATCCATAGATTCTAAAACATATAATGATTATAAAAATGCATAATAATTATAAATACCTAATTCATTTAAAAAATTGACACTCCTTATTTTTAGTGTGCCTTTTTTATAGAGGACATGTGGAGGTGTAGCTTTTACGTCCACACATGGGATATCGTGCATTATAAATAGTGATGAGATTGATCCATGTGTAATAGTTTATCAGTCCAAGTGATAATATTCAAAATTACATTATACGCATGCCCACCAATAAGAATACCTATAACACGGTAACACATGTCTACATTTATAAAAATTAGAGATTGAGATTGATGATGAAGAGGATCAATTTCATAAACCTTTTCCAAGCCAACACCGACAAGGTTTATAATAAAAAAAATTGAATTGTATGGATATGTATGATTATGATAATGTGTGAAAATTCAAATAGGGAAGCTTTTAAATTCTACCATAACATTAATAAATATATTATTGTATAATATTTAATATAATTTATAATATCAAATAATAGTTTTTTATATATAAAATATATTATAATGTTACATACTTATATATAATGAATTATAAAGTATTATTTAAAAACTCATAATATATTATATTATGGGTCAATTGGTGAGATGAAAATGTAGGGAATGAGTACTTTATTGGATCCCACCCACGTTTAATACCACCTAAGACCCAATAGATCAATTATTCTTGCATTTACATATCCATCTAGGTGGAGGGTGCTCACCCTATGAGCTGAATAAACTCTATGTTGTTAGACCATACCTCCATACCGAGGAATTCAAAAAACATTATAATATATTATACTATATTTGTATACATACATACATATATATTTTTATATGGCACATGTTTAAATTAGAATAATTTTTTGAGACAAATATCTTCTATGTTTTATTTTGGCTTGCATATATGAGTCATTACACATGGATGGATTGGATCTCTGAAATATCCTCCCCCTTTCAATAATTTTTAAAAAATAATTCAAATTACATATCCATTTATATCTATACATGTATGAGGTTTTATCTAATTGTGCGTGTTTGTTATTAAATAATTTATTTCCATCCCCATATATATATATATATATATATATATATATATATATATATATATATATATATATATATATATATATATATATATATATATATATATATATATCTGTGTGTGTGTGTGTGTGTGTGTGTGTGTGTGTGTGTGTGTGTGTGTGTGTGTGTGTGTATAAAATTTTATTATATGTTCAAGGGTAATGTTGAATACATAATTGTCAAAAAAATATTCATGACAAGTAGGGTTGACAATCAAATATATGCTCTAGACACAATTAAAACTACAAAGCACATTCAAACATTATCATCTATGGTTGGGATAAATGGCATCTAATTTTTTTGTGTTAACATATGTGGTTTATAAGACATGGATGCATTGTATCTCTCAAATATTATCCCATATTATGATCCTTATTAACTAACAATTCAATTCATAGAGTCAATTATATCCATCCTTGTATTTTGTTGTATGTAATGGTGAGTGTGTGTTATGAAGTCATTTATATCCATCCCCATATACAAATATATATTTAAATATATTATTAATAATAGTTTACCATACCCACACCCTCTCCCAAGGATCCTATCATTCATTAACATTTAATTTAATCCTCCTCCCCCAACCCCATAACACATATAGTAATTTATACACTACAATAGTATTCATAATTATAAATATATATCATAATTATCTATATGATTTATTGTATACTAAATTTTAATATATTATATTTATAATTACTATATATAAATTTAAATTATAGTATTAAGTGGAGTCTCACATTAGATGTTTAACTCTACCACAATCAAATAAATATTAATAAATCATGCCCCATTGTTGACAACATAAAATATCCAACAAAGATGTCACCATGTAAAAAGTTACAAACCACTTTTAAAATGGGTTTAAGGCATGTAAATCCACTATATGTGTTGAATACAAGTTTAATGTATAATATGAACCCTCTCATATCTGAATTCACTTGAAATACCCTATCATTAACCCTCACGATCACTGTGTAGCTCTACTTGAAACATTTCACTACTTTGCCATTGATCAAACTTACCATGAAATAAAATGTATCCCTTGTTGGGTGTTCAAAAAATGTCATTTCATATATGACATGCCATGAATACATTAATAATAAATTACGCAATTAAATTAATAATATATTTTATTATTGAACATACCTAGATTAATACTTACGTTAATAAAGAATAAATATATGGTTATAAAATATATTATTTTGAATTAGGTGAGAGGTTGAACCCATTGGTTAGAATAATTCATTACACTTATTATCAGGTTTAACTCAAAGAATTAGAATGAAGATTAAGAATACATTTTAGAGGAAGATTGATTGGATTGGGTGAATTCCTTTCTAAAATAATGCATATCCATTGTGGGTTTTTTACCTCCCTGAGGTTTTCTGACATTTATCACGTGTTTTGAATTTTCGTTATTTACAACCATTATACATATATAAATCATGGACCTATGTATATGCATAATTTAACATGAATTCAAAGAAATTTTTATATGGATTTGGTTGGAAATACCCCATTTTGCATCCTATGTAAGCAATTATTTACATACAAAATCAACCTTTTAGGCCTAGAGTATGGCCATAAAAGGTACAAGTGATAATTTAAAATTGTTAAGAATCACCTTGAATCCTATGGATTACATATTTGTATTTTGAGTTAAGTAAATTAAAAAAGACTCAAAAACAAATATTACATGCAACCAAATTTAGCCTGTGGCATTATAATATATCGTAGTATGACATATGTGGGTTGCAAACCAAAAAAACATGTTTTTTGACACAACTTTTCAATTTTTTTTCTTTTTTGTTCATAAATAGGTTATTTAATAGTTGTACAATAGTTTTCAAACCCTGATTTAGCCTCCTACTCTCTCCCTATTATTTCCTTGACCCCATGCTACATCATGGCTTCTTGTAGTGTTCTAAAATGGTAAGTATATAGTTTTAAAAAAGATGTAAAAAATATTTTATTAAATAAACCAAATTTTCCATTCAACCAAATTGGGGGAGGGGGAGGGGGATTAACACTTTCCAATTTGAATCTTTAACCTAAGAAGTAAAATATTATAATTTGATTCTCATATGGATGTTATTTTTTATTTTTTATTTATGTAAATTTTATTTTATATGATTTAAATATCCCATATTGAATTTAAACATTTGTATATTTTTTAAGGAGAGTTGGAAGTTATAATTTTGAATATTACATGCAATAGAGAGGTACAAGGTTCAAAACACACTAAACCTATTGTTTTCACCACAAATTTTTACATGGTCATTTTTGTTATTAAACAATATAACTAATTATCATATTATTATTTATCCCTCATAAATTTTTTTTTGTGACACTTTTGACAATTTTGAATATTAAAATTATTGTAATTTTGTATGATTTTTTAATTATTTTGCATATAATTAAGTGATTACTTTTGTTAGAATATTTTTTTGTATTTATTCAAAAAATATATAAAATCACATTAAAATTTAATTTTCAAATAATTTTAAGTGTTTTTTTGATATAAAATATAAAAATTAAAGTGTCATATTTTTAGGAAAGTTATGTATTTTAAAAAGGAATTATTACACAAGTTTCAAATGTTAAATGGGTCAAACTATAAAATTTTCAAAATGCATATTAAATCTGAATTTATGGATTGAAAACATTGTAACATTTTTTTCAATATTTAAAAAACCCATTAGGGATACATATCATGATCAATCTTACAAATTCATTTCAACAAAAAATACAAGAATCGATGTTTATCATTTTGAGGAGTGTAAAGGTTGATTTCATATTCCATTTTTGTAATCTAGAATTACCTCTTGATGCTTAGAAAATCCTTGAATATATGCATGATGGAAATTGTCTCTCAAAAATAATTAAAGTTATACTTGAATTACTTACCACTCCCATGAAAGGTCACAAAAATGTATTTAATTTTCTTACCAAAAAAAAATCTTAGTTATATTGTTGTAATTGTAATCTTATTCATGATTAGATTTTATAATTTATTATTTAGTCCATAATTCCAAAAACAAATTAAAATTTAATTTCTATTATTAATTCTAAATATGAAATAGAGTAAGTGATTCCTGACCAAACTACACTCTCTGCTCTTCATATTCAAAAACAACAAGTGATGTCAAATGTTGATTCTAAGAATAATTCCACTTGGTTATTTATCATGCTTAATAATGGTTCTAAAAGCATAAGAAACTAGAAATTTAATTCCAAACCTAAACCTACCAATGGAAAAAATGGCAACAAGAAATATGGAAATAAGAATCATAAAATCAAATTTAATGGAAATTATAATGTGTGGTAAATTTAGACATAAAAGGAAATATTATTAAAAATAATAATTGATATATGAAAAAACTATAAAAATGAAAAACACAATAAAGTTTCTAATTAGAATCGAAAGAAAAATTAAAATTACAATCATGATCATAATACTAACACTATTGTTGTGTATGTTATCTTATTTGATTCTTATAAAAAGGAATTGATTGTAGATAGTGGTAATGTTGTCACCAAATCTTATACCCTAGAAGAGAGTTTTCAAACCTCTTCCATATTTGGGTAACATGGGAACACTTCCATGTATGTGGGTGTACCAATAGTGGAAGTGAGCCTCTAGATCTAAGGGCTAGATCCCTAAATGTATCTTGCAAATCTTATTACTTATCTAATTCTTGATTGTGAGGGTAAAATGGTTAGAAATTACATGAAATAAACCTATCATAAAATGGTAATGAACCATGATGTTTTTCTAAGATTGTCATACTCTATCATAAAGAGACAAGGCATACAACACTAGTCTAAGAGTCCAAGAATACACTAGAATTAGTGTTTCAATATGAAGGTGACATACATGATAACTATCCAAGATAAGTCAAACCATAATTATTCAAAGATAGTAAGGCTTATTTTACACTTAAAAATAGATACGTATACTTAACAACACTTCATATGACCTGATAGGCTAGAATAACTTGCATCAAACATGGAAGGATTGATATAAAGCAAGGATAGATTAATATCTCTTAACCATTCACTATACATCTCTTAATACACTTGACAAGTTAACATATGAACTAAAACTAGACTACATTTATTTTTCTAAGGAAAAGAACAATGTCAAAACCAGTAGGGCTTTGCCATACATGGTGTGGTATATATTACAAATACCAAAATGGTGGATACTTATAGAATTTGAGAGAGATGAAAAAAGAAATAAGTTCAAGATTCACGATTCACTAAAACACATTTCCAAGAATGAGAACTAGTTATGTTGAAGGTGAAATCGAGTGTGAAATAGACCATGAATGTATCTTAATATAAATGTCCATATGAATCATGATAAACTATCCAAAACTATGCATATATTTTTTGACTAACTTTATGAAACTACCATCATCATGGATCATCCCTCAAGCCTTTAAAACTAAAATAGGAGAGTTGACACATACACTATGACACTTATAGATGTTTTTAGGTTTTTTATATTTCTTCTAGACATTTGCATTTACCATTTGTGGTCACTCATTGATTTTTTGGACTTCATTATTTACATCTAATAGTTGTTGCTTATCTTGGACCTTTATTATGCTTTCATGGCAACATATTTATTTAAAGATATTATTTTTATATAGAGTACTTTGATCCTACATAGTTACCAATGTGGCATTATTTACCATTTTGCTCCTTCTATTATAAATATTTAACATATATCCCATCTTCTCCATCTGGATTCTAGTTAAATTTTCATAATCAAACCCACCTGAAGTCTCTCTACGTAAATTTTTAACACTAACCTTCAATCATTGACCTAGGGTCCCAAGATCATGACATATGTTAGTGATGTGTTTGATCTGAGTTCGTTGACCTTTAACTCTCACTCACACAATAAGATCAAAATAAATGAAGGAATGTGAGCCCTCAGATTTATCCTTTACCTATAAACTCTATTCAAGCTAATACCACTTGGTAGTCTTGTATTTGCATTCAAGATCCATTTATAATCTACCTACTTTATGCACTTTTGTTAGGTGGTGTCCTCTTAAGGTCCTTGAATTTCTTAACTCATCTCACATTATTGGATCAAGATGTATGATGTAATATGTACTAACATATCTACCTGGACTCACCATTTGAACCCAAATGACTAACTTACAACCCTAAAATTGATATCCTCACTCCCATCATTTGACATCTTTGTGATCATCATTGATGTCCATGTGACAATAAATTTTAGTCTCTAATGGAGATCTTTTTTCTTTGTCTTAAATTTGGCATCTATGTGACTATAAAATATGTTCATGAGATTGTTATTTACATCTGTGAGTCCATAAAAATTTAAACTCTAGTTGTATTTTTAAATCAAATGACTATTTTTTAGGGCCTAAATATGACATTATCACAAATGTCTTATGCTTTAGGTCCAACTTCGAATGCTCATAACTTCAGCTATAAATCTCATATGGGCATGAAAATTTTAGATGATGGTCTTGGCATGAATAAATTGATCGTGTTTTCATATTTTAGCTCACATGGTCTTCTTGAGGTGTATTTATAACATACATAAACATGTTTCTTGATGTGTTCCGATGTGATGTGTATGATGGCTTGGCCCCTTAGACTCGACAAGATGAACTTTGAAGGATTAGATCTTGAGATAGAAGACTCATCAAGATATGAAACTTGCATATAATTGTATTGGCACTAATTACATTGATTGTGTGTGGTCTGATAGTGACACAAGGTTTTATAATCATATTTATAAATTTCACAATAAAGTTATCTAATCTGAATCCTGTGTGACGTGTAATGATAGTCTACTTCATTTGTCTTGTGTTAGCAACTACTTGCTTGATCTTTGAATCTATAAATATACACTGAGGTATAAGCAAAACCATTTCATACTTTAACTACATGAACACCTTGAAAACCTATCAATTTTTTATGTCTCTAAAATGATCCCTAAGATATAACATGACACAAGGACTAAACTAGATAATGACCAAAACTAGAATGGCATATGAAATGACATTAGATGAAATATACAACACCCTGTGATGATATAATAATCCCCTATACACTATTTTGACTAAAGGGGGTTAAACCATTTTGACTTGAAGTAAAAATTGTCAACATCTTTGGTAGTTTCCAAAGGGTGGCATATTTCCTATGCCATTACTAGTTGCCTAATCTTGTTTATTGGGTTATGGATTCACATGAATAATAGGTTTAAAATATAAATTACCTTGAAAACACACCAAATAATAGAAAAAAATAGGGACATAACATGAAGTATAAACAAACATATGTTCAACCAGAATACTTGAGGAATACAACACACACACAACTGAATCAAAACATACACCTATTCTACTATTTACAAAACTAAACTTTACCACTCAATAGCAAGGTTTGAAATGTATCCCATTCACTGAGATAGGTACCTATTCTCCATGTATCCTTACTAAATGAGAATATTTAATTTTATTACACTGGATGATGAGATATAGTCCACTCCATAGGGTATCAAATTTGGTATGTCTCCCCAGTATTGATCTATCTTCATCCCATTTCAATACTATGTCACCTTCTTTAAATTATGTTGGAGTTTCTCTCTTATCAAAATACCTATTCATCAGTACTTGATAATGTTCCATATCTTGATGAGGTTTATCTCTAGTTTCCAATAACTCCATTAATTATGTCAATCTCACCTCTAATGTAGTATTCTGAAACAAATCTAATTGATGTGATAGCTCTATGGTAGGTAGTTATTGATAGATAAACAACCTAGCCTCTCTTCCATAGACAAGCACGCCATTAAAATTCCATATTGACCTCTTTGGAGTTATCTTATCAACCCATAAGGATGTCTTAAATTTAGTGTGCCAAGCTCTTTGGTTATGCTTCAAGGTTCTCTTGATGATTATGATTACATTATTGTTAGTAAATTTAACCAATTCATTACCTTGAGGGTATTAGTTGAATGAAGTGATAAAAAATATGTCATTACTATTTGTCTAATCAGATGTTGTATCACCCATAAAATCATGAAAATTATCTAAAATAATAGTAGGAGTGTCAAACCTGGTTATGATGCTCTCATATAAATCTAAGATAACATTCTCATTAGATTCTTTAAACTATACTAACTCAACCCATATTTTAAAATAGTCAATCATTGTGTGTATCCATTTATGACCAACAATTGATGGGGAGTTTATCATGCCAATGAAATCAAGACCCCATTTTATGAAAGGTTGATCAAATTGGATATGATTAAAAATAAGAGCCAAAAGATTCTATTTTCCTACAAATAAATCACATTATACACACCTTCTCACCTAATCATGGTAGTCTTTGAAGAGGCTAGGATAATAATATCCTACCCTCATGAACTTGGTAGTTGTGGTTCTTGGAGAGAAATTACCTCTTATTTTCCCATTATGAAACCTCTTGAGAAACATCCTAAACTGGTCATTAACAATGTATATTAATAGCACACTATTGATGTCCTTATTAAAAACCACACCATCCTCAAGATAAAATGTAATAGATGGAAATATAAAATATATCCTTTGTGATCTACTCATATTATTAGTATACTTGCCATTTTGAAGAAATTTGATCACATCTTGTGTCTAACTTTCTATATGCAAGGAACCATCTAGTTGGGAGCAATAATGATTTACTAGGACCTCTTATTTTGGCTCATGAAGGTATTATGCTAGATGTTTGTCAAGGCCTTTAACCCTTATTAACTTTTTCACCTTGATATCAACATCATATTCCATTACCTTAGTGATCTACCCTATTCTCTTCTCACTAAGGTCATTTCTCAAAAGAAACTCCTTGGTACTACACTGAGAAACCATAACACTAATTTTATTCTTTAAAACCATATGCCTAAACGTTTTTAATACTATTACATAAGAAAGGACTTGTTTCTCCACAAAGTTGTAATTAACATCATAATCTTATAAGATTGACTAAATAATATAATTGGCTACTCCATCATGTCATCATTATTTTACATTAACATGGATAAGATAGTATCAAGGTTAACCGATGAATAAAACATGAGGTATTTAGTAAAATTAGAATTCATAAGAGTAGGATGACATTTACTTTCTTTATGGCTTCAAAACATCTCTTATCCTCTTTTTTCCAAAAAAACATTTTCTTTTTCTTGATAATGGATGTAATAGGCTTCACCAAAGATGAAAAACTAGGTATGAACCTCTTTAAAAAAAGTATCTTACCCAATAAATTATGAAGAGATTTATTATGCAAATTTTTTGGAAATTGAAGAGATGAAGAATTTATCCAAGCTAAAGATGGATGAGCTTCATGGTATTCTTACAGAATATGAAATACAGACTGAACAAGCTAAAACTTCAAAGAGAGAAGCAACTTTCAAGACATCAAAGAAAGACAAGGATAAAATTGAAGAATCAAGTGATAAATCTAGTGATGATAAAGATGAAAATGGAGCTCTATTCATTCATAATCTAAAAAAGGGCACAAGTAAATATCAAGGAAAATTACCTTTTAAATGTTTTAATTATGGAAATATTGGACATTTGTAGCTAAATGCCTAGACAAGGGTAATGATGAAAATGAAGAAGGAAAATATATATACAAGAAGAATTTCAAAGGAAAATTAAATAAGGGATTCAAGAAGAAGAGTTTGTATTCTAAAGATCCTAGCTCAGCTGAAGATAGTGGAGTCATTGACTCAAAAGAAGAAGAGATTCTATTCATATCCAAACATGAAGATAGCTCTACAAGAAAAATTATAGATGATTAACAAGAAGAATAGGATGAAACTGAAGTGAATTTGGAAGGAGAACTCATTTGTGCCTTAGAAGAGTTAAAATCTCCTGAAAATAAGAATTGAATATTAAACCTCTAGATTGAGAAAAATGAAAAGAAGTGAAAGGAAATAATTGAAGATCTACAAGAACACTTTGAAGAAGCCAAGAAGAATGAAGAAGATCTAATGACACATTTGAAAATAATAAGTAAAGAATGTATGTTATTTTAATTGTCTTCTTTAAAAGTAGATCTTGAGAAAATAAATAAAGCAATCAATGATAGAGCAACCAATGATTCAAAATTTGAGAATAACACTAATATATTGATTAAGATATTAGAAAATAAAATATAAATGTCAGATAAGATAGGTATTATATTTGAAAAATAGAAAGAGGAGGTCACTACTTTCATATACAAGGCAAAAGGAAAGAGTTATGCTGAAGCTCTTACAAAATAAGAAATAAAAAGGGAAGAAGTTAAGAATACAGAGGACATCTCAAACAAAGAAGGTTGGAGGGAACATAACTACTAAAGGTAATCAGGTTAGAGATATATAAATAGGTCCTATTTTTATGGTTACTATTTTTATTATAATGGATATGGTCATAAGAATTTAGAATGTCAAAAAAGAGCTAACAGTTTCAGAAATAAGGAGAAGGAGAGTCATGGAGAGTCAAGAAAAAGCCACAACTCTTTTGCTCCTCTATCAAGATTTAATGAAGAGGACATAATTTATTAAAATTGAAACAAATTTGGACACATATCCTAGTATTTTATAAGTGTGTTTGAGTCAGTCGAGAAGGACCAGAGTTTCAAAACTCCATTCATCAAGAAGAAAGTTTAGACAGGTTCATGGAAAAAGAAACAACCTGAAAAATATATGTTGATGCAGACTACTTTGCATGTGAGAAATGAAGAAAATGCATGGTTAATTGATAGTGGATGTTCAAGGCACATGACAAGAGACAAGAAAAATATCATAACCTTAAATAATATCAATGGTGGCATAGTGAAATTCAGAGACAATACTACTACCAAAATTGCTGAAAAAGGTACACTAAGTTTGGATAATGGTAGAATTAAACTAAAAATGTTTTATATGTATAAGGTATTAAAAATAATATTTTAAGTGTAATTCAAATGTGTGATCAGGGGAACACACTAAATTTTTATTCATAAGGTTATGAAATTAGAAGAAAAGATTTAGATATGTTGATTGCAGATGCTCAGAGAATAGGCAATAAATTGTACATGCTATCAGACATCAAAGGTCAAAGATGTTATTTGAGATAGATTGAAGAAAGTTTTATATGGCATAGGAGAATAGGTCACATAAATTTTTACAATCTTGTCAACATCAGCAAGAAGCAAGTAGTCATAAATCTTCCAAATATTACAAATCCATCTAACACACTTTGTGAACCTTGTCAGCTTGGGAAACAGGCTAGAAGGTGGTTCAAAACAAAAGAATACTCAAATACTCATATGTTATAGCTTATTCACACTAATCTATGTGGACCTATGATAATGCAATGTACTCAAGTTGAGAAATATTTCTTGTTGCTTATTGATGATTTTTTACGTATGAATTGGGTAATGTTTTTAAGGAAAAAATCAAAAGCTTTCAGACATTTCAAAGCATTCAAAACATTAGTTGAGAATGAAACCAATTTGAAGATCAAGTGTCTAATATCATATCAAGGAGGAGAATTCATGTCAGATAAATTTATTGATTTTTTTGAAGACCATGGAATAAAGAGACATTATGTAGTGGTTAGAACTCCACATCAAAATGGAGTAGTTGGAAAAAAATAGAATAATTCAAGAGATGGTGAGGACAATGTTAAATGAATCAAAGATAGCAGATAAATATTGGAGAGAGGTAGTTGCTACAGCAGTGCATATTTAGAATAGAGACTTATTGAGAGTTAGTAGTGACAATAATCCTTATGAGCTATATAAAGACAAACTAGTAATAGTTGATTTTTTTGGAAGCAGATGCCTCATAAAGAAAATCGATGAAAAACTTGGTAAGTTTGAATCTAGAGTAAATGAAGGTATATTTATTGGTTATTATTACAAAAGTAAATCTTATAAATGTTATAATAAAATAACCAAGAAAATTGTTGAAAGTACAAGTGTCAGGATAGAATAAGATGGAACACAAAGAATCAATGATCTAGTAGACATTCTTGAAATCATTGAAGATGAAGGTTTTAACAAATAAAATGAAGATGAGAAGAAATAAAAAAATTGTACTAAAACTCCATCCAAATATGTTTAGAGAAATCATAATGAAAGTGACATCATCAAGGACATAAATGAAGGAATTCATACAAGAAGAATGATGGTAAGTGAACCTGAGCAAGTTAATTTATCTTTGTTATCCAAAATTCAGCCTAGATTTTTTTGAGAAGCTAGAAATGATAAGAATTGGGTTAAGGTTATGGATGAAGAATTAACTTAGATATAAAATATAGATACTTTGGAATTAGTGCCTAGACCAAAAGATCACAATGTGATAAGAACCAAATGGGTTTATAGAAATAAGTTGAATGAAAGTGGAGAAATGATAAGAAATAATGTAAGATTAGTATGCAAACGATATGCTCAAATTGAGGGAATATATTTTGAAGAAACTTTTCCACCAGTGGCAGGTTAGAGGCTATTAAAATGTTTCTTGCATATGCAATATTTAAAATTTTCAAAATGGTTTAGATGGATGTCAAATTTGCATTCCTAAATGGGAATCTACAAGAAGAGGTCTACATTGATAAGCCTAAGGGATTTATTATCTCAAATATTAGTAGGCATGTATGTAGATTAATAAAATCATTATATAGAATTAAACAATCTCCTAGATCTTGATATGCAAGTCTTGATAAGTACCTACATGATCAAGGTTTCAAGAGAGGATTTGCTGATAGTAATATCTACATCAAAATAGAAGTTGACCATCAATTCATTGTTTTTGTCTATGTTGATGATATAATTTTTGGAGAAAATATTGAAAAGATAACAAAATAATTTTCTAATAATATGCAAAAAAAATTTGAGATGTTTATGCTTGGAGTATTGTCATTTTTCTAAAGATTACAAATATTTCTAGTAAGATAAAGGAATTTTCATATCTTAAAGTAAATATACCAATGAAATGTTGAAGAAATTTGGTTTTAAGGATTATGCACCAATTGTCACACCAATGTGTATAGGAAATAATGTGAGCAAGGATGAAGATTCACCTATTATGAATTAATCTTTGTATATATCTATGAATTGTAGTCTTTTATATTTGACAGCATCAAGGCCAAACATCATGCATGCAGTAGGTATGGTTGCAAGATATCAGTCATCTCAAAAATATATTCATGTTTAGTTGGTGAGGACATTATTCAAATATATCAAGGGGAAATTGGATTATGGATTATGGTATCCCATAGGTAGTGATTTACTCTGGTTGTTTATACAGATTCAGATTGGATAGGGTGTTTAGATGATAGAAAGAGTACAAGTGGAGGAGATTTCTTCCTTGGTGATAGCTTAGTATCATGGCTAAGCAAGAAGTAGAATTCAATATCACTTTATACAATTGAAGTAAAACATATTGCAATAGTATTATGTTTTACTTAAGTTCTTTGGATGAAGTAAACTTTGGAAGATATCGAGGTAAAACATGATGAACCTATTTCTATTTTTTGGGAAAACACAAGTGCTATAAATATTTTGAAGAATCCAGTGATGCATTAAAGAATAAAACATATTCCCATTATATATCACTTCTTGAGAGAGTAGGTTGTAAATCAATAAGTTAAGATGGTGTATATCAGTACTATAGAGTAGATTACAGATATTTTCACAAAGTCACTACTAAAAGACCCATTCGAGTATCTACGAGAGAAGTTGGGAGTAATTTATTTTACTTTCTACCATTGAGGATCAGCATCAGTTGAGGGGGAGCTAAGTGTTAGCTCCAAATAGGCCCTTTGCCAATGATGTCAAAGGGGAACAATAATAGGTATAGGTTCAAGAGAAAAAACAAGTACAGGGAATAGGTATAGGTTTCTACAGTAAGGGGGAGTTACTATATGTTTTTCAAATGATAGTTTATGTAGGTTTTAAGATGTGGTAGTTTTATTTTGAGGTTGCCATCAATGACAAAGGGGGATAATGTTGGAAATATTATCATTGATGTTAAAGATCTACCATTATTGGTGATAAAGGCCCCATTGCTATTAATGGTGTTTTTAATATTCATTTCTTGGCTATTTTGTGTTAATATTTATTTAATATTAATGAATATATTTTTGGTTGCATATAAGTCAAAAGAGGGCCCATAGAGAAGTGAAAGAGTCACGAGGTAAAAGATAAAAGAGGAATGGGACACATTTTCTCACGAAAAGTCACCTTGAGGAATTCCAAGAGTCACCATGTGAAGACAAAAGATGTATGACACATTTTTCCATGAAGGGACACTTTGAGGAATACAATAAGTCACCAAGATAAAGACAAAAGAGGAAAGTATTATTTTTACTTATGAAGGGTCACCATATGACTTTTCAAATTCAAGGATACGAAGGGTCATGGATGTTTGGCTCCATTCTCAATGAGGATTGAAGGGTCACAAAGGGTGAATTCCAAATTTCATTTGAAAAGATATAAATAAAGGCTTGAGAAGCCATTTTTAATACACAAGAGAGTGCATGGTTTGTATCTATATTCAAAGAGAGAAAATTAGGAGATATTGTAGAGTTTTATCATTTGTTGAGTAAGCAACAATGAGAGATAGTTGTGTTTTATACACAAAAGGGGTTGGTGATCCTATGGGTTAGTGCCCCTGTGGGTTGGTGCTCACAAATAGTTATTGTGTTGGTGCTTAGAAAAGGGTTTAGTGCTCCTACAAGTTGGTGATTGTGAACTTTGTATTTTGAGTTGGTGCTCATTCATATACTTGAGATTGTTCTCTATGATTTTTCTCACTTTAGGTTTCCACGTAAACATCTAGTCTCTCTCTCTCTCTCTCTCTCTCTCTCTCTCTCTCTCTCTCTCTCTCTCTCTCTCTCTCTCTCTCTCTCGTGGTGTAAATTATTATTTCAATTTTATTGCATATATTGAATGTATGATTGAGTGGTTAAATAAAATAAATCAAATTAAGTAAAAGATACAAAATATACTAATTCACCCTACCCTCTCAGTATATTTTATACTTAACAAAACATTGAGACCTTGAAATAATCTATGACATCTATTCCATTGAGGGTAAAGTGTAGTGATTTTTGAGTGACATCCTATTAAGATCCTTAAAGTCCACACAAATTCTTATCTCCCCATTATTATTTTTAATAGGCATAATATTATCTACCCATTTTGAATGCTTTTTAGGAAATATTATTTCATATTCAAGAAGCTTAGTGATCTCTAACCTCATGAGTTTCTCATCCTTGGGATTAATGGGTCTTTGTTGTTGTCTGATAGGCTTAACTCTAGGTTCAAGCTCAATGGTGTGATGTGCTAGGCTAGGATCAAATCCTTTGAGGTCCTTATATTTCAATAATAAAATATCATGAAAATATTTACACAATTGAATGAATGCTTGTTTCTCTAGTGTAGAACATGCCTTACCTAGTTTGAGGGGTATGTCCTTCAATATCACGACTCTTTCATACTCCTATTTTGTAGACATTCTCACTTTATCCTTCTCATTTTGATCATTCTCATTTAAAACCATTTTTAAGGTCACCAAACCCTCAGGTATCTTATTGGTTCTTAGCTGCATAACCTGATCACCATATTGTTCTTGAAGCCTCTTTTTGCAAGAAGCATGCAATATGTCAATCACTATCAAACACTGGGCTGAGTTGGCCGGGCACAACTCATGCAATGTAAATAATATCAAATAATGCAACCCACCTCATGTAATGTAGCTCACCCAATGCCAACCTAGGTTGTGTCGATCACCTACAACAAACTGCTCGTACAATGTAACTCGTAGAATGCAGTTGTATAAGCACAACTCACGACAACACATCTTTCACAATGCAACCCATGTAGGACAACTCATGCCATGAAACTTATCCCACCTGGTTTAACTTGCATATTGAAACTCACATATCATAGATTTCCCAATGCCTTGACATAATGAAAAAGGGGGTGCAACACCCGGACTTCAATATGGTACACAAGGGGATATCGTGCAACACAATTTGCATGGTACAACTAACTCAACATACTTCATTATTAGGTACATAATGTCTGATAATTATCCTAATATGAGATTATTTTCCCTCCTTTTTTATGGTTGTTATATTATTAAATTGAGCTCCTATGGCAGCTAATCTATCATCATGATTATTCTTCTCTTGGAATTGATTATATGTTGAATGCATTGAAATATTTAAGAAATATCGTACCCTATGATTATATGACTTGAGATAAAGGTTATTAGTGGAAAATTCATTAATAACCTAATGAAAAATAATTTCAGTATATCCATATACTTTAAAATTTTAGATTACTTTTCTCCTTTCCCATTAAAGGCCATGAATCCAACCATCATACTCAACCACATTAAAAGTAAAACTAGAATATAATCTATATGAAAAATTATATTCCTTTTTAGATGAGGAGATCAAAATAACACTAAGTCCTACACCAATGCTACTTCTTGAACCATCAAAAAAAATCTTCCACATCTCATCATCTTCACCTTCTTCCTTAGCATGTAGAGGTGTTGGTATTCCTTCTTCATGTATGTGATACACTCCTAAATATTTTACTCCCTAAAAATATAAGGATCATGATTATAAGTGTTAGAACCATATTCATCAAGAAAGAAATATGAAATTACCTAAATATTATAATATGTGCCATCATCTATAATAGAGTCCTCTTTATGAACAACACAATCTAAATTAGAACTTGTCTCAACAAAAGGCTCAATATCAAACCTTGTAAGAGGTTTTGTTATATTTGTCACTTTGGACCCATAATTAATTTTAAAGGATATAAAACACTAGTTAGTTTAGAGATAACCACCTATCTTGGTAGTAAAGTCCCTTGATAAGTAGATTGAAAAGTGTGCTACAAGATCGACAACAACTATGTCTTGTAAGATAGGGAAACTAGGAAAATCATGCAAGAAAACATTCAAGTTATTTATCAGTCCCACTATATTAGTAAGGGTGAAATCTATTTGGATAAATCCTTTGCTATGAGGCTCATACTTTGGACCTAATTTATCATCTACCATCTTGGGCATGATCGAAGTTGCAGCTCCACTATCAACTATGTAGTTATGGACTAGTTTGTCACTTGAAATGAGGGTGAGGTAAAATGGTGGATGTTTCTCAACCCTAGTGGATGGTTTTAAAATGGTAACAGGGAAACTTTTAAGGAAAAGATGACTTTGACTTTGATTTGAAGGAGGGACACTAGCAAGAATAGTAGCTAACTATTTTTGTAGGAGCTCTTTCTCACTAGGCATATGCAAAACATCCTAAGGAAAATGGATGTTTTAGTACTCTTCAATGAATCTAAAATGTTTAAAAAATCCATACTTACTTTCTCTTGGATTCTTGGAGTCAATAAAGTTATTAGAGCCTAAGGAGTTGGAGGGCCTTGAATAGTCCTTCCAAAGTTCTGATTTGGAAGAAATGTAGAGTTATTTGAAGTTGTCTTGCCTATAGCCATACCTTGTTTCTTCATATGAGGATTGAATGAGCTTATTATTTCAAGTAAATTTTAATCTTTAGTTTTTATAAAGAGAGAAATAAACTTGATAAGGGTGTGGTTGATAAACTTGTTTGTTTATACACACATTGAATCAAAAGAATATGAAGAGCTCTTTGTTGGCTTAAGAGGAAGACCTGTAGATAAAAAAGCATAGAAGTTGATTGGGTGAGTGGTTGAAGTAGTTAACATATTGGTGTAATATGGCTTGATTTTAGTAGAGTAACAATACTCAATAATATGGATGAGAGGTGATGGAAAGTTATCTCTCAATATGACTACTATATTATTGTTAATATTGATGATGTTGATTGACCTATAAGAAAAACTCATGAATACATCATCTCTTAATAATAATTCTATATGTCTTTGACCTCCAAATTCCTATCTTCTTATAGGCACAATCAAGAGGTGGAATTTGAGGTGAAGCTAGGCCACCTAATTATCAATTTCCCATGCAAAGGTTCTCAACAATATTTAGACAAGTTATTTTTAGAATATCATGGTGGGTGGTTTACATGCTTTTGGTTAAGGAGGTGCATCCTAACCATCAATAGTCAAGGTGACCATCTATGGTCAGCATAACCATAAATAGTTAGGTGCCAAAGTAAAAAGGGGATAAGAGGCTAAGTTGAGGTAGTTATGTTTTAACTAATTGTGGGTGAGCTAGGTTAGGTTAGATTGGTCCTAAAAGGGTCCTAGGTAGTCCAAGGGTGTTTTTGATATTTAAAATCATAGTATATGGATTATTGGTGTCTAAATTTAGCCCCTTTTTATTTTTTGGATTGAATGAATGAGTTTCAAAACAAAAATGGAGTATCAGTAAAAGGTTTGATTGCTCTTAGTGTGGGAGGAGGTACTCCCCCTCAAAATAGGAGTCAATGAGGAAGAAAAAAATCAGGTTAAGGTTTCATAAGCGGTATATGTTGAGTTACAATGTGGGTCATAAGAGGGTTTGGCATTTGAAATGAAACATGTGCATGAAATATGACTAAGTGTGATAGTCAATATTGTGGAAAGATGAAAGTTGTTAATGTTGGTAAAAATAATAAGGTTGGTGCTAAGAAGGAAAAATGAGAAGTGAACTATATGACTACATCTAGGCATGGAAGTGGGGAACATTTATTGATGCAAGTCTCCTAGGTAGGGTTAGTGTTTTCATAGGTATCCAAGGTAGGAAGTGCTCCTATGAAAAACATAATCTGGTCAAGTGTCATGGGTTTCTAAGGTAATAAGTACTCTAAAAAATACATAAATGATCTATTTTTTCACTAGGTGATGAAAATTAAAATGTTTAACATGGAAATGTTGTTTCTATGATCAAATAACTAAGCAAAATGTGTCACAAATCATGGGTTAAATGGGCTAAAATAGACCAATAGTGAAGTAACTAGGTGGTTGGGTTGGTTGGAGAAGGTAGTCTCCAAGGGTGGGTAAAATACTAGTTTGGTTTTACTAAGAAAAATTTATTTAATGATGAGGCCAAGGAGTAGATACAAATACATGACCGCATGTTGTACATCTTTCTTGAGATATAGGAGGGGATGAGCCTAGATGATTGGGCCCATATTGATGAGGTAGAGATAGGAGCTATGAGGCACTACCAACATGTGTCTCGAGATACGTCTATGGTCATATAACTCATTGAGATATGTGACCCTACTAAGACACATTTTTACTTTTGATTAAGGAGATAACCATTCTCCCTGAGGATGTGGATAGGATTACTAGACTTCCACTCCATGCAAATGCAATCTATCATATCAAGCTTGATGAGTGAGGTAATCACATCAAGTACTTGTATGGAGATGAGAGTGATCAAGTTAGATGGAATGATAGAGGATTCAAGTAAATAAAGTTGTATAAGAGAGATCTAGATGAGAGGAGACTCATGACTATGCTCATGATTTTTGTGACATGTTTTAGGCTCCCAAATTTGAGTAGTGGGGGATTTCCCTATTACTACTATGGGTTTTGGTGGAGCTATTGTTAGGTCAATAAATATTTGGTTGGGTCCCTATTTTTCTCATGCATATCTACAAGGATTTGTGGGGGTTTATGCATCACAAGAGATATGGTATTAATGTCAGCTTATTCTACATTATTGGGCCTATGAACATATTTAGGTACTAAGACCATTAGGATTACCATAAATAGTTTACACACTGATAGATTTTCCTATTGGATTTATGTGATGGAGGGATGATCTGGTTACATTAGGTAAAGAGGGTGGTGCCCATAATGTAGAGTGGTTTAGGGCTGCACAGGGTGCTTTAGTGGTCATAAATGTCACTTAGAGGCTATATGTATAGTTTTTTATATGACCAAGGTATAAGAGGTAGAACCTCTCCTTCTAGAGATACATATGATATTGTAGGTAGGTGAGAAAGGGAGGTATAGTTGATCTCATTTGATAGGGTCCATCGGTAGTTTGGTTTGGTACAGTGTGTCCTAAGCCCATTTCCCAAGTATATGAGGGAGGATTTATAGGTTCTATTAACCATGCCCCAACCTGCTCCCATAGTTTTAGATGGTGGACATTTAGATCTTCTTATTAGGGATTAGATAGATGATGTTGGGTATGTAAATGGATATATGTCCTAATAGAATCCCATATATGTAGCTATAGACATTGGTGGAGGTGATGGAGGTGTGAAGCCAATGGTTATGGATCCAACTGGCTATGATGGATAGGTAGGGGAAATTTTGGATATAGTCCAAGTATAGGTATAGGTACTATAAGGATAGGTGGCCACGTTTTAAGAATAAATTATCATATTACAGGGTTAGGTTTGGACCTTACAGGGTCAGCTTGTCACTATTACATGTGAGAGGGATGAAGCCAGGACCTCTCTATGCTTGGTGACTCAATAGAGGGACTCTCTAAGGTAAAGGGATAGGTTTTCCATACTATTAGTAAAAGGACCACCAAATATAGTTATAAAAAATTAGTGTTTAGCCACAATTGAGGAGTTGAGTTATTACGAGGTGATGGTGTTGGCACAGTTTTCATAGGCAATGAGATATGGGGAGTATAGACCCAGTTTACCAGGTGCCCCATCTATAGCTACTCTAATATTGTGTGTCTCCATAGTGGGTTAGGTAGGGGTACTATGGATACAACCACCAAATGGGAGTGTAGGTATAGGTATAGTTACAAGTGTAGTTATAGGTGGGGCCATTAGTTGTGGCACAAATGGCCCAATGGCCTAATGCATGAGATTATATGATGTATTTTGTTTTGATTTTGATACCGACTTGCATGATGATGGTGCAATATGCATATTTTTGAGAGTGTTTTTTTTATATATTGGTACATGCATCTTTTGTTGATAGACATGATATATATGATGATATTTATGATGATGTTAATGATATGGATATGTTTTATGTTTACTATGTAGCTTATGATGTGATTTTTTATTCTCATGTTTGTGGTTCATAGTTTGATGCCATATGATGTTATGAGATGATGGTGTTTTAGTTTATGGCTATATTGATGTGGTTTATGATTTAATGTTTATAAGGTGGAACAATGTGATGTTATATTAGATGGATATGATTATATATAGATAGATAGATGATGTATGATGTGGTTGATGGATATAGTTCATAATGTTGTAGCTATTTATGATGTCCATTGTTCATGATCATGGAAATATAAAGTGATTATAATTAAGAATGTGATGAAAATACATAAATTAGGTTTTAGATAAAAAAATGTATGGGATAAATGAATTATGAGACACATGACTTTGTGAACTAATAACGAGAAAGGAAGAAAGGCTTTTTGTGTGTATTGGTAAGGATCTAACAAAACTGAAGTTGGATTGGCTTAATGAAAATAAGCATTTTGAATTATTTGCATTAGCATAATTTGAGTGAAATAGATGGTATATTAATCATATTGGTTCTACTAAGCTCATAAATCTCATGCATATGATTCACAGAGGAAAGATAGGTGAAGATAGAACCTTCTTTTGAATATATCATGTCTCTTTTGTAGGCTTCCAAAAAGATAGTATAATCAATTCTATGTGTATTTATAAAGTGTAGACTGATCGATGCAAGAAGTCTACTAATGAGAGTTGATTGTGGCTTTCCATTTATTACCATTATGAGAGTCAATTACAACCTTTATCATTTCTTTTGATTTTACTTGTTGGTCATTTCCTATTTTGATTTTGTTTTAGGGTTGGGGAAGCTGATTGATGCATGAAGCTTCCAATAAATTACTATCTTTGATAAATTTTTTACTCAGCCATCCTTCGATGGAGTGGTTTAAGTTGATATGATTAATTTAATTTATTTTGGTAGCTGTATTTCAAGGAAGTAGTCCACCTTATGTGTTACAATCTCAAATGGAGTTTTTCAATAGTTTTCCTTCAAGGGAGTAATCTAAGAATGTTTGGGAATGACTCATGATTTTTTTTTACTTTTGATGTTTGCCTTTTCCTTTGATTGATTTTTATTGACATAGACTTGTTCGTACATGTTCAAGGGGTTTCCTTTATGAAGATTAAACTAAGATCACAAGAGGGTTACATAAGTGAGGATAGATTTGGTGACAATGACCATAGGAACCAATCTTGAATAGGGAGGGGAAAAACCATGAGAATCATGCCATGGGTAGAGCCATGGTACCCACAATTTAATATTAGGCTATGAATGTGATGGATAATCACATGATTCAATTGTAGTCTATTTCCCCTAAAAGAGGGAAATGAATGTGGTTTATAGGGGATAAGCCTACATTAGACAAATTATGATTATGACCCCTCTTTAACAATAGAAAGGATGTAGATGTGAAGCATTGAGAGGCTCAAGTTCTTTTTTACCTTTAAGAGAGGACAAATGATAAGCTTATGATCCATAATTATGGGTTATGATGTAGGGTCCATGCCAATTGAAAGAAAATTTTCCCCTTTTGATTTTTTTCATATTCATTACATGTTGATTTTCCTTGAGAATGAGGTCTACAATATTGAATTCTTGCACTTTTAGGTGTTTTTTATAAACATGCTTGATTCATTCTTGATAGACACATAAATGGGAAAGAGCAACCAAATGACTCTCATCAAGTAGTTTGAGTTGAGCTATATGTTCTTGATGGTAATCATATTCAAAAATAAGGTCACACAATTATATGTAAAGAGAAGGTATTTTAACATCAAGAGGCAATACAGCCTCACCTCCAAACACTAGAGAAAAAAGTGTATAAACTAGAGGAGTTGGGATGTTAGTATGATATGCCTATAAGGTGAAAGGGATGTGTAAGTACCAATGCTGACCTGAGTTATTGACCATTTTGTTAAGCACATTATTAAAATTTTTGTTAGAGGCTTCTACCTATCCATTGGTTTATGGGTGATAGGGTGTTGAAAAGATTAGTTTGATTCCAAATATGTCATAAAGACATTGAACTTGTTTATTTTTAAAGGATTTTCTATTGTCGATGATGTTAGTATGGGGAACACCAAAGTGGCAGATGATGTGTTGGGTGATAAATTTTAAAATATTCTTAGATTTTGTCAAGATAAAAGGAATAATATCCACCCATTTGGTGAAATATTTAATCTCGATGATGATAGAGTGATGTCACTATGAAAAGTGGGGGTTAATCTACCAATAAGGTCCAGACCCTATTGTGAAAAAGGCTAAAAATTGGCTGAAATGTGAAGGCTATGGCTAGGTGCATGATGAAAATTATCATGTTGTTGACACTTGACACACCTTTTAACATAATTATAATAGTCTTGGTTAAAGTTTGGCTAATGATAGCTGAGGCAAAACATTTGTTTAGCTATAACAAGGACACTAAAATGACCCCCAAAAATATCATCATGCACTTCCTTGATAGAGTAAGATGATTCTTAACCATAAAAGTAATAAAATAGGAGTATATTAAAGCCATGTTTATAGAGGATACCTCTAATGATGGTATAGCAAGAGGTGCTTTGGATAAATTCCTGATGGGCATTCCTAGAGAGGCTAGAGGTAACTACGCCAAAGTTAAGGTAGTCAAAGGTTTGCTGATATTAAATGTCAAGATGGATCTCCTCCACTTTAAATATGGTTTGAGTGTCAAACATGACATATTAAGTCTCATTGAGGTGATGTAAAATAATTTATAGCTTGGATCTCAAGGGTTTTGATGGGATCTAGGAAGCAAGAGAAGCCATGGTGTTGACAAACTTGTTGGTAGATCAGAGGGTGGTCTAGATATGGTAGTGCTCAAATGATGCCAATATTTTTGTAACTAATCATTTGTATAGATATAAAATATAATTATTATACTATTTGATGACATTTAATTGAATGACCATAAGTTAGGATTCACTAGATATATTGATCATTCTGACTCCCAAATCTAACATAGTTTGGAGTCCTATTACTAGTACTTCATATTTAGCCACATTGTTGGTGTAGTTGAAGTAAAGTTTAAAGGATAAAGGAAGGGGTTCAACAAAAAGGCGAATAAGGATGATACCATCTCCCCCACCATGTTGACATTTTTATCCATTGAAGAACATGGTGGCCTAATAGGTGAAATCTATTTGAGATAAGGTTGTGATAGACTCATCTAGAAATTCAAATGGAGGGGGTTAGTTATCTACTATAGGTGTGTCATCCAATTGGTATACAACGACTTAACCCTTAATTTATTTCTTATGGAGGAACTCAAGGTCAAACTCAGCTAATATGATGAGCTACTTGGCCAAACACTAGTTTTGGTATGGTTTGGAGTGCATGTACTTGAGTGGATCGGTACTAGTTATGACAAAAATTTTATGGTTAAAAAGGTAGTGGGAAAGTTTGGTGGCCACAAAGAAGAGAGCCAAGAAAATTTTCTTGTTATATGTGTATGGAGTCTCATACTCAACAAGTATGTGGTTTATTTAATAAATGGATTGCTCTTTGCATTGTTCATCCTGACGTGTAAGCATTTCCCTTAGGGAATGCTCAGTGGTAGAGATATAAAGGTTAGTCATCCTTAGGCAAGGTAAGGATAGGAATAGATAAAAGGAATTATTTGAGTGCATCAATTGCCTTTTTTCAATCAACATTCCACTTGAAAGAGATATATTTTTTCAAGAGGTGATGGAAGGGTTGACATTGATCGGACCACTGAGAGATGAAGCAATGAATGGATTAGAGCTTCCTCTACAAACTATGGAGTTTTTTAAGATTCATTATGGGTAACATTTCAAGGATGGACTTAATTCTGATTTGATCCACATCATTTCCCTAAATAGAAATGCTGAAGCCAAGTATTTGACTCAATAAGACCCCAAAAATACATTTCTTGGGATTGAGGCAAACATGGTAATGGATAAGTCTCTCAAAGATAATATTGAGAATGGATAAGTGGTCTTAGAAACATTTATACCTCCCAAGGAGGACATCCATGTAGTCCTTGACATTTTTATGGATAAGGTCATGGAAGATGTAGGTCATAACACATTGGTAGGTTACACCAACATCCTTAAGATTGAAAGGCATGACATGATAACAAAAATTTCCCCATGTGATAATGAAGGTAGTCTTGTGTTGATCTTTAGGGGTGATCAAAATATGATTATAACCCAAGAATCCATCCATGAGAGACAACATCTCATGGTTGGATATAAGATCAATAAGTTGGTCAATAGTAGGTATAAAGAAGTCATGCTTTGGGTAGGTGAGGTAGAGGTCTTGAAAGTACACATAGATACATAGTACCCCTATGGATTTAGTGATAGTAACAATGTTAGAAACCCACTAGGGATAATCAATGGGTTTAATGAAGTTAATAGATAGGAGATGTTGAATCTCTTCTTTGACAAGAAGGGCTATGTCAGGATGAATTCATCAATTTTTTTACTAGATAGGCTTGAGTTCATGATTGGTTTTGATGTTATGGGTGGAAATGGATAGGTAAATACTAGGAATGTCTACATATGACCAGGTTAATGCAAAGCTACAGTCTTAGAGGAAGGTAGAGAAGTCATAAATTTCCTTAGAGGTTAGAGATTGGCCAAGTTTGACAACATGGGGGTTGTTCGGAGTGCCTAAGTCAATATCTATGGTAGGTTTATTTAAAATGGTTAAGGTTTTTAGAGGAAAGGATTTATGGATAGAGTAATTGGGTATATCAAGGTAGGTGATAATAGAATCATCATCCTGGCACTGAACAATGTTAATGGTAAGAGAGTCTTCTCTCACTAATTTAGGATGAGATAGAGAAATGTTCACAGTTGCCCCATCCTTTTAATAAGTTAGGGGTCAAAGGGTAATCATGTTGATCATAAAAAATTTAGGTGGGATGATATCATCATCCTCAAACTCAGGTGGATGGGATGTTGGTGAGGAAGGGGCATATTTTTCAATATTGGTAATGATGGGTTATTTGGTTTTGTTCTTATTAGATAGAATAAAGCCAAAGCTATGTTTCTTGTGAGGTTTTCTAGTCTCTATCAAGATCAATGTGTGTGATCCATTCTCATATCATCCTAAGCCAAATCCTTTCTAGGAACACTTGTGAAGGTATGTTTTGGTGAAGTTTGGGTTGTCTAAGTGAGAGAAGGTACAGGTGAATAGTTGAGGTGAAGAGGTGGTTGTGGCAGCATTAAGTGGCTTGTTAAATCCCCCATAAATGAAGTTGGTTTGATAGTTGGGAGGTCTAAAGGGAATAATCACTCCAATGTTGGGAGCATAACATGGTTGATTATAGATTTTCCCATACTTTTGGGGAGTAAGGAGTGCATTAAGGGTAAGGAAATGGTATTCTCTGAGGGTAAGGCATTGGAAGTTGGGTTCTAAGGGATTAGTGGTGGGTGTATACTTTGTGGGAATAGATGAACTAGTAGATGCCTCTATGGAAGAAGAAGTAATGGCTTCATTTTCCATGGTTAAGTGCTTATTGGTAAATGCATGGGATGTTTTTGATGGAGGTAGGAAGACATCATTAGGCTGGTAGGTCATGTTGCATGCTACAAAAGGGCTTGGGTTAGATTTTATGGTAAAAACTTGAACTTCATGTTCAAACATGACACAATGATGGAGGGTAAAAGGTACACAACCCATAGAGTGGATCCAAGGTATCCTTAGAAGAATACTGTACTATAATTTACCTTTGACCACATAACAAAGTTTAGGGAGTGTGCAAGGTCCTAGACAAATGTGTACGATAATAGTTCTTAAGGTAGTGGTCATAACATCATTAAAGGATTTGAGGATGGCTCAAGTTACAAACATGATATTGTCTAGTTATTTAAGTTGGTCATTGGTATGGGAAGATATGATGTTTATACTAGTTCCCCCATCGATCATAACCCTTTTAATGTGGGTTTGGTTGATATGGGAAACAATAAAGAGAGGAGGATATGAGTCCTCAAGGTGGATAAAAGGTATCTCTAAGTCTTTGAATTGGAGAGTTGGAGGTCACCTATGAAAGCTTCTATATGTTGGGAGTCTCCTTGTCTAAACTCAGTGGCTTGCATAACCTTTTTCATGGCCTACCGATGGTGAGGTGAGGTAGAAATTAGATTGTAGAGGATCATTTTGACTAGGGTTTGGTGAAGTTGCTTAAGAATGACCCACTTGATGGATTCAGAGGGGTTATCATTAGGGGTACCTAAGATGGTCACTTTGGGATTATTTAAAGATGAAGAGATTGGGATCTAGTTTGGTTTAGGGTAAGAAGATAGGTATGTCCATGGAACTGACACCTTGGTCTTACTTTTTTTCTTTTTATTGTGATCATGTGACCACATTAATGGTATGGATAGAAATCAAAAATATGATAGGAAGTTAGGTAGGTTCTTTTCCACTCTAAGGTGAGAGCGGAGGATTAGGCATGCTTAGGCAAATAATTGTTGGGTGCATTAGTAGAAGGGTTAAGGGAAGTTCATCTAGTAAAAGATCATATTCATCATAGAGATGATAAAATAATGTCTTAGAGATATTTTTAGTTCTTCATGTCATGTCTAGGTGTTTTATGATAGGAATAAACTTGATGTTCATTATACCAGGCTAGTTTTTAACCAAGAGGATTAAAAGGTTTGATAGGAAGTAAGGTGAGGCAAGATGCTTTTAGTAACCTTCAAAAAATGGTTGATTAAGGCTTAGTTGAGGGTGGGAAGGGTTTAGAGGTTGTGGGTTTGGTTGGCATGTTGGGTGTTTTGGTGGTAATGGGTTTGGGGAGAGGGAGTTTAGGTAAGGTAGTTCTTCTAGTTAATGGTTATGGTTTGGGTACACTAGTAGTTGGAGGGTTTGAGGTTGATAGTTTTATTATTGGTAATTTAGGTAAAAATAGTGTATCAGATAGTAAGTGAGCCAGTGTAGCCAATAGAAATAGTGATGGGTGACATATGTTAAAAAGAGCCTTTTTTTTAAACAAGGTTGAGGGATGAGGTCCCAAGATAGATGTCAAGATGGAGGGGGGTAGAATATTGACTATGTGGCCTTACAATGGTTTTAAATATTTGGTTGGTTTGGGTCAAGGCTTAGGTATAGGTTTGTATGTGGTTAATTCTACTTTCAGAGATGGTCAAATTAAACTCCATGTAGGTAAGGCACCAAGATTTGTGAAGGGTTTGGTTGGTAGTTTGATTGCTTGAGATATGATTACTTTGGTGGATTGAGAAGGTGAGGGGCTGGCAGAATTTTTGATAGGTTTAAGATGGGGTGGAAAAATGATAGTTTGTTGGGTTAAAGGTGTGTTGGAAGGTTTGGATTTATTGACTAAAGGGAGCCCTAGCTATTGCCAAAAAGTGGTTTGATCCATATTTGGTGTTAAATCAAATTTTAATTTATGAACTAATGTAGAAAAAGTTTTGTATAGCAGTCATGTTCCTTGGGTAGTGGATGAAGAGGACAAATACATATTTTGAGGAGGGTTTATAACCTCACTTGATCCCTCAAGTAAAGGATGTAAGGGTGAGATAGAGAGTTTCTCTATGAGAGGTATTGGTGACAAATTTCCTCCCTTAGGGATGATGTTCATAGGGGCAGTGGTTTGTTTTAGATTACGGTAAAATTATGTTTTGAAGGGACCCTGAAACCCTTTAACAGAATCAAGAAAGATAAAGCATTAACAACCACTAGGAAAAACAGTCCTGAAACCTACTATAGAACAACATCTAAATTAGGTTTTACAGGGACCTGAAACCACAAACATAGACCAATAAAAGTACCCAAGTTTTACAAGGACCTAAAACCTCAAAGAACTTACAGCATAGGGTAAAAAATTCAAAAAAAATATATATCTTTAGCATTTTGTCCTGGCCAACAATACAAGTTACCATTGTAATAACGACACACAAGCATTTACTGGGACATTAAAATTCTGCAAAATACCTTTAGTTACTCTATCCCTTTGATTTAGCAGAGACACCATCAGATCCAACAATAATGATGATCGTATCCATGATGAGAAAAACGCTGTGCTCCACCATGCCCTCAAACCCTAAACTCACACTACTCGCAGCCCTGACATCCTTACACCAATAGATGCCCCTAGTCAAACACCATAATTGTATTGTTTAGCCAGTTCCATGCCCCACTTTTAGGATCCATGTTTTGTACCCTGATTACATTCCGCAGTTTCGATAGCCACCTCAAGAATATCCCATCGTATTTGTATAGAATTGAGGCATAGGATGTTTGACAGGTTCTGAGTGAAGGAGATTTCCCCTGGGTCCATTTTCCCAGCCATCGTCTCCGGTAGCCACGCCTCCGCAGGGGTGGCCTTCAATAGGAACCCTAAATTGGGTGCTGCGGCCCTCAAGGGTAGTGGTTTTTTATGTACTTAGAGGAGATGGTGAATTAGTAATAGTTATTTGTTTAGATATGATAGTTAAGGGGGTATTTGATGATTCCAAAGCCTCTATGAGTGAAACTAGGGATGAAATAATATTCACAGTTTGTGTCTCTAAAGGAGGGAATGGTGTCTCCACTACCTTAGTTGATGAGGTGAGGGAAGAGATTGTAGATTAGATGCTCGAATCTTCATGGATAAGTGTATCAAGAACTATATTGATCATGTGGGTGTCATGGAAGGATTCAACCTATGTGTCATCATGTTTGGCAAGGGCATGGTTGGGAAAAGACTACTTGAAGATGTCAAGAGCTTGAGTTTTAGGGTCATTGGGGTTATCCAACATGAGTTCCCCCTTATCAATAAGGATCTAGATAACATTATTAAATATTTTACATCGGCTGACCTCATGTCCAATTACTTGATAGAAAGTACAAAGGTCCTTCTCATTATACCAAATAGATACAGGATGATAAGAATTAAACTGCTAAGGAGGTTTTATGGGGGAAAACTATATGATGTTAGCCTTTAATGGTTTCTCCAGAACTGAGGCATAACACTCCCCAAGTGGAGTGAACTATTTTTGGTTTTTTTAGTTTGGGTTATGCATGGTTTGGTAAGGGGTATTGCGAAAATTTTGATGGTTTACATTAGGTAGAGTGGTGGCCTTAAAGACAACTGCATTCATAGTTCCCTTGCTTTTGGTTCAGGCATTAGTTTGAATGCCAAGTTTAGAGGAAGCAGTTTCATTGGTCTTGAAGGTAGAGTTAGTATTTTGTAACTTCAATTTATCCTCATCTATGGATCATTTTTCTAACTTGCATGCCATGGTAAAATCTTCATCAAATTTTTTAAAGCTTTGGACACACAATGTAGAAGAAATTTGTTTGGTGCAGGCTTGAGCAAAAAGCTTTATAAGTTCAGGTTGAGGCAAGGAAAATGAAAGCTGATTAATCAAGCTTCTCCAATGGGTGATGAAATTGGTAATGGACTCATAATATAATTTCTTGATAGAATAGAGGTCGGTGATAGACACCTTCTTGGAAATGTTAATACAAAAATCATCTAAAATACCTGAGCTAGTTGGGTGAAATAAAATATTGAATGCTTGGTGATGGAACTATACCAATCAAGTGTTGGGATAGATAAAGACATGGGTAAGGTATGAAAGAGAAGTGCATAATCATAAGTGATCATGTATCATATGTTTCTAGAATCCCTAAGGTGTTGTTGGGGGTCTTTCTTGCTTTGAAATATGCTAAATTTGGGATTCTCCGATTGAGGAGGGTAAATTTTGATAGGGGAAGAAAGATGAATAGGTTCATTAAAAATATAATCATAGGACACGATGTTATAAGCCCCCAAAATGGATAACTTAAAGTTTTTAATATTTTCTATGAGCATATTTATTAGGTTGGTTTGAGGTGGTGCACATAAAGGGTTGTAAGGTACATATGATGGTTGAGGTGGGGTAACGTACTGGTAATTGTTCAGTAATTGGGAGGTTGTCACATTTTGAAATGTAGATGTTAGAGGTTGGATAGATGAAGTGTAAAGGTAAGTGAATTTTGATGGTTGAGTAGTGGGTACATGCCCTTGTGGGTTAGGGATGTATCCTAGGTTGGGTACAATGGGCACTTATTGAGGGATTCATATGGGTTGGGGATGAATGGTAGTTAAGTTGGTGACAAGATGAGAAGTATTGACCTTCATACTAATAGGTGGTGAAGTAGAAGGCATAGACACTACAAAGCCCAATAAATGGGTATTGACCAATGGGTTAGGGGTGATAGAAAGAAGGATTATAGTTATGGTGGTAGATGCTCCAATAGTAAGTGAAGTGTGATGGGTTAATGGTTGGGTTATTCCGAAGGTGGAGTAATCATTGGTAGGGTCAGAAGGTGTAAGGGTAGTGGTTAGTTGGAGTGGTTGATTTTAAATTATGGAATAAAAGGGGTTAGTATACAATTATGTCTAGGTATTCAAAGGTTGGGTAGTGACCACAGAAACATAAACATCCCCTATAAGGTGAGATGACATACCATAAGGAAGATCGAGATATAAAGTTGAAACTAGGGCATGGTGAGGGGAGGTTTTAAAGTAGTGCTAAAGGGAAACTAGGTTGTTATCAAAAAATGTGGTCAAGTTCATGTCTCCCTAGGAAATACCAAGGAAAGTTAGGGCTTCTTGAAGGATGGGGTGCATCATCTACTTTGGAGATGTACTCCAAAGATGAAGATGTAGAATATTTTGGTTAGTAGTGATGGGTTATAGTCTGCCAGGTCTCTCAACTATTGATGAGTGAGAACCATGCAATAAGGGGGAGATAATACAAAAATTAAATCACCACTCAAATAGGAAGAAGATTAAAAAATGATCAAAGAAACAAAGACAAACACTAGAAAGTATGTTAGGCATAAAGTTAGTTTTAATCTTTTTTTTGGCTTATGCCTTGGTTCTAAAGAAGTATGTGACTCAAACCAGCTTGTATAATAGGTAATAAAAGAGAAATATAAGGATAGGTTTAGGTTATGTTCAAGGTTCTCAAGAGGTATTTGTATTGGAATTTGATACATGGCTTGGTATTGGGGCCTACCCCCTCACTTCACACACCTTAGTGATAAGGATGTCGGGTGATTTAAAAGTATATATCAAATTCTAGAGTTTATACTCAACTAGAGAGTTGAGTGGGTTATCCCCTTGGTAATGACCTATAATTAGGATTATCAAAAAAGGGTAAGGTGACCACTTATGATGAAATCCTAGTTAGGCCTTGTCTTAGATTGTTTTGATGCTTGATTGATGAAAGTGGTTTAGCTAGTGTGTTTGAGAAAAGCAGTTCTATGATAAGATTATGATGCTTTAATTTAAAGTGAACTAATATTAAAATAAAGTAATGGATGTGGATAATTTTAATCTCAAATGAAATTTTAGTTTCAATTATGAGCATAGATAGAGATAAGGGCATACAAATGTAAACAAAAAATTGAGTAGAGACTCAAAGGTCCCACTGGGCATGCTAGAATGTTTCATGTAAGTTTTCATCTTTAGTTTTTGGAAAAAGAGAAATAAACTTGATAAGGTTATGGTCGAAAAACCTATTTTTTTTTGCATGCATCGAATACAAAGACTATGAAGATCTCCTCTTTGACTTGGGAGGAAGACTTACACATATG
Source organism: Torreya grandis (assembly GCA_037957365.1). Lineage (NCBI taxonomy): Eukaryota > Viridiplantae > Streptophyta > Pinopsida > Cupressales > Taxaceae > Torreya > Torreya grandis. The sequence continues at coordinate 374,610 of JARHVA010008767.1, read as the reverse complement.
AAATCATAGAAGTATATTAGGTGAGTGGTTGAAGCAGTTAACTTATTGTTGGATTCTAGGTTGATTCCAGTAGATTAATGGTACTTGAGAACTTGGTTGGGAGGTGATGGTAAGTCAGATTTCAATATGACTACTAGATTGATGATGACATTAATGACACTAATTGACTTGCAAGAGACACTCCTAAATACATGAGCTCTTGATAATAATTTCATATACCTTTGACATCTTAGCTCCTCTATTCTTATAGGCATAAAAAATAGGTGTAAGTCAAGGTGAAACTAAGACAACTAATTATAAATTAACCATGCAAAGGTTCACAACAAGATTTAGACAAGTTATATTTATAAAATCATGGTAAGTGGTTTGCATGCTTTTGGTTGAGGAGGTGCATCCTAATCATCAATGTTCAAGGTGACTATAAGTGGTTAGCCTTACCATTAGTGGTTAGGTACCAAAGGAAAAAGGGGCTAAAAGGCTAACTGGAGATAGTTAGGTTTAAATTGATTGTGGGTGACTTGGGTTAGGATAGATTTGTCCTAAGAGGGTCCTAGGAAGTCTATGGGTGTTTTCGATATTCAAAATCATAGTGTTCATATTTATAGTGTCTACACCTATAGGCACCTTAGTATCATCACCTAAATCATTTATTTTGGCTTTAGTGTGTTCTATAATTGAGGTTCCTTGATTAAGTACAAAAGTGTCCTCGACTAGGAAGTTGGTTAAGATCTCTTCCTAAGGCTATCCACCTTCAATTATCTAAATCATGACCTCATCTTAAATAGATAGGAGAGAAGTAAATTCTCCTTGAATAAAAATAATGTGCTCTCCAACTTCATTAGCATCCATAAATTGGCATTGCTACCAATTTTCACCTTGTACCAAATTACTATACACAGGTATCATATCCCTTGAACTCATAGTAGACATTAGGATTGTATGTATTATCAAGACTATTGTGATTAGTTTTTCATTGGCCTTTTCCTCTCCCAAATTTCTGACCATACTATTACTAATAGGGGTAAGGATTATAGTAAGCACCTTGTTGAATGTTACATCTTCCAAGTTCCAACCATTGAATATATGTATCTTTGCCCATGGAATTATCTAGCTCTTTAGAAAAAACTTTAGGCTTGGGATTAGAATTAGGATTTTGAGCTACATTTGGAGAATTATCAGAAGCATGAGATAATGAAGGCATTGACTCCTTTAGGTGGAAATATTCTAGCTTTGATGAGATTATTTTCAGCTTTCCTATCAAGCTCAGATGCTTCACAGAGGATAGAACAAGCCATGGATTAAAGCATGACAATAATTTTAGTTATAATATCTCTCGAATAGGTAGGGAACACAAACCTACAAGGTGGCCTCATAGGAGGAGGTTGTCTATTCTAATGTTTTGGGAACCTCTCATTAAAACCATGCATTATTAATTTAGGGCCTCTTTTGATCACATTTAAATGATGTATGAGAGAGGCATGATCACTTTAATTTACAAATATTGAGTTAAAAAACACTCCAAACTCATCCCAAGATGTGATGCATCCACCTTCTATACTCCTATACAAATATAGAACCTTCCATCTAAGGGATATGTCAACAAGTCTAATGGCAACGTTTTCTTGAGTGATATTATGGAAGTTTCAAAAATTAGAGAAATATATAATATGCTCATTGGGTATAGCATGACTCTCACCATTGAATAGGGGCACACCTTTTGTGGCATTAGGAGTAAGGGCATCATGTTCTTGAAGGAAAATTGGATTTTTGATATTGAAGGAAGGAAAAGTATGAGGTCTAGCCATTTCTTCTTCAATATATTCAATTTCTTCAACTAGTTCACTCTCTTAAGTTCCCTCTCTAGAAAAATAATCTTTATCTTCAATGTAAAAATTAGGAGGATATTGAACTCCAAGGGGAAGTTCATGTTGCAGGAGTGGATTAATGTGATTGATAATACCTCTAGATAATGACCTAGTGAGAATCGTGAATTCTGAGAGAAGTTTTATAGCAAGGATTCATTGAACTCTAAGTAGCACACCAATTTATAACTAAAGTTGTCAAAACCAACATTAACCTTGACAAGTTGTCTTGAAGACAATAATCCCACTGGGTGTGCTATAACTATTGTCACCAAATCTTGTACCCTAGAAGAGGGTGTTCAAGCTTCTTCTAAATTTAGGAAACATGGGAAAACTTCCAGGTATGTGGGTGTACCTATATTGGAAGTGAGCCTCTAGATTTAAGGGCTAGCTCCTTGAATGTATCTTGTAAAGATTATAAATTATCTAATGCTTGATTGTAAGGAGAAAAGGGTTATAGATTTCATGAAATAAACTTATTATAAAATGGTGATGTCCAAAGATTCTTTCTATAATACTATCATACTCTATCACAAAGAGACAAGGTATATAACACTAGTATAAGAGTCGTAGAATGCACTAGCATTAGTGTTTCAATATGAAGGTGACATACATGAAGATTATCTAAGATAAGTGAAACCATAGATCGGTTGTAGATACTAAGGCTCATTATACACTTAATAGCATATACATATACTTAAAAACACTTCATATGACCTGATAGACTAGAATCACTTGCATCAAACATGAAGGGATTGAGATAAAGTAAGGATAGATGAATATCTCTAAACCATTCACTATATATCTCTTCACAGATTTGTCAAATTGAGTATGAAGTCAAAATAGAATACATTAATTATTCTAAGGTAAATTAAAATTTTAAAACTAGTAGGGCTTCACCATACATGGTTTGTTATATCTTACAAAGGCCAAAATGGTAGTTACTTATAGAACTTCAAAGATAGGAGAAATGAAAGAAGTTCAAGAGTCACTAGAAAAAATGTCTAGGTGTGAGAACCATTTACATTGTAGGTGAAACTAAGTGTGAAACTGACCATGAATATATCCTAAGACAAATGTCCATATAAATCATGACAAACTCTCCAAAATGGTGCAGAGGTTCTTTAACTAACTTTATGAAATTGTCTTCATCATGGATCATGCCTCAAGCCTTTGAAATTGAAATAAGAGAGTTGACACATACACTATAATAGTTAAAAGCATTTTATTTTTTGTTATCTATCTTCTAGACATTTGCATTTACCATTTATGGTCTCTCATTTCTTTCCTAGACTTCATTACCTCTATCAGTCACTGTTTATCTTAGACTTTGACTATGCTTTCATGGTAGCATATGAGTTTGAAGATCTTGTTTTGCTATAGAGTCCTTTGATCTTACATATTCACCCATGTGGCATTCCTTTCCCTATTTCTTCTTCCCTTCCAAATTTTATCTATCATCTCCTGAAAATGTAGCCCATCTTATCCATCTAGAGTCCAGTCAGGTTTGCCCAGTAAACCCCATTTAGAGTCTCCCTATTTTAATTTTCATTGTTGGTCATCGATCATTGACCCAAGTTACTAATATAATGACATCTATCAATATTGCATTTGATCTGAGCTCCTTGACCTTGGACACCCACTAGCATTATAGGATCAAAATATATAAAGGAATGTGAGCCCTCATATCTATCCTTGACCTATAAAATATTTTCAAGCTAGTGCCACTTGGTAGTCTTGCATTTTCACTCATAATCTACTGACATTCTCCCTACTTTACACACTTATGCCACATGGTGGCCTCTCAATCTCTTTGAATTTTTTGACTCATCTTCCACTATTAGATCAAGATGCATGATGCAATATAGATCATCTTATTGTATTGGACCCAGCATTTGAACCCAAAGCGATAAATTAAACCCTAAAATCAATATCTTCACTTCCATAATTTGACATCTATGTGATCGCCATTGAGGTCCATACGACCATAATTTTTAAGATATAATGTATTTCTTTTCATTCTATCTTAAATTTGATGTCTGCACAACTGTAAAATACATTCATGAGCCCATTATTTATGTCTATGAGCCCATCAAAATTTAACCCTAGTGGTCTTTTTAAATCAAATGGTTATTTATTTGGGCCTAAATTTGACATTAGTTCAAATGTATTATGTTATAGGTCCTACTTTGAATGCTCATACTGGAATGAAACTTTCATAGGATCATCATCACATGAAAAACTTCATGGCATTTCCATATTTCAATTCAAATGATCTTCCTGATGTGTATTTATAAAATGCACAAACATGCTACCTAATGTGTTCCCATGTGAAATGAAAGATAGTTTAGCACCTTAGACTCAACAAGATAAACTTTGAAGGCTTAAATATCGAGGAAGAAGACTCATTAAGATATGAAAACTACAAATAATGGTCTTGGCACGAAGGACATTAATCATGTATATTTTTATAGTCACGTGAGGGTTTTTGAGCATATTTATAAATTTCAAAACTAAGTTGTCTAGTCTGGTTCTTATGTGATGTGCAATGATAGACTACTTCCTTTGACTTGTGCTAGCAACTACTTGCTTGATCTTTGAAGCTCAAACGATTATATGAGGCATAAGTAAACCTATTCGATACTCTAACTTCTTGAACACTGTGAAAACCTATCACTTTCATATATGGATCTAAAATGAGACAAGTAATAAATTAGATAATGAACAAAACTATAATGACATTGAAATGACATTAGATGAACTATGCAACACCCTGTGATTATATAGTAATCCCATATAAATGATTTTGATTATTAGGGTTTGACCCATTTTGACTTGAAGTGAAAATGGTCAATAGGTACATCCCATCATATTATAAGACTATAAATACTTTACATGAAACTAAAGGTATAACTCATAGGATTTATTTATCTTATAATACATTTCTTAAATCTACTAGACAATAAATAACTAAATTTGTAAATGTATTCCTAAATGATGTTTTCTATGTTCTTAAACTTAAGAAAAATATTTTATCTTATTCTCAGATTACAAATGATAATTTAAACTTAAATTTTATTAAGTATAAATGGTATAATAATAATAAATTTAGTTCTTTGATTGTTTAAAGAATTTAATAGAAAGGATTATATATGTTTTTTAATTCTTCTACATGTTATCTTTAATCACAAAGTACAAATGAATATCAATTATACCATGAAAGACTAAATCATATTAATTTTATATGATATGTATCATCATGATATTATGGTTGGTATTCCATTTATTTCTTTTCATCATGAAACATGTGAGGGATGTATGAATGCTAAATAACAGACTAAACCCTTTGAAAAAAATTCATAATGGCAACTCCTCTCATCCCTTAGATCTTATTCATAGTGATGTTAGAGGACATTTATAAGTTTTTTATTTTGATTTTTACTTATATAATTTCACTTTCATTGATGATTAATCTAATATAATTCACTCTAACTATATTAAAAAAATTCAATGTTTTATCTAAATTCAAAGAATTTACAAAATTGGTTGAAAATTATTTAAAATTTTATATTAAATGATTAATAAATGATAATTGAGTTGAATATTTTAATAAAAAAAATTATTGATTTTTTTATTAATTATACTATGCAAATAGAGTTAATAACTCACTAATACAAAAAACAAAATGGAATTGTCAAAAGGAAAAATTGAACCATCCTTGAAATGGATAGAATAATGTTGCATTCTAAATATGTTCCTAAATTCTTTTACGTCAAATTCATGAATACGAATATTAATATTATAAATATATTTCATAATAAATATTTTCATATTTATATACACTTATAAATATTGTATATTAAAAAAATATAGTATTTTTTACCTTAGGATATTTGGCAGTCGTACTTCCATATTTGTACTTAAAGAAAAAAAGATAGAAACTAATACTACCTCCTTTTACTGGATTTTTTTTTTTTAATGAATGAAAAAATAAAGTATTAAGAGTATATTATCTATCTAAACTTTAAATCATTTATAATGTGAATGCCAAATTCCTTGAGAAATCTATTCAAAATGATTGATATAAATTTGTTATGCAAACTAAATATAAATCCCTAATAAAAAACATCCATAATGTTCTTATCATTCCTCCTCCTAATAGGTTATTGATTCTATATGGATTCATAAATAAAATATAATCAATTGTTAAAATTGACAAAATCAAAGTTAGCTTGTTTTATTAGGGTTTTACTCAAAAAAATGATATTGATTATGTTGAAACCTTTGATCCTATTGTAGAAATAATTATTAATTGATTGATTATTTCCCTTGTAGCTTAAAATGGTTGGATTATACACTAAATGGATATAAAAAGTGCCTTCATAAATGGTAAGATAAAATCAAAACCATGCTTCTCTTAGTATAAAGGTTTCACTAAACCTATAAAAGAACATTATGTTTGTAGGATAAATAAATATTGTTATGGTTTAAAAGGAGATCCTCTAGCATGGTATTCTAAAATCACTAGATATTTTAAAGAATAAGTTTTATCTAAAAATTATTCTGGTAATGATCTTTTTGTAAAAGTTGAAAATAATTATTTTTTCTTAATTTTATTATATGTTGATGATCTTCTTATTACCAAAATCAAATTGGTTGAATTATTAAATTTTAAAAAAAAAAAAAAAAAGTTTTTTAAAATGATTGATCTAGGCATTCTTCATCACTTTAGTGGAATGGTTATATTCAAAGTTAAAAATTCAATTGTTTTATATTAATCTCAATATGCATAACCTTCTTGTGAAATTTAATATGTTTGACTATAATCCTACATCTAATCCTATTCAAATTGGTGTAAATATTTATCCAAAACTTTCTTGTGATAAACTACTATCCCCACTCTTTGAAAATTGGTATTTGGTAGTTTAATTTATCTAACTATTACTAGGTAAGATATTCCTTTGTTATAAGTATTTATGTTAGATTGATGTAGGCTTAATACTTCTAAAAATTTGTATAAAAGATATCTCATTATGTAAAGTAACTATAAATATTTATTTATTTATTTATTCAATGGATAATACTAATTTATATGGTTATTGTGATGCTGACCATGATGGTAATATCATAAATTGTAAATATACTTCTAGCTATGTGTTTAATTTTAGTGTAAGTTATATACTTAGAGAAAAAAAATATAACAATACTATTTATATGTCTTATATAAAATTAGAGTATAAAAGTGTTATGGAAGCTACTAGAAAAGCTAAGTAGATATGAATGTTATCAGAAGAAATCCTTTCTGATGTTTATTTTAATACTACCATTATATGTGATAATCTAAGTTGTATAAATATGTAAAAAATCTAGATGATGACCAAATAATTAATCATATTAAAGTTCAGATGTAATTTATCAAAGGGAAAGTCCTTAATGGTGGTATTTATCTCCAATTTTATTGTAAATATGAATAAGTGGTAGATCATTTCACAAAACCAATGGGTGATACCAATTTTTTCATGTTTTGTATAATGTTGGTCATCTCAGAGTTGTTATTGATGGGGAGTGTACATGATAATGTCACTTCCTAATGAGCTTGTATTTCTTTCCTATTCTCTATACTTCTTTCCAAATTTTAAAAGCATTATAATAAATCACTTTATGCTATTTTTTCTAACTTCAACATATATGAGTTTAAATTATTCCCAATAATTAAAATCATATGTCGTAATTGAGGTAATTATGTTATAAAATTCTAAAAAATACTTGGTTGATTTCTCATGAAAATTGTGATATGTAGTCAACTAATCATAGTAGCGTAAAATTACTTTAAGTAGTTTATGGATTAAAATTATTTTTGTTTCAAAAGATGATATTGGCATGATGAAGTTTTTAAAATCTTTCAAATGTGGCATGCACCTGAAACTCATTGAATATGGTTAAAAAATTTATAATTGATTTTGTATAAAGGTGGCTATGACATGTATCCCCACTTAACATCAAGCGGGAGTGTTGGAAAAATGATTGTTATTTGGTATATGACATGTCATTAATATATTAATAATGAATTATGTAAGCATATTAATAATAATAATATAATAATAATAATAATAATAATAATAATAATAATAATAATAATAATAATAATAATAATAATAATATATGTTTTTAATTAACCTATAAGGGGTGATACTAATGTTAACAAATAATAAAATATATGGGTATAAAAATTCCCAATATGAATTGAATGAGAGGATTAATGTCTTAGTTACAATGATTCATTCCAATTAAAATTTATTATATGTGGTAAAATAAATACATTGGATCATTTTAGGAATTAAAATAAACCTTAAATATTATTTGAATTAAAACATTCAACATATTCCAACATTGGTTCTATGAAGGAGTTTCTCTTAGAATAAGTGTGAGAGGAAGAATGATTGTATGGGATGAATTTGTTTCTCAAATGATGAATAATCATTGTGGGTTTTTAATATCCTTGCGATATTGAGAAACATATATATTGTGTGGTACATATTTTTTATTTGTCATTATTCCACATATCTAGATCATGGACTTATGAATATGCATAATTTAACATCCTCCTCATACGACTCATACCCATGTCATATGAAGATACAAGAAAAGTCACTTACAATTGTCACCTTCACAAAAAAATATAAAATATTTATTGCATAACACTTAGTGAAAATTAAATCATATTTTATTATAAATCATTGGTTTTGAGTGATTTATGAATTCAATTTATACTCTTTCAGTTTATAAAATCATGTCTTATGAAAACTAAAAATTATATCATTTATGGCATAACATTCAAATTTTTCATAGTTACTAGTTACAATAATATTGGATACATATTATCAACCCTTGCCACCTAATACATCATTAATTTTTATCGCATTCTTATTATCCATAAAATATTTCATACCTACCTAGATTGAGCATCACCATTTGGTAATCCATTTATAGATTTTTTTAAATGTTGACAAATATCAATACAATTTTTTTATTGACGAGTCATTTAGAATTTTTTTAAATACATAATTAAGAATTATTTAATTCATATAATAATAAATGATGTTGGTCTATTATTTTAATATTACATTATTAAGTTAACCAGTAGTCATTATTTATGTGTTATAGGTGGGTAGTTATTTAGACACTTACAATTGATATAGCCAATTTTGTGTTTTATATATATATATATATATATATATATATATATATATATATATATATATATATATATATATATATATGTATATATATATATATATATGTATATATATATATATATATATATGTATATATATATATATATATGTATATATATATATATATATATATATGTATATATATATATATATATGTATATATATATATATATATATGTATATATATATATATATATATGTATATATATATATATATGTATATATATATATATATGTATATATATATATATATATATATATATATATATATATATATATATATATATATATATATATATATATATATCTATGTTAATGAATGATCATTGAATCATTTTGTATTAGTCATATAGTATCAAAGTGGCCACAGATAGGGGTAAAAAAAAATTTGGTCTCAAGAGAGAGGTCATCCAAGTGTTCATGGTCCATCGTGCCTCGTTAGTCATCATTGTACTTAGATTAGAGGCTACAATTACAAATACATGGACTCAATGACTCTCATTGTTGAGTAAAATTTTGAACATTTACATTGGAGATAAATGGTTAGATAAATATGCATTTAATGTTTAAAATTATTGTCATTTTTTAGTGTCAACATGCATTTGTTATTTATCTTTGCAACCCACAATCTACATTTATAATATTGAATGGTTATCATAATTATATACATTCGTGACCTCAAATATAGTTGTGTGTATGATAAGAAAGGTCAAAATCTTTTTTATATAGAATGCACATTTAAAAAGACTTATATACAACATTTATTTATGTGTTGAAGTGTTCTGTTACTATTAGGCTACCTAAAATACATGTTAAGTCTCAAATGTAGAATATGAAACCCATTTTGAATGCCTATAAAATGTGATGAGTTTCATTAACTTCAATGGCTAATTTTTATCTAATATCTTCCCTATAGAATGTTGGTAATCTTTATTTTGATGAATTAGTTCACCAAGGCCAGCTTGAATATTTTATATCCAATGAAAAGTGTAAGGAACAAAAAAATTGTGCAAAGATTGACTAATTATATGATGTAGATGATGAAAAAAAATAATAATCCCCTCACAATCATATTTGTCTAACCATACAAGCATACGAAGCCTACTTTCATACCACATTTTTTCCTGAAAAGGTATTTTGCTCTACCTTTGATAAGGTGCACTTATTTTCACATACAATAATTTTGAAGTAATAAAATATTATTTTGTATTTGTATGCAAAAAGGTTACTCTTTTCTTATGGCCAACTCCTCAAAATGAAAAATTAAACTAAATGGAAGATGAATATGCGTATGATTCTTCATTTCAAAGAATTGAGGGGTATTTTCACTAATAATGTGATTTTTCCTACTGATTTTAATAAGTAACCTATAATTTAAAATATGATGCTAAATCAGTCATGTTGATTACTCTCAGTATCACTGATGATGTTCAACCCCACATTTGTGATGAAAATACAATAAAATAGGTTTAGGACATTCTATCTACTACATATGAGACAAAGAACTAGATAAATATCCTCCATATATATATCATGATTCATACACTCATTATAAAATTAGGTAATAAATTTGAGTATTCCTTACGATAGGTGGTATAACTTCGAGTAGATCTAGTTTCACTTGGCCAAAATATTTAGAACAATCTGGTGGTTTAGATCACACTACAGCTCTCTGATCTCAATTTCAGTTATTTGTCATGACATTAAAAACTATAAAACATTTATTATTTTTCAAATAACTAGTGAATTTGATCCAAAAAAAATCCATCCAATATTTGCAAGATGAGCTCAAGGAAAAAAACACTAATTTCGAGGAAATGTGGTCTAAATCTCAAGAAAGGACCACCAAAGTAGCCATAACAACAACAAAAATTTGAGAAGATAAAATGGTGGTGCCATATATGTTGTGATAATACACGACAATGATCACTACTAATATGATGACTGAATTCAAGGTACATCAATTCAAGAGGGAATATCTACCTGATATAATTCATAGAAATAAAAAACACATCCTCAACAACAAAAGAAGTGAGGACATATAGTGGCATAAAAGCATCTAGAATAAGATGATGCATTTGAATAGGATGTACCAATTGAAGAATATTGTAATGCATATAATAATTTAGTTCTTGTATCCCTAACCTCAGCACTAGTGAAAAATGTTTATTTGATTGACTCGAGTACCAAAAAGCATATGAAAAGATGTAAGGAGATCTTTCATTCATTAACTAATCAACCCACAAAATATTGGTTTAAAATCATAGATAATAAGGAGTATGCTAAAGAAGGAATTGTGAATATTGCCATTCCTATTTGGACAAGAAGTTGTACTCTCAAAAATTTGTTGTATGTCCCCATGTTGACAATAAATATCTTATCTATAAGTCATCTTTTCAATCATAAGTTTAACATGAAATTATTGATCAATAACAATACCAAATCAAGTTTCCTCTCACGGGAAGGTGACCTAGTTTATAAAGTTTTTATGAAGGATTATTTATTTATATTAGATTCAATTTCATCCAATTAATTACATCTATAAATGAGTCTAATACCCTCTATCATTCTTGATATGGGAATATTTCTATCAGCTCAGTGTACCATCTAAGTTATAAAGAAATGATACATGATCTACCTCAACTATTACATTCTTTGACTTTATGCCATGGATGCCTTGTATGAAAAAAATGGGTTTTATTCGAGCTAAGTTTAACTCATGCCAAGGATCATCTCAATGTCGTACATACCAATCTATGCATACGCATGCTTACCTATTTTTAAGGATTCAATTAATTACAATTCTTCATTTATTATCTCTCTTACAATACATAGTTTTTATTTCTAAATAACAAGAGTTAATCTTTTGCTCATTTTAAAGTCTTCTAATAGCTTTTTGTGACCTAGTTAGGGAGTAATATTCATTTCCCTCACTCATATTGAGAGAGAATTCACATTAAAGGAGTTATTAGCATTCTTGAAGCAAGAAGGAATTAAAAATCACTTGGTTTATTTTTATATGCACCAATATAATGGAATTTATAGAGCGATGTAATAATTATATCATGGAAATGTCTCATTGCATGCTTTCCATTATGAATTTAGAGGGACCATTTTGGTCAAAAGTGTTTTAGATAGCCATTTATCTTTGCCATAATTCACCTAAAAATATATTTCATGACAAGACACCAAAATAGGTATGAAATGGTCTTAAACCTTATATTTACCATATAAGAGTATTTGATTGTACATTGTATATGCATGTCCCAACTAAAAAGTGAAATAAGATCAAACTAAATACACTCTATTACATCCTATTGGGCTACATTATTACCTCAAAATCATATCATCTCATAGATCCTAAGAATTTTTTTTAATAGAAAAGTTGAGATCTAGTTTATGATGAGTTAGCATTTGACTCATTGACAAAAAAAGAGGAGTCAAATTCAACCACCTCTCATAAGTTGATATTGTAATCAGATGATAAACATGAAGATGAGATATAAGGAGAACTTTTTAATGATTTTGGAAATTTGGAAGATAATTATTAATCAAATTAGCAATAGCATTGATGTCCAAAATGGGTGTAAATAACCATTAAGGAATCAAACCTAAACACTAATCAAGATCATTCATTATGAGTTGAGAAGAGAAGATAGGTGATGAAATAACATTAATAACACACTGATGACTTTAGTTATTGATAACATCAAACCCAGGATATTTCAATACGCATTATCATAATCTTGATGGATGAAGTCCATGGATTCCATATATAATTCCCTAATAAAAAAATATATGTGGGAAATTGTCAATCTACCTATAGGAAAGAAAACCATTGTCTACAAGTGGATTTTAAAAACAAAAAAAACAAGGCAGATGGATCTATCCACAAATACAAAACATGATTTTTTGAAAAGGTTTATACTCATCAAAAAGGATTTAATTATAAGGATACATTTGTGCCCACTAAAAATATCAAAACCATCACATTTATTTATGCACTAGCATCAAAAAAAGGATAGAAATATCAATAGATGGATGTCAAAAGTGCTTTCTTAACTGATGATCTCAAGGAAGAAGTGTACATGACCTAACAAAAAGAATTTATTGACGAGTAACATACACAAAAGTTATGTCATCTAATAATGTCACTTTATGGACTTAATAAAACACCAATGGCATGGTACATTAATATATATGAACATCTACTAGAGTATAGATTCATTTGTAGATCCCCATATTCAAATTTTATACCAATAAGGTAGGCACATAGATTATCTTCTTGTTTTATATGTGGATGATATTTTTATCATATGAATCTTAGATTATCTCATTGAAGATGTGAAGAATGAACTGAATAAATCCTTTAACATGAGAGATTTGGGGATACTTCATTAATATCTTAGCTTGGATATATGGCAAAAGAAGGATTACATTTTTTATCACAAATGAGATATACTAAGGTAATAGTTGAGAAACAAATGATGAAAAAATGTAAATAATTGTCAAATCTAATGGATAAATGTTTGAAACTATCCCAATTTTAATATTCATCTCAATTAGCTAGAACTCAATATAGGCAACTTGTTAGGAGTCTCATTTACATGACATATACTATACCTAACATATCTTGTACTATCAATTATCTTTCCATATTAATGTAGGTTCCTAAATGAATTTCCTTGGTTGTATCACATAAATATTTGGGATATGTATGAGGTACAAGATATTATGGTTTGGAATACAATGAGATCTCAATTTACTTCCTACAAGGTTATACAGTCTCAAACTATGTACGACATATTGATGACATGAAATAAAATTAAGGATATATTTTTCATCTCATATCTAGACTAATTTCATGGATTAGTACGAATCAATTTGTAATTTATCTCTCATCCATAGAGGAAGAATATTGTGCCATGTGTAGAGATATGTGTGAATTAAATGGGTTATGTTATATTCTATCTGGCATGGAAATTCCTGAAGATCATCAACTAATCCTTTTATATGATATTTAAGGAGTGTTTAATATTTTCAATAATCCTTTGCTTTGTGAAATAACTAGACACATTCAAGTCCAATGAAATTAAAATCAAGAATGAGTATTGAATAACACAATTATCTCTAATACTACAAAACATATTTAAACATAGTAGATATACTCACCATGTCACTTGGTAAGGTGAAATTTGAGTTATTTCACAAGGACATTTGTAAAAACAATGTAAGATATGGGGAATGTTAATTTAGTTTTTAATTATTAAATTGTAAATTTAAATAGAAGTCATTAGTTATGTGTTATATTTGGTTATTATTTAGGTAGTTATAGTTGTTATAACCGATTTTGTGTTGTATATATTCATATTTTATGTTAATGAATGATCATCAATGCATTTATTATTACTCAAATGAGTGTTATATTTTTTAATCCACATTTTATTTCTATTATATTTGAAAATATTAAAAAAATATATCTATATTTTTGAAAGTGTATATCTACACTAGAGGCCTTTCATTGAGAGACCATTACTGAGATTTTGCCAGTTAAATTTTATGTCAATTGTGAGTGGGTGATAACTAGTAAATGTATGAATTTAATATCTACACTTGGTCATTTAGGAAATTGACTGATGATATTTTATTAATTTACATATCTTTTCCATGCTAAATAATTATTGTATATATTTTAATCAAGAGGAAGGAAATGGATATAAAGGCACAAAGGGGAATGAACATTATGCTTTGGATCATAATAATTAATATTTTCCATCATTTGGATCTATGATTCTATTATAATATAGGATATATTTCCATATTGAATCTATATATGAAAAATTAACCTATTATGTTTTAAAACCTAATGGCAAGATAACCATATCCCAAATATATCTCTACTAAGCACCCAAGTAATAATGTTGAAATAAGAAATATGGCTAGTACCATGAACCCAAAATTTATGCTTATTTATGTCATTTATTCAATAAATTTCAACAAATAATACAATGTGGAGGTGATGTAATTTGTTTTATTAATAAATAATAAATTTAGAGAGCCTCTACATATAATGTTATTAGAAAGCAAAGAAAACATATAAAAACAAGGTGTTCCCACTCTTCATTTGTTATTCGAGACAAACCTAACACCCATAAAATTATAGTACTTATATGTTTTATCCTTCCAAAAATAAGAGTCACAACTTGATTACCTTTTCATGGTGGAGGAGAGTTATCCCACTAGGACACAATAGTTGAGTGGTGAAGATGTGGGAGCTAGAGGAGTGGAATAAAATTCAAACCCTAGATTTGGTGAAGAGCACATTGAATTTTCATGATATTGGGGAGTGGTATGGAGGTGTAATTTTTAATTTTAATTATGGGAATTAAAAGATAAATTACCTCTCTTTTATAAATTACAACTTAGATGAAATATAAGTTATCAGTGGGTCAAGTATATTTTTATTAATTCTTTTTTATTCTTACCATGGAGGGGCCCCTTCACAATGCCAATATTTATTAGGAGGAAGGTGAAATGGATATGGAATTAGCCAAGAAATCCACTGGAGAGTTATTCTATTAGTAATTATGTGAGAAATAAAAGTCCTCAATAATTAATTACATGGAGGATATCTTGAATGATTAAAATTAGTTATCATTGGACATAACATGTCAATGTTAAAATGTTGATAATCAATAGAGAATGAGATTTAAAAAAAAAATTTAAAAAATTTTAAATAATAGTGGTTTTCACCCCCATGGAAAGAGCTAGAGATTCACCTAAATTATTTGAACACCATGGAATGTTTAAAGAAACATAGGGTAACACTTATCTTGGATTATCTTTCGATATGCCTCTACCTTTGGAAACTATTGGTTCCCAATTATACACCTCATACACTCAACCTTGCATACTTAATCAAAATGGAAATAAAAGATGAAAAACCCACTAGTATGTCATTGTATTCAGTGAAGGGTTTGGCATCTATAATAGACCAGACACAAAAAATGACTAAGAGGCATCAATAGAGGATATGGTAAGCTCCCTGCTACTTCTGGCTCTACTTAAAACAAGGTGAGAGGACCTATGGGGTAGCTTTCTCACATATAGATATTTTAAAATTCAAAATACAAAGGGATTATTAGTATAAAGAGACACAAATATGACTAGGGCACAACCAAACTTGCACACTTCACCCAAGAAGGGTTGTCACATAGAATGCACAAATGCACTAGGTTAGATAAAAGCTGTTGAAGATAGATATAAAATTTATTACAACCTTCATTCTAAATAATTTTTAGAAATAAGGGGTTGAAAAAAGTATTATAATGTTGGTCATTAAATAACAAACTAGAAACACATATTAGGTACGTAATATTTTATCCATCTACATGAAAATTACACTTCTGACATGTAACAAGGGTGTATTATTTATAGGGTAGGACATGATAGATGGATTGATATTAATAAAAAGAGGGTGGTGTGTTGGTGGTTTTGAAATAGCAGGGACTCTTGTAATATTCATAGCAACAGTTATTGAAAAGATGTATAAAAAATGACTGACAAGCTAATAATAACTACCAAGAATGATTTATATCCATTAGTGCACCCACAATGTAAATACCCAAATTATCCTTGAAAATATATAACATACATTGACACTAAAATATTAAATACTTTTTCATGCTAAATTCATGAACCCAAGGTGATTTAATGAGTTATTCAACAAAATATTACCAAATCTTTATTCAAAAAGGGGTTTATAACCCAGATCCATGCCCAAGATGACAACCATACATAATCACAAAGATATATATCTAATCAACATAACATGTAAAACCTCTCATTACATTTTATTAATAGAAGAAAATAAAGAACGATAAGTATTTTCCATTATCTTGAAAAGAGATCTTACATACATCATATTTTAAAAATGCTACCGTGTGGAAAAACATGGTGGATTTACTCCATGTTTGATAGGGAAGACATTTATACATGATCTTAGAGCTTGCTAATGGATGTATAGCTGAAACCACCTTAGAAAGAGAGGCAAAAAATAGACAATAATGATCCCAAAAATTTTCATATCTTAGACTTAGAGAAAAACAAATACCAACAATAATAACCAACATTACAATAGAGGAGAAGCCCTCTATTTATACATTTTCAGTCTTTTAAATTTGGGACTATGGGTTTCCATTTGAAAAATTGCAAATAAGCCCAACAAACTCCACAAAGATGCTCCTAGTTGGAATATATTCCTTGCCATGCCTAAAATATCCATCCATTTGCAAGAAAAATAATTGGTCTAATTACCTGTATAACAAATGATGATGATTTACAAAAAAAAACCTTTGATTTATTTATTGGAGGTGCATTTATACATGATCTATAAGGTCACACTCTATGGTGGGGTTGAAACAAACTTTGTGCTCATGTGTAGCTCCCTGAAGATGCACTTGACCACTTGTTTTCATGTCTGGAACCTTCTAGATAACTCCCTTTCCCTTTATGCATGCCATGGATAAGATGATCTTACAATGATGCCTATATTAGAATGCACAAGTTATGGTAGAGGTAGAAAATGATTCGTGTCCATAATTGAAAATATGCCCTAGAATGGCCCATGTACATTACTCTATTATTCAAATTCTTTCTCATCCATGAAGGAATCGTTAATTTTAGCTCTTAGGCAAAAAATTTCCATATATTAACATGTGACACTCCACATCAGATCCAACTAGGCACTTATGGGGCTCAAAGGTGACTAAGATTCTTAATTATCTCAATCTAAACATGTATCACATTCTAATGCCATCTTGAAGCTAGATCAAATACACATCATCGATCTTTTAAGAAGATTTTGGGCCTTGAATTCATTTCATGTCATTGATTTTGACTTGGGCCTCTGATATCCTACCACTTTGAATCTCTATGGTTTATATTTTCTCTTTTTATTACTTGGATTCTATCATACCATGTGGAAGCTTCTCATTAGATGTTTGGCCCCATTGAATTGTAAACTATTTGCTCACACCATTGGATCTTTGGAATAAGTGAAAGATTTAATTCATGCCATGTGAGTTTGACACTTATCACTTCAGCATTTATTTTGAGCTATGTTGAAAAATTCACCTTCATCTCATGCCATTGTATCTAGATATATCTATTTAAATGTTATTAGTTGATATTTTTACCTAACATCCAATATCATATTATTTGGTAGCTCCATAGGTTTTTTGCATTGTGCATAGTCAATATTTTTTGGGATATCACCCTTAAACCATGTGGTGGTTTGTCATTTGGCTTAAATCCTTTTAAAATTCAAAATTCCTTTCATACCATCTAATTTTTTCTGCATAGATCAACTCACTCGCTTAGATCTTCTTACAAATTTATTGTAGTGGTGACACTTGTCACCACCTTAATTTTCTTGTGGCTCTTATATTTTGACCTTACACCTTCTGTTGGATATTTATGAAACTCACTGAGATGGTGACACTTATCACTTTTGGTGATCTTTTAGAACCTTTGACATTTCAATGTTGGTCATGCATCATTCAATCATCTCTACCTGGGTGAATGTGCATCATTAATCAAGAGTATTGACTTATTGAATTTTGTATGCACATTCTGATCAACCCTATCTGAGTTAGTATGTACCATTGGATTGTGATCCACAAGGTCAATTTTGATTGGTTCCAATTTAAAAATGAAAATAATGAAGTCAGGGTTTAGGGAACAAAGAACATAGTATAAAATCATAGCCTAAGGTTTTGGTGCATATGATAAAAGATTTAGGATAAAAATTTGAGCTTAGTTTACAATAAAGGGACCAAGCATTAACTATACCATGTTAATAGATAAAATAGAACAAGGGATATAAGATATAAAAGGAACCAAACATGAATTTTAGACTAAGGTTTTGTCATATTAATAAACATGACTAAACCTTAGTATAAAATTAAACTAAGTCCATGGCATTTTCAAAGCATTCCGTCTAAAATTATTTCCACCAAATTTGAGTTTAAATCAAAATGCCTAAGCTAGGGATAGTAGATCATGGCTTTCAATATGCTCAGAAATGAATTCAATTTTGATTTTCATAGACCAAAGGCATTTATACTTATAAATGGTTTAATCACTTCAGTTTAATTTTGGTCACTAATATTGGCTCTCTCCCAAGGATGTAAACCACTTGCATCTATGAAAAGAACCAAAGATCATAATATTAGGCTCCACTCCATTGGTCATGGATTCAAAACATAGAAATTTTAATACAAGTACCCATGAAGGTTCTAAAAAACAAGGCAAACTAAAAAAATAGATCATGATTATCTAAAAATGAACACACAAAAGGAACTATACAAACAAGGCCCAAACTAGAGGGGAAAAAAAATAACAAAATAACATGACTATACACTATAAAATTATGTACATAGCTACAGACTAAATCAAGGAAGTGTTTCATATGTCTGATATTAATTTCTAACTCCATTATTTCACCATCTAGATCATTCAATAAAAAAGTGTGTTCCCCAATTTGATAGTCTATAGAATAGGGACCCATCCACAGGGCATCAAATTTTCCATGCTTGCCTTTCTCTTCATGATTTTTGTCTTAAAGTAGAACCAAATCACCTACTTGGAAGTTTTTTGGAGTGACCTTTGTATCAAATATCTTCTTCATTTTTTCCTTGAAATTGAGGTGTCTTTCTTGATCTTGTCTTTGAACTTTATCAATCTCAATAATCTAATGCATCCTAATTTTATAGTGGTTGATTTGTTCATCATCTTCTAGTTATTTCATGAGCTGATAGGTTAGCAACTACAAATTCATAGGCAAAATGGCTTGAGCTCCATAGACAATCTCAAAAGGAATTTTGTCTTTATATCTCTTGGGCATGATCTTATCATCCCACAAAACAAACTTCATCTATTCACACAACTTCTTATTTTCTTCTAATTTTCATCTAATGATTTTTAATAAGTTTTTGTTACTAAATTTTGCTTGTCTATTTCCCTAATGGTTGTAATTCGAAGCATAGGTAAATTCAATCATGCATCATTCATTGCATAATTCCTCCAAATTTTTAGCTTTGAAACTCATGGAATTATCAGTAATAACTCAGATGGGCATGCCAAATCTACAAATAATTTGATTTCTCAAAAATTACATAACCACCTAGTGTGTAGCCTTCTTTGTATGGTCTGCTTCAACCCATTTCATGAAGTAGTCATTTGTAACTAGTATCCATCTATGTCCAGTGCTTAACAAATAAATATTTTATCCAATGAAATCTAGTCCTCATTTTTTGAATGGGCCTTCAATCATCACAAGCTACAAGAGAATAAAACTAGAAGCTTTCATTATCCTAGAAAAGCACTAACACTTCTCGCACTTTCTAAATTTATGAAAAACATCTTTCAATAGTGATGACCACCAATAACTATCTATCAAAATTTTATTAGCTATGAATTTAGGTGATAAATGGGCACCACATACTCCACTATGAGAATATTCAATCAGGTCATCAGTTTGTTCTTCTAGAATGCATCTTAGGAGATTCCCATCAAGATTATTCCATGCATGTCCATTTTTAGTTAAGAGGTATTTTTGGGAAACATGATTAAGTGTCATCCTTTGATTCTTTTCCAAGTCAGAGGGACAATTCAAATTTTTGAATTAATAAACAATGTCTTTATACCATGGATACATGTTAAATTGACTCAAGGAATCATCAACATTGAAAATAGTAGTGTTTACCTCAATGTCTTCCAAATTGGTCTGAACCATGAGCTTGTCTATACCCATCCCTCATACTAACTTGGTGGTCTGAATATCCATGTCATACTCTTATAAATTATTGACCCATGTGAATTTCTTTCTAGATACTTCAGTTTGAGTAAAGATGTCCTTCATCTTTGTATGTAGGACATAAGCAATAATATTTGAACTCAAAACATAAGATCTGAATGTTTTAACAACCTTCAAGAGCATACAATATTTTTTCCATAATGGTGTAATTCATTTCAACACCTTACATAGATTTGATAAATAAATCTATAGTCTGATCATGACCATCTTCATTCTTTTGTAAAATAATAACAATAACAGTATTGTATGATACAAAAGACAATATATAAAATGGCTTAGTGTAATTAGGATTTGCCAAAATAGGGTAAGAATTTAAATCTACCTTGATTTAAATGAGCACTTGCATGGTTTTCTCCTCCCACTTGATGTTATGGTCCTTCTTTAACACAGAGGTGATAGGAAAAGTGATATTTGAAAAATTGGACACAAACCTCCTTATGAAATTAATTTATCCAAAGAAGGATTGAATTCTATTCTTGTACTATGGGATGGGTAGTTTATAAATGTATTATACCCTCTCAAGATCCATCATGACACCATATTTGGACATTATATTTCCCAACAACTTGGTCTCTTGTACTATGAAGTGATATTTCTTAGGATTAAATGAAATGCCAAACTTTGTACATTTGATCAACACTTTCTTGAGTCTTGGAGTACATAGTAACATTATCATGATACACAACTATAAACTTTTTAATCACCCTTGTAAAATCAACATACATAACTCACTAGAATTTTACACTCATATACATTAACCCAAAGGTCATCATCATATATACATATGTGCCCCAAGGCATTGGAAATGCGGTCTTGGATCTCTCAAATTCCATCACCAAAACCTAGTTATATGCTGAGAATCCATCTAAAGTGTAAAACATATCTAATCCTATAACACTTAAAATCATGTTATCCATATTGGGTAGGGGACAAATATATTTTAAAGAAGCTTTGTTCAAAATTCAAAAATCCACACACAAGTGGATGTTACCATTTTTGTTTCTCATAGGGACTAAATTTTCAACCCATGATGAACTCCTGATGGGCTAAATGATACCACCATCCCTTAGCTTCTTTAACTCATCCCTCATCTTAATGTCCAATATGGGATTAATAGGTCACTATTTCTGCCTGAAAGGCTTGCTATCAAGGTGCAATGGGATGACATGTTCAAACAAGTCTTTCCTATATTATTTTAGCTTAGAATAAGACCATGATAAATAATCTTAGTACTTTCTTAGAAGTTCAATGTAAAATTTCTTCTCAATTGCACTTAGGTGAGTACCCATCTAAACCTTCCTTGCATTCTCATGACAACCTAAATTACACTCAATCATGTACTTTAAAATAATTAAGTCTTGAGTTTGTATTTTACCTCACTAGAAGATGTTTCTAAAATTACCAATCACTTAGGGAGTGTGTTTATCTTCAACTGGATAATTCCCTTCCCAAACAAGGTTTTTTTCCATCAAAAAGCTTAACGATAGATTCCAAGTCTATGAGCTGATCATGGAACTCAGATTCACAATTTAGAAACCTCCTAATTTGTTCATCATTATCAAACACCTACCAATGATGAACATTATCTAGGATTGAATGCCTAAAAAGTACCTCCACTTAATATTGATAATGAGGGATTGTATTTGTAATGTCAAATTGAGCACCTAACCCTGTAAGTCTATCAGCTTCTTGGTTGAAACTTCTATCATGATAAAAAAGATTGAATGAATCAAAGAATTATTGCAAATCCCAGACAACATTACAATATTATTTTAACATTTTTTTGTGGCTTAAACATTGTGGACTTGATTCACCACTAGCTTAGAATCACCCTTAACAATCAAAATTTTAATCCCATGTTCATAGGCAATCTATAAACCAAGAAAGAGTGTGCCATACTAATCATTATTATTATTGAAATCAAAGGAAAAATTCAAATAAAACTTGAATCACTTAATTTTGGGGGCATAGACTACAGCCCTAGCTCTATTTCTAATATTGGAGCAAGCTATATCAAAACACATCTTCCAAGTTGCACCTTCTTTATTTTATCAGGTCGAACATCAAGGGCAACATGTTGTTCACTAGTGTCAATATTCCCAATGAAGTTACCAAGCCCAATGTCTATGTACAATACTTCATTTTGAGAACTTTTTGAATCTTAAATTACATATAACATTTTGAGATCTCTATAAATTTTGACCATCTTACCTTCCAATATAATGGTAGCATGGAAAAAGTCCATCTGTACACTTCCACCCATGCTAGCATCCCATTTACATGATAACAAAATCCCTTACTTAGGTAGCAGTCCATAACTACCATTCCCATATTCAAATTCTTACCTAGATGCACTACCAATTGTACTACCAACCCCTTGAATTATCCAACAACTAGAACTTCTCATGAGTCTATAGCATAACACTTTCCAAATGATGATGTAGTATTAACTCTGAGATCATTTAAGATACATAGGGGCTTCTTTTTTACAATAATAATCATTATCAAACATGAAATTATGGATAACAAGACCATTGATCAATAGAGTTGTATAAAATAGATCCATATTTAGATGACACTCTACTAATGTAGTCCCCAAATAGACTTCTAGCTTAGGGTTAACAACCTCTTTAGATTATTTAAAAACTTTTTAAAGGTATTAAGGGTAAATCAATTTCATTTACAATTGAATTCTCAACAAATTCCAAGTATTCAAAATCCTTATGCTAAGGTATTCCTAATAGTTCAACAAGTGGCAGAGAAATTTTTAGTTTCCTAAACATGTGGGGCATATCACATATGATATACTAATGAAGAGGAGTATTTGGTCGAAGTTTAACAACACATTCAGTTGGAATACATTTATTTAAGGTTTGATGTGGAGTAAAATTGGGTGGATTTGCATGCTTAGTAGTAGCCTTCAAATTTGTATTTTTTTTAACATCATTCACACCCTTAGGAATACTAGATAGTGAATGCAGTTTATTTTTATTAGGATCACCTCTAGGCTTAGAAAATTGTGAAATGGGTGTTGTGTCAGAAGAATTAGGAACTATTGGAGTTTTTTCATATTCCTTACTTGTATCCCCTACCCTTAGATTTGTAGGGGTAGTGTCTTGAGGAGTAGCAACTTATTGCCTACTTCTCAAGTTGTATTCCTTTTCTTGTATAATTGTTGCATTAATTAGAATCTATCTATCCTCAAGTGATATAATTACCACATCATATTTTTTAATCATCATTTATCTTAAAAATTCAAAATAATAAATAGGTAATTCATATGATTTTTCCATATTAACCTCACATGTAAATTCATAAGTTAGGATACATACCTTTTGTACCACACTCCAAAACTCATCAACAATAATATAAATCATCAATTCTATGGAGGAAAATATTTTTCCTCAAGGACTTTGATAATTTAACATCATAATCTCATCCCCAGATTATGCAGACTTAATCTCATTTGCATCTTCATCAATTGATCTAGCTGTTTCACATAGAGGATGTGTAAGGAATCAATTATCACACCAATAAACATCAATGTCACAAATTAAAACATTTACTTTAGCATCTAATGTATTAGGAGCTTTTTTCATAGCCCCTCTATTCTGACATCTATCTATTCTCTCATCACATGTAGGTATTTTCCCTCTATCATTGTCTTGATTATGGAAAACAGGTTGCCTTTGTGCTTGATTAGGATTTTGATCCATCTCTTAACTGGTAGACACATGATAGATCCCTTTCTTAGCCCTAGTAATATTTTATGGCATCTCTTTGACATTGTATGATAGATTCTTGACCATCTCTTAAATATTGGCATTCTTAGTGGACTATGTGTTTTCAAAATTGACCAACTTCAAATCATCCTACTTGTTCATTAGATTTCCTATAGCCTTTCTATTATTTTCAATTTGGATGGCCATATTGAATGCCAACCATAGGTTCATGTGGACCCTATCTCGTAGGTAATACATAGACTTATTGCCAAGGGAATCACAATATTTTATAATCACACTATATCACTAGGCTTTATGTTCTTAGGTAGCTGCATCATAGCTTTGTTGAACTATGTGTTGAAGTTTTTATGCACTCATTGGGTTTCATGATGTTTTCAAACTCAGACAAAGGGAAACTTGAATCAAATATATCACCATAATGAATTATAAAAAACATTGTTTATTTCTTCCCATGAATCAATGCATCCACGGGGAAGAGAATTAAACCATTCTCATGCATTTTCTTCTAGCATGTATAAAAACAAATCAATGCACATATCCTCATTATCAACCTCATAATCTTCAATGATATTGTGAAAAGACCTCAAGTGCTGGTCAACACTCACTCTATTGTTCCCTTGAAACTTTGGAAGACATTTCCTTACTTCATTTGGGACTTCATTATGATAACCTTCCATGTCATCAAAATTTGTAGGCCTAAATCTTGGAAGATGTGAGCTAGGATGTTCATTCTCATTTGGGTCCCCGAGCCTCATGATAGGTTCAATTAGAGGTTGAAGAACAACTTGCACAAGGAGGTAAAGGGGTGAATGAGGTGGGGGGGGAACTTTTAGGATCAAACTTGGGAAGGAATTCAGCTAGTAAAGAAGGCATTGGATAATACATAGGAATATAAGTTTTAGAATGACTAAACAAGCTATAAGAGTCCTTAGCAATTGAAATTTCAAAACAAATTTTAAGATTATCATAATCTTGGTAGTCAGGACACTGCCCTTCAATAGGCCTCCAAATTTATCTCTTTCTTCTTTGATGAATACTTAGGGGTGAGACACATTGCTTTGATGGGTCACCTTTGAAGGATGATCTCAATCCTTCCAACTTTATGAGCAAGAAAACACTCAAAGAAAAAAATTTGATATTTAAAATAGTTATTAATCTTCCTTGAAACTAGATAATAATGTTGATGTCACCACTAGAATCATAATTCAAGATTATAAAATTTAACACATTGATTGTGATACATGCTAAAAACATACTCGTAGAATTTAATGATCAGATAAAAGGCAAAGACATTAAAATTTTTAGAATTATGTTCAAAAGGAGAGAAGGCACCTTACAACATGTAATTTTAAAATCTCTTTACAATAAACTTAGTAGAAGTTAAATAATCAAATATTTCAATTCACATCACATCCCCAGTGGAGTGATGTAGTGTTGACAACCAAGATAGTCCAAATGTATTAAATAACAATAGAGAACTTCACAACATGAAATACTTATAGTTCTCTACAAGAGTCCATGGTAACATAAGTGACTAGGAAATCAATTTAGTCCCTAGAAATAACACCAATAGAGTGTTAGTTATTAGTTGTACACCTCATACACTCATCCTTGCACATTTGAATAAAATGGAAAACAAATATGGAAAACCCACTAGTATGTCATTGTAGCAGGGAAGGGTTGGGAATATAGAATGGACTGAGATGCATTGATAGATCTTATGGTTAGCTCCATACTACTTCTTGTTCTACTTGAACTAAGGTGAGAGGACCTATGGGATAGCTTGCTCACATGAAAATATTATTCACTTCAACCTCTATGGGGATTATTGTCACAAAGAGACACAAATATGACTAGGGCACAATAAAAATGGCATACTTCACTCGGGAAATGTTGTCACATGAAATGAAAAAAATTACTAGGTCACATACAAGCTTCTAAGATTGATATAAAAGTGCTTACAACCTTTATTCTAAAGAGTTTTTAACAAGGGGATAAACAAAATATTAAAGTGATGGTTTTTATAACACAAACTACAAACACATGTTAGGTATGTAAGATTTTATGCATTTTCATGTAAATAATACTTATGATATGCAATAAAGGTGTATTATTTATAGGGTAGGACTTCGTAGGATAGATTTATAGTAATAAGAAGATGGTGGTGTGTTTGTGGTTTTCAAACAACATCAACTCTTGTAATATTCGTAACAACACTTATTATAGAGATGCATAAAAATTGACTTGCAAGATAATGGAAAATACAAAGATTGGTTCACATCCATTGGTGCCAATACAATGCAAATACCAAAATGAATCCTTAAATTCTAGAGTATACACTCAAACTAGAATCTCAAATCATTTTTATTTATAAATTCAAGAACACAGGGTTCCCTAATGAGGTATTCAAAAAAATATTTCCAAATCTCTATGAAAAAAGGGGTTTATAACCTAGTTGTATGCCCAAGATTAAAACCATACATAAGCACAAAGCTAGATATCTCATTGCATTTCATTAACAAAATAAAATAAATAACCACGAGTATTTCTAATTACCTTGAAAAAGGATATTACATACATAGGATTTTCAAAATGTTTTCATAGGGACAAACATAATGGATTTGATCCATGTTGGATAGGAGAGACATATAAACATGCTCTTAGAGCTTGCTAATGACTGTATAGCTACAACCACCTTAGCAAGAGAGGTAAAACACATACAATAATGATCCTAAAAAATTGCATATCATAAAATTAGAGAAAAACAAAGACTAATAACAACGACCAACCTCAAAATAGAGGAAAATGCCTCTATTTATTAATGTTGCACCCTTTCAAATTTGGGAATGTGGGTTTCCATTTACAAAATTGCAAAGTAGTCCTCCAAATTTTTCCAAGATGCTCTGAGCTAGAAACGATTCCGTACCACACCTGAAATATTCATCCATTTTCAAGAAAAATCATTTCTCTATCTACCTTTACAAATAATGATGAATATTTGCAAAAAACACCTTTTATTTATTGACTACAGATGTGTTTTTTCATGATTTGGAAGGAGACACTCTATGGTAGAGAACAAACAAACTTTTTCCTCATGTGTAACCACCTAAAGTTTCCCTTGACCACTTGCTTACATAGATGAAATATTCTATACAACTCCTTTTCGCTTTATTCATGCCATTGAACAACTTACTCTTATAGTGATGGTTGTATTAGATATCTTGAGCTATTCTAGAGGTAGAATAGGATTAGTGACCATCATTAAAAATATTATATTGAATGGCCCATAGACCTTCTTCTATTCTTTGAATTATTGCTTGTCCATGAAGGAACCTTCTATTTTAATTCCTAGGCTATGTTTTTCCACATAATGACATGTGGCACTCCACATCAGATCCAATTAGGAACTCATGGGCCTTAAAAGTGACTAGGCTACTTAATTGGCTCAATCTAGAAATGTGTCACATTCTCATGGCATCTCAAGGCTAGATAAAACATGTATCATCAACCTTTTAAGAAGTCTTTGGGTCTTGAATTCATCATAAGCCATTGATACTAACTTGGGACTCTAAGATCCTACCACTTTCTAGCTTTACGGGTTCTCTATGCTCTTTTCATTACATAGATGTTATCGCACCATGTGAAAGATTTTCATTATATTTTTGGCCCTGTTGAATTGTCAACTATTCACTCACACCATTAGATCTTCAAAATATACTCAGGATTTAAGTCATGCCTTACAAGATCAGCACTTGTCACTTCTATGTTTGTGTTGAGCTTTGTTAAAAAACCCACTTTCATCTTGCCCCATTGGATTTAGATCCATTCAGTTGAACATTATTGGTCAATATTTGTACTTGGCATCTAAGATCATGCCAGTTGGCAGCTTTATGGGCTTTCTACACTCTAAACAATCAACCTCTATTGGGTTAGCACCCTTTCACCACATGATGGCTTCTCATTTGGCCTGAGGCCTTTGAAAATTCAACTTTCTTTCACACCATCAGATCTTGGATACAAATATCAACTTGCTCCATTGGATCTTCTTACAGAGTTCCCATAGTGGTGGCACTTGTCACCACCTCACTTATCCTAGAGATATTTACTTTTAATCTTGTTCCCTCCATTGAATAATCAAATAGCTTGTGAAGATGGTGACACTTGTCAATCTCACAGAGCTTAAATTTTTTTTGACATTTCAACATTGATCATGCATTGTTCAATCATCTTTGGCTAGGTGAACATGCATAGTTGATCAAGATTAATAACTTATTAAATTTTGTACACACCATTTGATCAACTCTATCCAAGTTCACATGCATCATTAGATTGTGATACACAAGATTGGTTGTGATTGGACTCAAGTTAACAATGAAAATATTGAATTCAGGGTTTGAGGAACAAAAAACATAGTATAAAATCTTAGCCGAAGGTTTTAGTGAATATGATAAAAGATTTAGGTATAAATTTGAGCTCAATTTATAACATTAGGACCAAACATTAGCTAAACCATGTTAATAAATAAAAGGGACCAAGGGATATGGGATATAAAATAGACCAAACATGAATTTTATAATAAGGTTTGGTTATGTTAATAAATATGACTAAACGATAGTATAAAATTAAACTAAATCCATGGCATTTTTAAAGCATTCCCACTTAAATTGTTCACAATAAATTTGAATTTAAATAAAAGGGCCTAAGCTAGGTAAACTAGATAAAGGGTTTTAAGATGATCATACATGAATTTAACATGGATTTTGATAGACCAAAGGCATTTCTACTTAGAAAGGGCTCAATTTATTTAGTGTAATTTTGGACACTAATAAAAACATCATCAAAATCAAACCTGGCATAGTTGTCCATCAGAGGATTCCAAGAGACCAATAACCTTTTGTTGATTTGTACATGGAGGTTGAAGTAAATAAATTCCATTTCAAAAGAGTATGAAAATCCTTTCCACTAATTTAAATTTTAGTAGGAATTAATTTAGCCTTATAAATATTTTGAAGGAGCACCTCAATTTTAATGTTGAATATTTATACAGAGAGGGATATGTTTTTTAAAGTACTTGTTAGTGCCAAAAATTGCACTGATGTAATTGAGACCTTTTTAATTTGGTAATTAATATAATTTCATCTATCAAATTCCAAGTTGAATTCATATCTGAAAATCTTAAAAATCTTGTTCCAATTACCCTATATTAAGCCCTTTAATTTAATTTTCATTTGGTGGGAACAATTTACATGAAAATTCTTTAAATATGCCATGAAATTAGTTTAATTTTATACTAAGGTTTATCCGTGTTTATTAAAATGACCAAACCTTAGATTAAAATTCATATTTGGTCTATTTTATATACCGTTGCACTTGGTCCCTTCTATCTATTATAATGATCTAGCTAACACTTGGTCCCTTTGTTATAAACTTAGCTTAAAGTCCCATCCTAAAGATTCTATCATATTTATTAGTGTAACAAAACCTTAGGTAAGACTTTATACTATGTATTTTATTACCCAAACTTTAACTTAGTTGTTTTCATGTTAATTTGTATCCATTTAAGCTTGACACAGTGGACTGTAATCTAATGGTACATGTGAACTCATGAAGAGAGGATCTGACGGTGTGTGATCAAAGCTAAAAAGTAAAAAGGACTTAGGATGAGTGCAGGATCGACAAGTATCAAGATCTCAAGAAACTAGTAATGGATATGATATTAGCAGAGGTCATCAAGTCAAAGATCTTTTGAAGTGATGCAAGAAGGAAATGTATCTTAATCTAGATGATTGACCAAGTAAAGTGATAGTTCAAGGTCGGTCCTACATCCAATAGATTGATGATGTGAATGAAAGTGGACTTTTCAAAGGGTATGGGTTGAATATGGTAGTGGCATGTGTCATAACCATGATGAAATAGATATAGAGAGATAGTGAATGTTTGATCCTATTTTCAAAAGATTAACAAAGGGAATTTGATTGGAGAAAATGAGATCAATAACATGAGATGCAGGTGGAAATTTTAATAGAAGTCAAAAAAATGTGGAAGTGACAAGTGTCAAACCCACAGCTCGTGATTAAAGATCAAGAATATTTTGAAGATGTAATGGTGTGATCAAAGAGTTGACAATTTAATGGGGATATAAATATAATTAGAGGCTACCATGTGGCATGATAACATTCAAGTACTCAATATTTTTTGTAAGGTATGTAGAAAACCCACAGAGCTTCTAAGTGAAATGATATCAAAGGCACAAATCAAGATTAGTGGCCTGCAATGAATTCAAGGCTTGAAGACTACTTAAAATATTGATGGTGTGTATTTGATCTAGTTTCAAGAGTACATGAGAAAGTGACACATGTCCATGTTGGAGCTAATTAAGTTGATTAGTCACTTTCATATCGCATGAA
Organism: Torreya grandis; assembly: GCA_037957365.1. Taxonomy (NCBI): domain Eukaryota; kingdom Viridiplantae; phylum Streptophyta; class Pinopsida; order Cupressales; family Taxaceae; genus Torreya; species Torreya grandis. The sequence continues at coordinate 343,485 of JARHVA010008767.1, read as the reverse complement.
TGAATATTTGGAGCTGATGTGGCATGCCACGTTCTAATATGTGTCAATATTTTTCTTAGAGATAAAATTGATAGTTCCTTCATGGATGATCAAGAATTCAATGTGTGAAATAAGGTTTATTGGCCATTTTATGGAATATTTTCCAAATCACCATGGATCATTTTTTACTTCTACCACAACTAGAGCATTCTCATGCCATCATTACAAGAGCAAGTTATTCCATGGCATGCATAAGAGGAATGGCATCTATCCAAAAATTTCTAGATGTGAAAAAAAGTGTTCAAGGGCATCTACAAGTAGTTACACTGGAGGACAAATTTTGTTCAGCCTTCACCATAAAATTTCACCTTCCAGAACATGTAAAAAGGCATTTTTAGTCAAGAAATCAAAGGGCCTGTTACAAATATTCAACATTCTTTGTAGAGGTAGTTATAACAATGATTTTTATTACAAATGGATGAACATTTTAGGTGTGGTAAGGAATATTTTCCATCTAGGAGAATCTTGGTAGAATCTAGAGGGTTGCTTTGTAATTTTATAAATTGCAACCTACAATCCTAGAAATGGAAAGGGTAAAATGTGTATAAATAAAGGGTTTCTCCTCTATTATTTTGTTTTTTTTAGTCTTTATTTTTATAATTGTAGAATCATAAATAAAATTTAATCATGATTGTGTGTGTATTTTGTCTCTCTTGATAAGGTGGTTGTAGTTTTAAAGACATTAACAAGCTCTGAGAGTATCTCTATATGTCTCCCCTATCTAACATGGATAAAATCCACCATGCTTGTCCCTATGGCAACATTTTGAAACAATGATGTATGTAAAATTTTATTACAAATTTAATGGAAAGTATTTATGGTTCTTACTGATTCCTTTTGATGAAGTTTAGTAATTTGTTTTATAAATTTTGTTTATTGGACATCTTGTTATATGCTCATTATTGGTTGTCATATTGGGCTTATATCTAGATTATAAATCCATTTCTGCATTATATTTTGAAATATGTTGATGAGTAACTTGTTAGGGCAACCTCAGTTTATGGATTAAATGGGAAAAAGTATATGAGATTCTATTTTAAGTGTATATTCTAGGGTTTCAATATCAACTGGGTTTTTGCATTTCATTTGTACCGATAGCTACAAATTACTCCTGATAGTTCCCACTACCTCGCATTTGAGTCTTCTACATATTTTCAAAGAAGTGATGTGATGAATTTTGAAGTATCCTTACTATTGGAAAATCACCATCACACCACCCATTTTTTATAAACTACCAAACCATCCTACCTAGTCTTACCTTGCAAATATTACACCCTTTGCCTATTTCAAGTATTAATTAACCTACAAATTCATAAAATCTTGTTTATGTAACATGTGTTTACATTTTTTGATTTGGAGAATACTGTTGTAGTTTTCCATTTGACCCATGTTGTTAAAGATTCTTTATAATGAAATTTTTAGTCACATACCCATCTATCTTCAGTATCGTGTATGTGACCTAGTGCATTTGTTCATCCCATTTGACAACCCTTCCTGGATAGAGTGAACAAGTTTGATTATGCCCCACATTAGTTTTTATTCATGCCAATAATCCCAATGGAAGTTAAATTTCATAATATCTCCATGTGATCAAGCTACCACATAGGTCCTCTCACCTTGGTTCAGGTAGAGCCAGAAGTAGCAAGGAGCTAACCATACCGTTTGTCGGTGCCTCTCAGTCATTTTATTTGTTCAGTCCATTCTTGTTTCCAAACCCTTCCCCAATTATAATGACATATCATCATATTTTTCATCTTTGTTTGGCATTTTCTTCAAGTGTGTAAGGCTGAGTGTAAAAGGTGTACAATTGAGAACCAACACTTTATTGGCATCATTTTTGGGGCCATTTCTTTTCACCCATATTATCGAGTACCCTTTTAGAGAGATGATCATATAATTTTAGTTTTGAAAAAATTTACCATTATTTGATGCAAGTAATCTCAAATACGTTTAAAAAAAATATTTATTCATGTTATCTCATGGTTTGAAAGTCGAGGTTATTATTTGTTACTTTTTATCTTGGCCATCAATTCCACAACACTCCACTAGGGATGTTCTAAGAATTGAGAGATTTGATAATTTGACATATGCTAAATTTTTTACAAAGAGCTATGAATTTATCATGTTTTGAGGTGGTTTCCCCTTGTTGAACACAAGTCTAAAAATGCCATTATCTTTTCTTTCATACATCATCACTAATTTCAGCAAGATATGGGTCTAGTATGTATCACTGTAAGTTTTTAAGTGGTTATATTATATAGTTTTGGTTATAGGGGCAACTTCAAAAAATCATTCAGTTTCAATGAAAGATCATTGATTTCTCCAAATATCTTCATATTTTAGACTTTTTTTGCTTGCAAAGCTAGAAGGATTGAGGTCTTCCTTCAAATAAAAACCATGGAAGAAGCTTGTCTCACCCTTAAGTGCTCATCAAGAAATAAGAAGACAAGTTTGGAGGCATGTTTAAGATCATAGTGTAGCCATAATGGACTACTTGGGTTGTAAAAATTTTAGTAAATATAAGCTTTTTTAATGAAATTCCTATTTTAAAGATCATCATAACTTTTTTGACTATTTAGAATCATACATTCCTATTTACGATCTATCTCCTTCTTAACCAATTGAATTCCCTCCTAAGGTTGATCTAGCAAGTCTAGATAATTCACCCCCTCACAACTCTTTGTCATTTTTTATTTAGCCTACCATTAAACCAATCATGAGGCAAAGGGACCAAGATGATAATGAGCACCCTACATTCTATATTCCTAGGTTCAGACTGATAAATTTTGATGACATGGAAGGTTATCCTAATGAAGTCCCAAATAAAGGAAATGTCTTCCAAAATTTAAATGGAACAGTGCTATGAGTGGTGATCAGCACTTGAGATATTTTAAAAATATTATTAAGGATTAAAAGGTTGATCACATGGATGTGTCCATTAAGTTTTTTGTGTGCATGCTAGAGGAAGGTACTCATGAATGGTTTTATTCTCTTTCCCATGGATGCATTAGTTCATGGGAAGAAATGAACAATGTTTTTAGAATTCATTATGGTGATAGAGTTGATTCAAGGTTCCTTTGGTCTAAGTTTAAAAACATCAATAAGAAACCCAATGAGTACATGAAGGAAATCGATACATGGTCCAATAAAGCTATGATGTGGCTGCCATAGAACATAAGGCCTAGTGATATAGTGTGCTTGATAAAATACTATGATGCCTTTTATAAATAGGTAGTGTATTACTTGTGGGACAAGGATCCCATGAACATGTAGATGGAATTCAATATGGTCATCCAAATTGAGAATAATATAAATGATATGGGAAAGCCCTTAAACAAGCAAGCTGATGTAAAGTTGGCTAACTTGAAAAAATATAGTTCCCTAAGATAGCCAACCTTGAGGACACTATGAAGACTTTGGCCATTATTGTCAAAGGGATGTCCTACAAGTTGGCTAGAGCTGAGAAGGGGATGCATCATGGGTCTACAAGTCAGGATGGAGCTCAGAATTCAAATCAAGCACAAAAAAGGCTTACACATTATGACAAATATTAGAATAGTGGGGGTGGAAAAAAAGTGCCTAATCTATTGCATTCTAAGGTGAATATTGTAAATTATGATTTTGACATTGATTGACATGATAAACACTTCCTCCCATATACCCCATGTGATAATATTGAACCAAGTGGTGAAGATGTGGATGATTTTGAGTCTACATCTGATGATGAATATATTTCGATGTAAAATTATCAATATTCCCAATGTATGTTTTATACCTTCACAAAAGTGATGTGTGTTGCTATTGCATATCAGTTTTAGAGTGTAAGCAATAAGGTATTTAACCCAAGTATAAATTTTCTTGTAATGATATTATGACACAAGTAAATAAGTTACCCAATCTTGATGTAATTAAAGATCCAAATTGTGCCCCAAACAAAGTGTTGGACATAGATGTGGAACTAGGTGACCTCATTGTGAATGTGGACATTGTTGAACAACCAAATCTTCTTGACGTTGGGTTTGAAAATAAAGGTGTTGTTTGGATAATGTCATTAAATTAATATGGGGTTATATTTTATGCCCCTAAGGATGAATGTTTTTAGAATTAATTCAAGTAATAATTTGAGTGCATGAATGACATTACTAATCTTGAGGCACTCTTGCATGGTAATAATTTGACTGTAACTGAGAAACAAGATTGTTTACATCTAATAAAAAGGTACCAAGATATTTTGGTTTATTATTATTATCCATATTTGAGATCATACAAGGAGGATTTGTTTCAGTGTCATCCTATTATAGCCTAGGATCAATACCTTTAGGAAAGTACAAAGACTAATTTACTTCATCTTGGCCACCAAGCTGCTAGGAAAGTTTAAGAAATTAAGGGATAATGAGATTATGAAGTTGTTAGTTAATAAAAAACATCTAAATTTTTTTTGATCGAGGCCATGATCATGTATATATTGTATACTATATGGTCATGTTTTTTTTTGTTGATTTGTCACCCCTTTAATTTAGACCTTGCTTGTACAGTTTCCTTTCATGTTTTTATCATGTGTTCATTTTTAGATCCTCCTAATGTATTTTTGTCAATCTACCTTATTATGTTGTGAATTCATGGGTTTCTATTGATATCTATTAACTAAGTGTTGACTTCGTGACTCGATGAAATGACACCGAGTCTTACATTTTGGGGTTATTTTCACACTCATACATAGTGTACATCCCCAAGTGAGAGCTAGTGTTAGTGGACAAAATCATGTTGAAGTAGTTATTCCCATTGTCATTTGGCCTTTAATTGCATTTAATCTATCAAAAGCCAAGTTGAATTCATGTTTGAACATCTTAAAACCCTTATCCCAATTTCCCTAGCTTAAGCCCTTTGATTTTGTACAAATTTGGTGGGAAAAAATTATGTGGGAACACTTTTAATATGCAATGGACTTAGTGTAATTTTATACTAAGGTTTAGTCATGTTTATTAAAATGACCAAACCTTAGTCTAAAATTCGTATTTGGTCCCTTTTATATATTAACATGGTTTAACTAATGCTTTTTAACTTTTTTATAAACATAGCTTAAACTCCCATCCTAAATCTTGTATCGTATTTATTAGTGCAACAAAAGCTTAGCCTAAGACTGTATACTAAGTTCTTTATTACTTGAACTTTGACTTAATTATTTTCACATTAATTTGGATCCAATTACATATGACCCAATATATTAAAATCGAATGGTGTGTGTTAGCTGGGGAAAAGATGGTACGATATTGCATGATCAAAGCTAAAACTTCAAAAGGACTTAGGATGAGCATATGATCAAAATGTGTCAAAATCTTAGGAAAGTAAAAATGAATCTGATGGTGAGTAGAGTTAAGAAATTCAAAGATCCTATGAAGTAATGTGAGAAGGACAAGTGTCTTAATCTCGTTTAGTGATGACTTAAATCAAATTTTCATGGTCAATCATGAATCCAATAGATTGATGATGTGAATGAGAGAAAACTTTTCAAAATCTTTGGGTCAAATATGGTAGTGACATATGTCACAACCATGATGAGCTAGATATAAATTGATGGTTATCATTCGACCCTCAATTCGAAGAATCATCGAAGTGAATTTGATCCAATAAAATGAGATCAATGGTGCGAGATGAAGGTGAACATTTCAAAGGAGCTCATACTAAATGTGGAAGTGACAAATGTCAAGCCCATATCTCATGATTAAATTTCAAACATATTTGGAAGATCCAATGGTGTGAGTGAAGAGTTGACTATCCAATATAGCTAAATATATAATGAGAGGATACCATGTGGCATGATAATGTTTAAACAATCGATATTTTTTGCAAAGTACACAAGGAACCCATGACCTATGATGAAGTGAATGCCTATAGACTTATTAAAATTTTGATAATTTGTATTTGATCCAATTTTAAGACTACACAAGAAAATAACACATGTCCAAGATGGATCCAATTAAGAAACTTAGTCACTTTTACACCCCATGAATGCCTAGTTGGATCTGATGTGGCATGTCATGTGTTGATATTTATTTTTAAAGCTAAAATTGATGGTTTTTTCATGGACAAGAAATAATTCAAAGAACAAAAAAAGGTCTATGGTCCATTTCAAAGCATATTTTCCAAATGGTTGTGGATCATTTTCTACTTCTACCATAACTAAAGCATTCCTATGTCATCATTATAAGAGAAGGTTGTTCCATGGCATGGATAGAGAGGAAGGGTAGTTGTCCCAAAATTTCCTATTGTGTAAGTAAGTGGTCAAGGGAATTTCCAAGCAGTTACACATGAGGATAAAGTTTTGTTTGGTCTCCACCATAAAATGTCACCTTCTATATCATTTAAAAAGGCATCTATAATAAAAAAATCAAAGGGATTGCTTTAAATATTGATCATTCCTTGTAGAGGTAGTTAGAATAATATTTTTTATTTAAAATGGATTAAGATTTCAGGCATGGCAATGAATATTTTATATCTAGGATCATCTTGGAAAAATTTGGAGGGCTACATTGCAATATTGTAAATTGCAATCCATAGTCATATATTTGAAAAAGGGTAAAAAGTTTATAAATAAAGGGTTTCTCCTCTATTATTTTTTTACTATTAGTATTTGTTTTTTTCAATTATAGGCTCTTTAAAATTTTAGGATCATGGTTATGTGTGTGTTTTTACTCTCTTTCTAAGGTTTTTGTAGCTGCACAACCATTAAAAATCTCTAAGAGCATCTCTATATGTCTCCCATGTCCAACATGGATCAAATCCACCATGATTGTCCTCATGGAACCATTTTGAAACAATGATGTATTTAAAATTTTCTTGTAATGTTAATGGAAAATATCTATGGTTCTTAATGTTTACTTTTAATGGAGTGCAGGAATGTGTTTTACAAATGTTGTTTATTAGACATCTTGTTCTATGCTCATTACTAGTTGTCATCTTAGGCTTAGATCTAGATTATAAATCCCTTTTTGTATTATATTTTGAAATATGTTTCCAAATAGCCTGTTAGGACACCCTAGATTTATGGATTCAATCAGAAAAAGTATATGAAATTCTATTTTAAGTGTATGTTCTAAGGTTTCAAGATCATTTAGGTGTTTACATTTCATTGGCACTAATAGCTATAAATTACTCCTGATAGTTCCCTCTAGCTTGCATTTTAGTCTTCTACATCTTTGAAAATATGTGATGTCATAAATTTTGAAGAATCCCTACTATTATAAAATCACCATGTCATCAACCCTTTTTTATAAACTACCAAAACGTTTTACACTATCCTACCTTGTAAATAATATACCCTTCGCATATTTCAAATGTTATTTGGCTTAGAAATGCATAAAATATTTCCTATATAAGATGTGTCTACAATTTTTGCTTTGAATCATATTGTTGCAATTTTTCATTTTACCCATGTTGTTGAATATTCTTTAGAATGAATGTTGTAGTCACATACCCATAAGTCTTCAGTATATTATATGTGACCTAGTGCATTTTTTCATCCTCTATGCCAACCCTTCTTGAGTGGAATGAGAGATTTTGGTTGTGTCATCATCACATTAGTATCTCTTCATGCCAATAATCCCCATGAAGTTTGAATTATAAAATCTCTCTATGTGATCAAGTTATCCCATAGGTCATCTCACCTTGGTTCAGGCAGAGCCAAATGTAGTAAGATGTTAACCATATCCTTTGTCAATGCCTCTGAATCATTTTCTACATTTGATCCATTTTTTATGTCAAACCTTCCCCCATCTATAATGACATATCATAGAGTTTTTATCTTTATTTCCCATTTTCTTAAAGTGTGTAAGGACACACGTAAGAGGTGTATAACTGAGAATCAATAATAATATTATTATTTTTATTTATTTTTAAAAATATAGAAGATTAGATATGGATCCATAGCCCAATTTTCCTTAGCTCGCTTTCCTCCTATCCAATTAATCATAATTTCCTAAGTAGAACCAACAAATACGAAAATTTTAATCATTTTTCTAAACAGCCAAGTCTTGATTATTCAATAAAAATGAAAATTAAGAAAGATGTAATTGAGGGTTTAATATAAAATTATTTATATGTGATGCACCAAAGGGTCCCTGAAAACTTATCCTTTGGAGTGTGTTTCATAAAGAGATTTTTTTATTCTAATAAACCATAAATATGCATTAGCTTTAGAAAGTCCCCCAGGGGTCCAAATGGTTCTCCATGCCATTAAGGTATATTAATATCATATATTAACTTATTTTAACCTTATTTCACCAAAGAGGAATCTAGAAGGATCACCAATTTATTTTAAGACATCAATCTCCTATGAGATATTGATATGGAAAAAATTTAGGGATAAGTTGAAATAAATAATAAGATGAAAGGAATGGTTGGATGCAAAAAGATTTAGAGTTTTCCATATTCTCAAATATTCCTCTACACTTTGTATTTCAACCCAATAATTATAAACTAGGGGTCTAAAAATTAATCTTCTAAAATGTTGAAGGATGATTGTAGATAGGGCCCATAGTAGAATATAAATCATTACAAAAGTTAACATATGTACCATTTTTAATATCCCAGGAGATGGAGTTTGAGATAAGTTATATACATTTACCAAGGAAGTTTCAAATATGTGACCCATAAATTCAATGATCTATAGTAAAAATATGAGTTGAGTCATCTATGTTATCAAGATAACTTCTACAAAGAAAGATGTTCCAATTGTTGTATTTGTTCTGAAAGATTATCCATAGACATTTTGGTTTTGTATCTTCATTAATCTCGAAGAAATTTATTATTCTAACCCTAGCTTTTGATTTATTCAAGTAGACCTCTTTCCATTACTATTAAATCATTATTTTTTAGACTCGAAATTACCATGCTAGATATTATTTTTAATAATGTTAATTAATATATATTTGGTACTAACTAGAGCTTTCAAGACTAATTTCATAAAGATTAGAATTAATTGAAAAATAACACGAATTAACCAAAATTTACCTATCCAATAAAACCATTTCAATTTTTAAGAAGCAAGTTTATTATAAAAGTTTGTGGTCATATTGTTCCAAAAGTATTTTTTTTAACTTCCCTTTAAAGAGGATGATTCCCAAGTATTTGCTAGAAAGAGATCCCAGAGAAAAATTGATAATTTTCTTAATCTTTTTGCTCTACTAGAAAAATGTGAAGAAATAAATGTTAGATTTCAAGAGTCATCATCCTTACCCAAAACAAATTTATACAAATCTATAATTATTTTTAACATTCTAGCTTTCTGAATGCAAGTTGAGTTTTTCATAATTGTATCATTGACACACTGACCATGAGAGAATTTAACATTCATAGAAATGTGTTACATTCTTTTTCTTTGTTTAAAATTAATCGTGTCATGATGAAAACTAATGTCATTTATAATTTTTCACGTTTTTCATGGGGTAACATTAAAATGTAAATATATGTGATAGATATTGCAAACATCATCTTGATGATTCAATAAAATGGTTAATGTGTTGTATAGTTATCACTATATTTATATAGTGGACATTATTTATTTAAATTCCTCAATATATTATCCACTTAATCCTATGGATTATTTAGCATCAATTTAATACCTTATTAATATGAAATTGAAAGTTATAAACTTCCCCTATAAACATATAAAACCATTAATAAAGGTACATTTTAATTAGGTTTCAACAACATACATACATTTCAACTTATCAATTGAAAAAATAAGGTCATCCTAATTTATGATAATTACCTACAAGGACATAAAATATAAGTAATATTCATTAAAAATATACAAATTATTATCTTTTATTCAAATTATAGTGTATAGGAAGTTAATGAAGATAATGTGAAATTTAAATCCAACAATGCATTTGCAACATGAACTCATAATAAATGGAATAATTAGCTAGTAGATGGGCCTCTTACTGCAATCAATCCTAATAAAAATATCTATGAATGAAAATAAAATAAATAAAATAAAATAATGACAAAATACACTTATGATGTGGTGCAAATGCATTTATATGGAATGTGATGGAGAGGAAATAAAACATGTCATTCAATTATAACTACATTATATGCACAATAAATAAACATTATCAAATTCTCATTAAAATATTATATAATTTAATAATAATTATTATTATGATGAAAGGGATTATACAATAACATCTGTGGGGTGGTGGTGGGCATAATGGAGTGAGATGTTCAATTTTAATTCCATAGTTAAATTTAACATTTATTTGACCATCTCTTAGAATTTTTTCCGCTAAAAAAAATCTCTCACTAACACTTTAAATTAATTTATTTTTAACATAGAAGAAGATCAATTAATTTTTAGTTTCACGTGACTCAAATGTTTATTAAAATGTTCCAAAAGTTTCTTGCCTCACAACTCTATGTCCTCACTACTCTATTTTTCATTTTTTATTTCCTCAAAATTATGATGTTCATTTGGTGTTTTTGTTTTGAAATAATTTTACAAGTAAATAGATCCATTTTCAAGTCCTTTACTAAAATATATCCTGAATTATTATATCTATGTTATTGTTACCCATAAGTTTTTTACCAATGCCTTCACCTTGCTGCCACATTCTCCTCACTCCACTATTTTTTAGTCTTTTCCTTCCTTCCACATAAAACACAACCCTCATGTGCTCGACTGATTGCTTAAAAATAAGGAAGTTACATTTTATTAAATTTATTTTCAAAATTATATCAATATTTTAATGTCAAATTTAAATTTATTTAAATTTTTTATATGACTTAAAAATTGCATGGCCAAGGTTAATCGACCACTTGACCTTTAGACATCTTTTTTTTAGACTTTTTTAATTTTTTAATTTTGATTAAAATTTGAAAATTAAAATAAAATATTAAAATTTAAAAAATTATAAATTATAATAAAATAAAAAAAGTGAAAAATCATCCCTCCACCAAGGTACAAATCTCTCAAGATATCTGACATGGAGAGTGAAGCAGTTAAGGCTAGGATCGTGCCCAGTGTAATTTTGATGGGATAGATGCCCTTTCTCATGGTTTCTTAGGCAACTGACCTCAATGATTTAGATATATGTCTAATCATAATTGTAGATTCTCAATAATTTTATTTCTAAAATATGGGTAAAGATGTCAAGGTTCTATTTAATTCAATAATTTTATGTAATGCCTTCAGGCATATGAAAAAAAACTTTAGGTGCATCCTTGGGACTAAACTATTATATAGGGGCATAGTTGATAAATTTTTGTTCCCTTCAGGATTAGTATGCATGTTCCATCTACTATACATCTTCCATATAACCACACATATGTTATAAATTAACATAAAATGTATCATCTATTAATCTCCTCTTATAATAAACCATGCATTTGTCCTTCAAGCATTCCTAAGTAATAACTCTTTTTCAATTTTTTTGATAAAATTTTCATGGATTATCCTCTTTATAAGAAAATCATACTAACCTTGAAGTAATATTGAAGCATTAGAAAAACAAACACTAAAAATTTTATTTATAAATTTCCAAAGTGTCATTTTCAAATGTTACCAAGTATAACATTTTGATTTGAAACATTGTCGATGTGTTATCTCCAATTTTTTTTTGGAAAACATATTGTTATTGTATGCAATGGGTTTCAAAAATTTAATAGTTAAAAATTTGGTCTATTATTCAACATAAAATATCAAATTATATGTAACTTTATTTTAAATTATCTCCATGAATAGTTATTTTTTAACTTTATTCTTCATCTTAAGTTTAATATTATATTAAAATCACATTTATATCTACCAACCTTACTATTCCTCTTAAGTTTAATATTATATTAAACTCACATTTATATCTCTCAACATATTTTGTTGAGATATAATACCAAATTATGTAGTGATTTTTTTAGTTTAACTATATTTATTTTGTTCTAATAGCATGCATATCCTAGACAAATCTATGTAAAATATGTTGTGATACATCATTCTTGAGACACCTATATAATATTCATGACATAAGTAGAAAAGGCACTTTGAGAATGATATATATCGACATCTTTTGCATATATTTATCTAAGATATAATTATAATACATAATTATAAATATTATATTATATATTAATAATAATAATAATAATTTTATTATTATAATAATTATTAAAATAAATATCATAATATATATCCATATTTAATTATTTAACTTAATATCATAATATCTAGTATATAAATTTAAATTATTAATATATACTATAATATATTGTAACATATTAAAATATTAATATATAGTATAATATTTACTCTTATTTTTATTTTGTGTGTGTGTGTGTGTGTGTGTGTGTGTGTGTGTGTGTGTGTGTGTGTGTGTGTGTGTGTGTGTGTGTGTGTGTGTGTGTGTGTGTGTGTGTGTGTGTGTGTGTGTGTTGTGTGTGTGTGTGTGTGCGTGTGTGCGTGTGTGCACGCGCACACACGAGAGAGAGAGAGAGAGAGAGAGAGAGAGAGAGAGAGAGAGAGAGAGAGAGAGAGAGAGAGAGAGAGAGAGAGAGAGAGAGAGAGAGAGAGAGAGAGAGAGAGAGAGAGATTAAAATATTATATTATATATTAATAATGATAATTTTATTATAAATTTACATTTAAATATAAATACTATACTTTGTATCACTATTTCAATTAGTATATAATATAATATAATATACAAACTTAATATTAATATAAATTATAATACTATACAATATAAATTTAATATATTAATATATAGTATGATATTTAAGTTCACACACACATGCACAAACATACGCGCGCGTGCGCGCGCGCACACACACACACACACACACACACACACACACACACACACACACACACACACACACACACACACACACATTTAAAATGATTATATTTATATGGGTGAATGTGTATTATCAATATTTAATTAATATACCATTAATATATTAATAATAATAAAATAAAATAGTTTATGACAAGGAAGACAAGGCAACTATTAAAAAATAAGATGGATATTAAAAACATTTCTCCATTCAAATGGTGATATATTTGTAACATTATTCAATTGGTGAAAAACACACACACACAAACACACACACACACACACACACACACACACACACACACACACGGATTTATTATGATTATATTTATATGGGTGAATGTGTATTATCAATATTTAATTAATATACCATTAATATATTAATAATAATAAAATAAAATTCTTGATGACAAGGAATGCAAGGCAACTATTAAAAAATAAGATGGATATTAAAAACGTTTCTCCATTCAAATGGTGATATATTTGTAACATTATTCAATTGGTGAAAGGAAAAGATTACTTTCCATTCTAAATTGATCCTAGATTGCTGAATAATATCATTTATTCATCTTCTATGATAACTAATTTTATAGTGAATTTCAATTAATTTGAAACATGGTTAGATTTTACACATGAAAAATAATTAAAACTAACAATTTACACTCATTCTCATTACATAACACCTTTTACCAAAACATCAATTCACATCCCTCCTAATGTAACTTACACCTTTGGGGTAATTGTTAGTTTTATATCCTAAGTGAAATTATTAGGATTAAAATGGTATATCCTTTTGATCATCCCAACACTTATTTTATTAATTATTTCATATATGTATATTGTAACAAGATCCATGAAGTAACTAGTACTTGTGAAACTATGGTGAGATTTGGAAATACAAAGGCTATGCAAATCTTTGAAACTTTATATTAGAATATAAATTTATGATATATTAAATACTATAATAATTTAAATAAGGTAAGAGGCAAAATAAAACTAAACATTAAACTAATTAATAATGAAATAATAAATAATTAATAAAAAAAATTCAATATAAATTAGAAGATGGGAAATGCCTATAGGTAGAAGAGAAGACAAAAAATGCATTATTAATGAGAGAATTTGACTTTGTTAGTGAAAAATAGTATTCTCTAATGTGATTATAATTTTAGTTTTGTAAAAAATATTATGTCGTAGTAATCATATTTGTGAAGTTTTTGAATGGGGAAGATGTGAGAAAATTTAATGGGGCGGTTGCATAGTCGAAAGTCATAAGACTAAGAATAGAAACATTCTTTAGAATTGCAACATAAGACGTGAAACTAAAAATATAACATAAGGTGAAATTTAATTTTTTAATATGAAGAACTCAAATCGAATATGATGGCATTAAAATAGTGGCATTCAATAAAACAACTCATAATCTAAGTAATATATATAAACATAAGTGCTCAATATTTTTAGAAGAATTCAATTGCATAAAATGCATTCGATTGGCACCTGAAAAGAAGGTTAAAATGATTTGAAAAGGCATAAAATAAAGTTATTAATTTTATTTAATATTTTAATTGATGTTTTTAATATTAAAATCAAATTACTAAAGAGATAATGCATAATTTTTGTAAACAATAATTTTCTAAATCCAAGTAAAATGTGAGAAATAAATGGATGTGAAAGATGCAATAAAAACCAAAATTGATGCAAGAAACACATAATTTTTAGTTTGATTCTATTAGCATCTGTAAAATATTACAACCAGGAAGTATAAAAAATCAATTAATAAATGGAAAAAATTAAATTTGATATGTTGTTAGAACTTTTATTTGAATCATAGTGGATATATTTATTTTGATATTTCCATCATTATCATGAAGTAGTTTATTGGTTTAACTAGCGTTGAATAAAAACAAACAAACATGAGAGTTAGATATCAACACATGTAGTAATTAAAATTTGAAGTGTTCTACATGAAAAAAATTAGCAATATATTTTGAAAATGCCCATAAATTCTAAGGAGAATGATGGTTTACAATTTTTTTATATGAATTATTGAGCTCACAATTTTCACTATAAAAATTACAAAGCACTGTCATGTCACGAACCAATTGGGTGGTCCGTTACTAGATACTAAACTATAACCTATTTTAGTATGTTTCACTAGCACTGGGACTAATGAGAGTTGATGTTGGTTTTGTTTTAGATAGTTTCAATGTAAGATACCTTAGATAACCAAGGTGTTATGTCACGAGTGATGATCGCATTGGATTACTTATATCTTTATATGCATACTAGTTATGTTGGATTCATTTTATCATGTTATATGCATATTCTATTTCAGTTAGTTGTATTAATATATGTTATTGATATATCATGTTTTACCTATTTGACATTGATTCCCTTGCAACTATTGACTGTGCTTCATAGGGCATACTTGAGGTCATAATTATTAGGACTAACTATGGTTGGTTCTCATCAATAGATGATTATACTTAATTTGTTAATTCATGTCTAATGATTCATTTTGAATTCATTGTTGTTATTATTTTATATTGATATCATTTAGGTACTCTTGATGTCTTATTTGATGGATGTAGGCACCAGGGTGTGAACTAGGCTTGACAGTAGGTTTGGACATCTTAGGTATATATGCAGGTGATTGAGTAGTCAAAAGGTCAGTTCGATATTTATAGCATGTATTATATGATATTAATCCATCATTATTTATATTCCATTATGTTTTTTATTTTCATCATTGTTGGTCTCACCCTATTTGAGTTTCGAGGTTTTGTTCTTGTCCCCTATTGGTTTGTTGGGTTTTAACTTCGTTGAGTCACTTACCTATTCCTCATGTTCTGGAGGTTATACCTTCTTGTTTTTCTACCCTTATCAAGTGTCTTAGACATGGGTTGATTATGTCATAAGAGTGGTTATTCTTTTTTAGCTTGGAAGTTGGGTTTGATTTAGTCTGTATGGGCTTCTCGACCTTGGGAATCATCATTGGTAAACCCCCTTTCATAGATTGTCAACTTGCCAAGAGTGTAGATCATTATTACAATTTGTATTATTATCTAACTCAATTATTATTGTTGTTGTTGTTGTTGTTGTTGTTGTTGTTGTTGGTCGTAGTAATAATAGTATTAAAAAAAAAAAATTATTATACATTGTCAATTAAATAATTTTAATATTTATTTAGTCATTTAATAAATTCTGTTGTTTTAATGTTTTGTTATTTTATTTTATTTTTAACTTAAGGATTTTGAACTTCATTAATTAATCATTTAATGATGGTTATTTAATCATTTTATGATTTTTCTATTATATATTTAATGATTTATTTTTCCATTAATTTATTTTAATTATTTAATTATTATTTTTTTAATTAGATTCCTTAATATATATTTTCTATGTTTTCTATGTTAACTTGCAAGCGAAGCAGAGCATAATTAAAAATGAATGTACATAAATACACACACATTAAAACAACAGAATTTATTTCATTAGGGAAATGTGATTTTCTCCCCACACACACACATATATTTGTATATGTATATTATTTTATTGTTTAGCTTGCAGACTATGCCAAAGGAAGCATTGGGAAGGAATAAAAACATTCTTAGTTAATTATTTTATAATTTTATTGTTACTTAATATTAGTATTGTGTTCATATGTATATGATATATTATTTTAGGATATTATAATTTATTCTTGGGCTTGTTGTATCTGAATGATGGCATTGACTAGATTTGGAGACAGAGCGATGGAAAATGGAAAAACGAGGCACATGATGACATGGGTTTCAGGTCTTTGGTAGGAGAAAGGATAGGTCATCAGGGGAGGCATATGTTAATTCTGAAGATGCATTGAGGGGTAGGGGCAGAGGATGTTGATGGTAGGAAGTTTGTCATGTATTTAATGATTTTGTATATTTTATTATTCAATAATCATAGTTATTATTTTAATACGGATTTCTTTTGCCGTTACTTTATTTTTATTATTTTATTTTTATTATATGTTTTAATATATATTTTCTATGTTTTCCCTGTTAACTTGCAAGGGAGGTGGAACAGAATTAAATACGGATGTGTGTGTATATATATAATTTTATTGTTTTGCTTGCAGACGATGCCAAAGGAAGCATTGGTAAGGAATAAAAACAATATTACTCAATTATTTTATAATTTTGTTGTTAATTAACATTAGTATTATGTTCATATGTATAAGATATTGTAATTTATTCCTGGGCTTGCTGTATACTAATGATGGCGTTGACCAGATTTGGGGACAAAGGGATGGAAAAAGGCAAAAAGAGGCACAGGATGGCATGGGTTTGGCATTTTTGGCAGGGAAAAGGATGGGTCATCAGGGGAGGCGCATGCTTGTTTTGAAGATGCATTGAGAGGTGGCGACGGCGGATGGAGATGGCAGAAGGTTTGGCATGGGGTAAGGGACACTGGGAAGAGGATGATAGTAGTAAGAATAGGGGAGAAAAGGAAAGAGCATGGAGAAGGAGATAGGAGGGGGAATACGCAGCAGCTGGCATGGAAAGAAATGGAAGAGAACATTGGGGCTCAGCTGAGGGCAGCGTGGAACAGACGTTGGGGAAACGAAAACAAGTTAAGCCAGAGAAAAAAATGTATTCGCTGGATCTACTACCCATGTTGGAATACTTTGTATATACACGCTCGAAGTATACATATCTAACGTATGAAGCACTCTTGGTTTCCTTTCGAAGGCAAGATCAATGACTAACTCGATCCTGGTTTGCTCGGTATGTCTTATGTTTATTTCGTTAGGGAAATGTGATTTTTTCCGAATTAAATTCTCATTGAGAGTTATTGAATCGTTCCAGATTGCTGGCAGCCCTGAGCCAGTTTGGTTTTGATCTTTAGAATCGTATCATTTTTATAATTACATTCTCCCAAAAATTTGAGAGTTTTAAACTAAAATTTAAATATTATGCTTCATGCTGCGGGGTTCAAACTTAGAAAAATTTGATGTAAAACTGAATAAATAAATCCTGTTGGAATTAAACATGGAAATCGGTAAATTCACCCATCAAAACTAGAAACGTGTTTTCTTCATCCTAACCTAGCATGAGTGTACCAAATCTATCTTGCACTGTGTAGAGTATTATAGCCGCGGATTTTATTATAAGGTCAGATATATCTATGACATCGATGCCTCCCTCTGATGTGTTTGTTCACGCTTAGCACACTAAGATTTCATAGGTAATTGATGACAAATTTTGGGAGCCTTGACATCTACTTGATAAATCATTCCCTTCCTATTTCAGGAATCCGTGGTGGTCACCTAACACCATACCCATTGCTATGTATCTGTCCCTCTAGAATGGAAGTCGATTTATAATCAAGTTGATTTATTAATAATACTAGTAAACCCCTGTTTTACTACTATTATGGGAGTGTGGTTTTTCTCAAAACCAGCTCGGTTGTAGTTACCACTCTCAATCTATTATTTGTTTTACCCCAGATTTCCTAATTGAGGAATTTTTATTATTTGGTTTCAGGTTTACTAACTTGTTGTCACTTGGATTTGCACCACTTGAGGATATGTCTTAGCTATCCTCATCCAAGTGGCACAATGGAAACATCTAACTTGCTGTCGGTAATCAATTTGGTGAGATGAATCTCTAGAAGGGCTAGTTCCCTTGATGGATTCTTTGAAGTACTTTATCACTCATCAACTTTGCATGAAAAGAGTTATGAATAAGAATTAAAAAGGTAAAATGTGATGCACCAATATTGAATTTCCTCCTATTTATTGAACTTATACTACTTAGAGTAAATGAAATCTTTTTTCACACATAACTCACAAATCAAGATAGATTGTTACATCAATGTTTCATATGCTAGGTTCAAGAGGTATATTGATTCTTAGGAGGGTAATGAATGATTCTTTTGGAGAATACATTCATTAATCACTTCTAAAACACTTATATACTAAAAGAGAACACTAACAAAGCCCTACAACAATTACTCTTCTCCACACTTGGTGAACAATGAAGGATAACATGATAGAAAAGATCATCTTCTACTAGACAAAATTAGCAAGATTGAAACAAGACTCAACTATACAACATGTAATTAGGTAAATTATTTGTTTATTGATTCAAGAGACATTCAAATACAAAATTGGCTAGAGTTTCACCATTAACCAATTGAGGCTTTTCAAAAGAGCCAAAAGAGTCACTACTTATAGCATTTGGGAGAGGGGCAAGACAAGGGAAGTTGAAAGGTCATTTGGACACCTATCAAAATGATAAAATAGGTTACCTATGCATTAGAAAGATATTTGAAATGAACCATTCAATGTTAGGAATTAAAAGTTTCCATACAAGTCATGAAACTCGTAAAAAGTGGTATGAAATCTTTTGTGTTGGCTCAAAAAATTGCCTTCATCATCCACGCCTCTTCAAACATCTCAAAACTGAATAAATATATGTCTAATGATTGGAATGAGAGGGAAGGATTTTATACATGCCTCTACATGTATTTGTTGTAGTCCTGGTCACCTAGAAACTTCTAAAAATGAGCCATCACTACCTACAGTCTAGGAAAACTCCTCTTTTAATCATCCCTCACACTTGGTCTCAAATTTGGCTTTATTTTTCATAAAAATACATGGGATAGACAGGATGACATTTATAAATACCCTCTATGGCTTTATACTGCTCACGTGGACACTAAAACAACATCCATTCAATGCTTTTACACTTCTCACAATCATGTTCATTATGCTAGTTTTGACTAGATAAGATGAGAGATATTATTTAAAAACTTAAGATTTTTTCAAAGAATAAAATGTCCATATGGAGTTTTAATAAGACTCTATATTCTTTTCAAACTTGATGGCATCTATTAAATGTTCTTATGACCTACACAATGTATAAAATAGTTAAAAATACTTTGTTTTGTACTCCATCCATATAATTTTGTACAATCCAAAAGTATGCAGAGGATCCTGAGAGAGTATTCTACATTTTATAATCACTTTCAATGGAAAAAAATTTCACTATAATATCTATCCAACTTTATTTCCTTCATTACGTTTTGACTGAGTGTTTGCAAGGGTTTTAAGCATTTTTTACTCTTAAGCTTTGTTCATAAGGAATTGAAATCAAAGTTGTGAACTAATATCATTTGACCAGAGTTTAGGACCCATTTTAATCCTATAAAATTATCTAACCTCCATGAAAATCTTCATGAAAGATGTGCTAATTTGATATCACCTTATCAAACTTGTTTTCACATTTCCTGCATGCGTGGACTGTCTCTAAGCTAAAAATATCTTTCCTAGGGGTTTATACTTATACCGCAATCCTATACATGTATGAATTCATCCCATGAACATGTTACAACCAGATATAACACTAACTAGGAGCTATAAGTGATGTCATACCCCGAATTGGCTCTAGGTCATTTCAGGGCCTAATAGGCTTAGCATGCACCCTGCTATTTTTTGGATATTTGGACTGATCTCCCATGGTTGGAATAGTGTATCATGATTTTAAATACCTAATTAAATATTAAAAATTCATCACACAATTTATCAAGCACTCACTTTCATTTCTTCCTCTCATTCACCAACTAGGCATAAGTAGATCTCATCTAGTTGAACTGTGTGTAGGATTGTTTTGATCATTTTGAGAGTTCTAAGCCTGATTTAGTGTTTCATAACACCTATTAACATTTTATATACCTCAAAAGATTTTATTTTATGTTCCAAAAGCATTCTATGAATTTTATTACCCTCTTTAGCTTCATTTGTTTATCTTACCAAAACCTTAATTTTCCTGAGTAGCTAACCTCTAAGACAAAATAGTGAGATATATCCCTCTATTTAAATGAAAAGTGAATATTATAGGAGTTTTATTATGTCCTAATTAATATTTTAAAAAAATAAACAAGTTATATTCTTCCATTTAGGCACATAAACAATAAAATTTGTCCAAAAAAACCCTCCAACAAGACTATTTTCTTGCATTTTTTACTTCCATCTAAGAATGACCTCTAAAGGCTAACTCCAGTTTGATTTTTTTTATTAAACATGTTATCCACCTTAAATTAATAATAAAAAATATTTCAATTCACCTAAAACCACTATTTTCCTTTACATTTTTCATCCTTATCCATTGAGCAAAGAGTCCCTTAGTGCAACTATACAGATTGTCTTTCTTTGGCTGGTATGAAGCATAGATATTCGACTTGAAAGAAATATTTTAGCTTATATAAAAAATCTATTAAACTATCATCAATATTTTTAGTTTTTTATCAAATTTTATTTCTCCTCCTAATCAGAGTCATCTCTTTACCTTCATGAAGACTGCATACTCAGCTATAGGTGCATATAAGGCCTTAAAAGGTCTATGTAAGTTTATGTTACATAGTCAAAAGCTCATGAAATTAATTATTATAATAATGTAGGTGTTCACATGTTCATTTCATCCTTTTGAAATAACTTTTACCCTTTATATTAACTTTGAGTTCACCAAACCGATTTCTCCCTCTCTTGGTTGTGATACCTTGCTCTTTAATTCTTGTAGGTGTATATTTACTTAATTGGACTTTGGTCATGATGTTTGAAGACCATCCTTGAATCCTAAAATACAAGTAACATTTATCATACTTTTATTCACCTTATATGCCCTAAAACACAATCTAGGCACCACTGCCATCTTACTGTTTCCCTACTCAACTGTGGGTGTTCATTTTCTTGGAGAGGGACACTTGTAGGTGTCCATGAAGCTTGAAATAACATATATCAACATCATGCCAATGACCTTAATATTATTTTTTATATAATTCAACTAATAATACTATGTCAACATGAGAGTGTTTCATTTTTTATCTTTAGGATGTCAAAGGTCATTCAAAACTCAAACCCTATAGCTATGAATGCTGGATTTTTATGCTTTTAGATTAATATTTGAGACCTTCATCTTCTATCTCCTAATAGATTTATGGCCTCCATCTTTGGAATAGATCTTATCCATGATAGAGTAAAAAAGGTTTACCTATTTATATGTGTCAAAATTCATTGCAACCATGTTATATGATATTCAAAAAATTCCCTTGGACATCTATTTTAACCTTTTTGTGAAAGTTTCCTTGAACTCAGTCATCTTGTGTTTAAAGGCAATTACACCTTCACTTTCCCATTTAATGTTTCAAATAAGTTTACTTTGGTATTTTTCACATGTTAGGATTTAAAAAATTGCCTTACCATGATCCAAATTCATCATTAATAGAACTTCATAGCTCTGAGGTACCACCTGTAGGTGGGCATTTGCATACACAAGTAGTGGGCATGACATTTTGGGTAATATGTAAGACAGATAGGTTTATGATCTATTTTATGATTTCAAAAAATGTCCCAATTCATTTTTGGCAATCTTAAAATATTGAAACACCTATCCAACTTTCCACCTCTTAGTATGATGTCATCAAGGAGGCTACTCTAAGTGTGTATGGGTTGTATGCAAGCAGTGAGCATAGAGTGGAGCAGTATGTATGGATGAATTGTCCCATGAACCACTCAAAATCATTATCAATCATTTAAATGCATGATTTTCATTAATTATATTTTAAGACAAGATCTATAACATCTTATCCAACATGAATAACTCTATCAAACATCTGGAATAGGACATAAAAAAGAGCATACAAGTATAGTTAGTGACTGTTTGGTGTAATGAATGAGCTTGTAACCAGTCTTGAACTTCCCCAAACATACAAATGAAATATCCCATGCTCCTGATGACTTGAATAAGTTAATATATACTCACTATAACTCTATGGATATGCTAAACAGGGGTTCTACATGTGACTGCAAGTGAAAGTGAGTGAGGAGTTTACTTATGAGGATAAAAAGACTAAATGTTCACCAAAGCATGGTGTGATGAAATAAAACATGGAATTATGTGATAATATGGCTTTAATACAAGTCCAACACCATCCTATATTCATATGAGACTTATCTATAAGACCAACATTCTGCAACAAGGAAGAACCTAACTAAAGTTTCATAATGGTGACACCTTCCTACAACATGAGATAATTTTCTCATAAAAACACCATGAAAGATGAAAATTTGCATGAATATCATCTGAGAATATATCCAACATATTTTGGATCCAACATCAACAATTAGATTATATAAACCTATCAAAAAAAGAGCAAAACTTATAGGGTGCAGGAAATAATGAAGAAAAAAGTATAGTAAACTTTTTATAAATAGTTTGTAAAGCATGGTTAACCAATATTTGAACTATTATTATACAAATATATCTCTATGAGTTTAATACCACCTCCCAAAAGCATTTGACTTGAAACCTTTGGAACTGTTTCTACCAAGCACAAACCTATCGACCACTTTTGTGTCTAAAAAGGCAGAGAAGTAGCAAATTGGTTTTATCTCAAAAATGATGATTCCAAATAATTTAAATTATGGAATTAAATATAATGAATATGGATAGATGTTATTTGTCCTTTTCCCACATGTTAACCTCCCTCATGGGTCACACGAGTGCCAAAATCTCTTTTTTCCAATTGATTACTTGATCTTCAATTAGATAACCTACATGTTTATTATGATACTAACATTCCTGATATGGAATCTAACTTATTGTACTTTTTAGAGGAAATAAAGACAATTTTATAGCTTAAAATTGTTGCACTTGCATTTATGACCCCTAAAATCCTTCTAAATTACCCAACATGACAAATAAACTTATTAGACCATGACTAAGGATAAAAAAAGCATTAAATAACATTAAATTAACAATAAAATATCTTATGACAAACTATTAGTTACATAAAACATATTAAAAATCAATTCTTTTTACCTATAAATGTCTAAATTTAACCTTGAAGTTAAATTTCGTTAATAAATTGGTGACTCATAGGGGTAGTATACCTTCTAAAGTAAAGGTCAGTAGTCTTATCCTAACCATGGGATAGGTATTCAATTAATTATTGAAGACAAATAGAAATGAATTTCCTAAAACACACAAAAGATACCCACACCACATCAAACAACATAAAACAAGACAAGACAACAACAAGACTCACACATGTGCATAAGCACTTTAGAAAAAAAGTAATAGCTATACACAAGGAGAGAGGAAAAGCTTAGTATTGATGTTTGAGATATTTCCCATTGACTAGGATATGAAGCTCCTCTCCATCTAACTTTGAGAGTTGCAAAGCATTGTGTTATTTGCATTGAGTGATGACATAAGGGCCAGTGCACAAAACATCAAACTTTATGTGTTTTCTAGGCTTAGCCTTATCTTCGTCCCACTTTATAACAATGTCCCCCTCTTGCAAGATTATTTTAATATATTTATTATCAAAGTATCAATTTTTTTGATCTTGGTGAGATCTCAAAGTTTGCATAGCTTGATCTCTTATTTATTAAAGATCTATCAACTTACACAACCTAACCTCCATGGCTTCATTTTCTATCGACTCAACCTAGTAAGTGAGATCCAATGCTAGTAACTCAAGTCAAATAAGCATTATAAATTCTCTCACATAAACAAGTATATATGGTGAGTTTTCAGTGGCTCTTTTGGGGGTGATTATATTATCCCAAAGAGCTATCTTTAACTTGGAGTGCCAAGTTCTTTGGTTTTCCTGCATTTTCCTATTGGTGATATTGATTAGATTATTATTAATAGACTTAGCTAGTCCATTCCCTTGTGGATAATAGTTTGAGAAAGTACTAAGGTAAATATCATATTTCAAAGCCCACTCACTTGTCTTCATTCTAAGAGAGGCCAATGCATTGTCTAGAATTATTGTTTAGGGTGCCCCAAATCTTGTTACTATGCCTTCATAGAAATATATGACTAAAATTTCATTTGATTATTTGAGAGATATATCCTCCACCCATCATGTAAATTAATTTTTAGTAGCTAACACCCACTTGTGACTAACACCAGAAGGTTGGTTGATTAGTCTTATAAAATCTTGACCCCATTGAATAAAATGTTGGTCTACTTATATTAGATGAAGTGGTAGGGTTGAAAGCTTTTATTTTCCATCAAGTAGGGTACATTTATGATATTTATTTACCCAATAATGAGTATATTTAAACAAACTAGGACAAAAATATCCATCTCTCATAATCTTAGCAAATGTGGTTATTGGAGTAAAGTGACCACCAGTTGGTCCATCATGAAACTCAAAAAATATCTTCTCAACCCGAACTGATTCAACACATTTCAATACTACACTTGATAAATATTTCCTAAATAACACTCCATCAATAAGTACATAAAGAATAGGTTGTAATTTGAAGTACCTTATTTTAGCTCTATTTAGACCTTAGGAACACTCACTAGTTTGAAGAAAATGGATCATTTCTTGTGTCCAAATCCTCGTTGATGAAGATATAGCTATAATAAAATCATCATGAAGGGCTAAAACTACTTATTTTTATTCTTTCAAATCTGAATCAAGGTTCTCAGATAAACTTTTTCCGTTCACTAGTTTGGTTGTATTGATTTCTACATCATACTCCATTACTTTTGTAATACAACCAGCCCATAATTCATTCAAATATCTACTCAAAATGATGTCCTTGACACTAAGATGAGGTACCAATTTATTAATCTTGTTGTTATATAACATGTGCCTAAACTTTTTTACACTTATAACAACTAAAAGTACTTGTTTCTCTACATAAGTGTATATTACCTCATAACCTTCCCATCCTTGACTAAAGAAGGAAATAGGTTATTCCAAGTTTTCTTCATTTGATTGAGTGAGCATGACAGAGATTACTTCTTCATTTTCAAAGGTATACAAGTTTAAATATTTTGAGAAATTAGGACTTGGAAGAGTTGGAGCTTGAGTAATGGCTTGCTTGATCTCTTTAAAACTTCTTTCCTTCTCCTTATCCAAGTAAACACTTAATCTTTCCTTAGCATGGAGGTTAGATGCTTGACTAAATTAGAAAAATCAAGAATAAACCTCCTTATGAAATTGATTTTTCCAAGGAAAATTTTCAAACATTTCTTGTGTTTGGGAAAAGCCAATGCCAAGATTGGACTCACCCTTTCAAGATCTATGGATAGGCCTTTCTTTAAGGTAATGTGTCATAAAAATTTTCCTTCATGGATATAAAACACACACTTCATTGGGTTAAGATAGATTTAAAACTCTATACATCTCTCAAAAATCTACTTAATATGATTCAAGTGGTCTTTTGCATCCTCAACAAAAAATACAATATCATCAAGATACACCAACACTATATTATTTATTATACCTTGAAAAGACATATCCATTGCAGGTTGAAATGTTATACCATCATTATAAAAACCAAAAGGCATTTTATTATAAGTATATGTACCCCATTTAGTAGCAGAGTTTGTCTTATATTGATCTCTTTCCTTCAAAAAAATCTTATTATAACTTGAGTATCCATCAAGGAGTGAGAACCTTTCACTTCCTATCAAAACTTTCAAAATTTTATCCATGGATGGAAGAGGATAATGGCCCTTCAAGGAAACTTCTATTCAAATCTCTAATTTCAACACATAAATTTATTTACCCATTCTTATTCTTTATCAAGACTAAGTTTTCCAACCAAGATGAATGCTTAATAGGAAAAATGATCTTAGACTTAATCAACTTTGTAAGCTCATTTCTTACCAAAGGCTCAATCTTAAATTCGATTTCCCTTTGCCTTTTCTTGATAGGATTATAATTATCATCTATCTCTCTAGTATGTTGAGCTAAGTTTGGATCAATGCCATTTAAATCACTATATTTCCATTCAAATACAAAAGAAAATTCCTTGAATAATTCAATGAAAGCATATCTTTCTTCTCTAGTACATACCTTCCCAAGAATAAGCAAATTATATTTGAATATTTTTACTCTCTAATAGTTTTATTACTTATTATACATAATTAATTTTTTATTATTCAATCAATCATCATCATTGAAGATACTCTCAAGCGTGTCTAAGCCCTTAGGGTGTTTGTTTGTCTTCAATTGCATAATTTGTCCTTTATATTATTGCTATAGTTTGGACTGATTCTTCAAGGAAAAATCATTCTATCTTTTATAAAAATATCTATTTTTTGACCACTATAAAACACTTTACAATTAGTGACATTATTATGTATAGAGGACCTGCCAATCACTTTGAGATGACATCAGTTCTTATCCCCTTTGGAACATTAAATTGAGCTCTAATTACTACCAATCTATCAACATGTTTTTTATCCTCTCTTGGTATAGATTAGATTTTTTTGGCTTGGAAATATTCCACATGATCCCAAACTCTATGTTTATAGGACTTAATAAAAAAATTATTAGTCACATTTTATCCTCTTACTTGATTCATAACCAAGTCACTATCACCAAAAACTTGTAACTCTTTCACACCTCTCTTTCTACCCTAGTCAAAGCCATTGATGACGGCTTTATATTATACCACATTACAAATAAAACTGAAATTAATTATAAAAGTGGAGTAATACCTTTTCTTGGATGGAGAAAATAACATTTCTCCACGACCTGATCCAACCTTACTTCTTCATCCATCAAAGAATAGATGCCATAAACCATCTATAGTTTCATTTGACTTTATCAAATTTGGCATGAAAGTGTCTTCCTCATGAAGGAAATACAGTCTAAGACTTGATTCCTCTATGAATTTATAAGGATCATATTCATAGTGCTCATCTCCCCATTCATCTAAGTAAAAATCAGAAACTCTTTCAAAAAAAGAAGTTGGGGATTGATCCATGTGAAGTTCTTCCTCATTAAGAATATCATAATTGATATTTTAAAATTTAGGTATATAGATATATAAATTATTTTTATTAATATGATATGGTTCAATTTTTACCTTGGTACCGTAATTTATCTTAAAAATTTATATGACCAATTTGCTTCCAATTATCCACATGACATGGCTTTAAATTCCCTTGACAAACAAAGAGCAGAGTATGGAGGTAAATATACAACAACCACATCATGAGGGATGAAAAAATTAGGAAAATCATGTAAAATAAAATTCAAATCCTTGAGTACTCCCAAGGTCTTTCCTAGTGACCCATCCAATTGTAGAACTCCTTTAACCATTGGTTTATATTTGAGGCTTAGTTTATCTACTATTGACTTGGGCATAACTAAAGTAATAGCCCCACTATCTATGATAAAATTTTGAATTAATAAATAAAAAAAGATAAAGGATAGGTAAAAATAAGTATTATCAATTTTTTTCATTTATACATCAGTGGGTTGAGTACCATTCACCAAAACAACATTTTTAGTCCTAGCTAATCTAGCTTGTTTACCTAGTCCAAGCAATTATTTTTGGAGTATATCCTTTTCTCCCAGTATTTTAAATGAATGTAAAAATTAAATATTCATGTGTAACTTCTTAATTTTATCCATGACATTGATATAAGGATGTTTCATCGTCAATTACTATTTGAAAGCACTAGTAATTTGTGGTGTAGCATTTGAAGATGGGTGTGTAGGAGTTGGCCTTACATCCTGAAACTTCAAATTTTCTTGCACCTTAGGAGATAAGTTAGACCCACCTACTATTTTAGATGGTGTAAGAGTCAAAATTTGTCCTTGATTTTCCCCTTGTGTCTCTTCAACAACCCTCTTCTTAGATCTAGTGTTACAGGACACGCTAGCAATCACATTATTTAAAATTCCCAAATGATTCATGGCAAAAAATTCCCCCTCTAAATGATTAATAAGAGTAGAATGAAATTGTGATTGTATATTTTCCATTCCATTTTTCATTGGTAACTTAGAATTGTGAGCTGGAGGTACTTAAATACCTTGCATTGTCATAGCTTGATTAGGCATTTCATTGGCATATGTAACATGGCCTTTATTTTGGTCATAAGAAGGATAACATGGTTAATATTGAACAAATTTATTTTGATTTGGAAAAAGATATTCTAAATATTATGGGGCATTAGGATTGTAACTTTGGTATGGTATATCTTGAGTTATTTAACCCTATCCTTGAGCATTACCTTGAAAAGGAGTCCTAATTACTTGTCCAAACTGATTATAGGACTGGTAAGGCATGTGATTTTGATCTTATTATCTTTTGAAAGAATAAAATTCATTAGTGACACTTTGATGAAAACTCTTAAATTCATAAATATCATTTGTAGGAGAAATGGAAGACTTGTTTTGACCATTAGGCAAAGAAGCTAAGGTGGGAAATGCAATTTGACTAGGACACTACAAATCAGGGAACAATGGTATTGGTGATCTAGGAGCAACATTCCCTACTTGAAAAAGATAATTCTCAATATTAATAGCTATCTCATAGGCAACAAGTAGTGTATTCCCACCCATGGATTGGATCATGATGGATATATCACTATTCATTACTTTAAGGTATCACAAAAAGGCATAATTTGGAGTATCTCTCACAAGGGCTGGGATCCTATACCATATCTTTTGA
The DNA here is from genome assembly GCA_037957365.1 of Torreya grandis. NCBI lineage: Eukaryota > Viridiplantae > Streptophyta > Pinopsida > Cupressales > Taxaceae > Torreya > Torreya grandis. The sequence continues at coordinate 314,136 of JARHVA010008767.1, read as the reverse complement.
AATCTAGAGTTAAAATCTATCATGAACTCTTGAGGAGCCCTCTTGATAGTAGCAATTTATCAAATAGTGATAAATTATGACTCTCCTCTTCAAATCTCTTAGACAATAGATTTCCTAGTTCATCCCATGAAGAAATGTAATTTTCTAGTAGAGTTCCATACCAATCTAAAGCTTTCCCTTTGAAAGACAATGCCAATAACCTGATGGATATATTATCCTAGGTAATATTATGGATGTTTTATAATTTTTCCATGTTCCTAATATTTTCAATGGGAGTGATAGGACCTTCTCCACTAAAAGATTCAACACTTTTAAGGGCTTCTCTAGTAATTTGGTCATATTGGGCAAGATTCAAAGGGGATGATCTAGTGAAAGCTATAAAAGTAAGATTTATAGTCATACTGGAATGTATATTATATGTATAAGGGGTTTAACTAAGTAAAAAAATTGACTTCTTAAACTCCACCTCCCATGAATAAGGATGAGTATTCACAAATATGAACCTTTTAGTAGAATACAAAATCAATTATGCAAACTCAAAAGGTATACCTTTAGCAGAAGACCTAGTGCTTACATTTGGCATGGAAAAGAAGGATTGATAAAAAAATAAGTGTTTTAAACTTAGTGTAGTCAGTAGGTACTAGATGTAGATATTAAGTACCAATATGCTAAGACCAATACCAATCTTGGACAATCTTCTAGGAGTTAGAGTCCCACCAGACATGTTAAAAACTATTGTCACTTGGATTTTCACCCCTTAAGGATGTGTCTCATCTCTCCTCACCCAATTGGCACAATTGAAAAATCTCACTTGCTGTGGGTAATCAATTGGTGAGATGAATCTCTATAATGGCTAGTTCTCTTGATGCATTATTTGAAGTACTTTCTCACTCATCAACTTGGCATGAAAAGGGTTAAGAATAAAAGCTAAAAATATAAAATTATATTCACCAATATTGAATTTCCTCCTATTAATTTAACTTATTGTACATATAGAAAATAAAAAGTTCTTTCACACATAACTCACAACTCAAGAGAGATTAATACATCAATATTTAATATACTAGGTTCAAGAGGTATATTGATGCCTAAGAGGGTAAATAATTATAATTTGGAATAATATATTAATAAAAAACTTCTAAAAAACTTATAAATTAAAAGAGAATACAAACAAATACCTTTACTAATTAATCTTCTGCCCACTTGGTGAACAATCAAGGATAACATTCTAGAAAAGATCATCTTCTACTAGACAAGACCAACAACATTGTAACAAGACTCAATTATATAGAATGTAAATAGGTAAGTTAACTTTTTTATTTATTAAAGATAAATTAAAATAAAAAATTGGCTAGGGTTTCACTATCAACCAATAGATACTGCTCAAAAGAACTAAAAGAGTAGCTACTTATAGCATTTGGAAGAGGGGTGAGACAAGGGAAGTCCAAAGGTAACTTGAAAACCTATAAAGATAATAAAATAAGTTTAATATACATGATAAGGATATTTAAAATAAACCATTCAATGTCAATAATTAAAATTATCCTTAAAAGGCATGAAACACTTGGAAAATGGCATTAGATTTCTTGTATTGGCTCAAAAAACTACCTTCATCATCCACAAGTATTTGAACATCCCAAAAATAACTATGGAAAGGTTTGATGATTGAAATTAGAGTGAAATATTTTATACATGCCTCTCCATGCATTATTTATAGTAATGGTCACTTAGAAACTTCTATAAATGAGCCATCACTGCCTGCAGTCAAGGAAAAATATTTTTTCAGTCACCCACTACATTTGGCCTCTAATTGGGATTATATTTTCCATGAAAATATATTGGATGGAGTGTATGACACTTTTAAATATTTTTTGTGGCCTTAGACTACTCAAGTTCACATTAAAAGGATATTCACTTGAAATATTCACACTTCTCACCATCATGTTCACTATGCCAGTTTTGATTGGCTAATATAAGAGCTATTGTTTTAACACTTCATATTTTTTTCAAAGAATTAATTTTACATAGCGATTTATAATAAGTCTTTTTATTACATCCAAAATTTATTTCATCTCTTGAATATTCCTAGAACCTTCACAATGTAAAACAATGTTAAAAATATCTTTTCTTGTACTCCATCCCTACTATTATATATAGTCCAATAGTATAGGGAAGATAATAAGAGAGTCTTATAAAATTTACAATAAATTTCAAGGAAAAAATATTTCATTATATCAGCTATCCAACTTCATTTCATTTATCAGGATTTGACTAAGGGTTTGCAATGGTTTTTGGCAGTTTGTACACTCAAGATTTATTCATAAAACCCTGACATTGAAGTTTCAAAAAAATATCATTATATCATATTTAAAGACCCCTTTTAACCCGTATAAATTTTCTTAACCTCCAAAAAAAACCTCTTGAAATATGTGAACGTTTGAAATCACCTTATCGAGCTTGTTTTCAGATTGCTCACATGTTTTGACTATCTATGAGATAAAATTATCTTTTCTAGTGGATTATATACATAAAACAAGATTATAAATGTCTGAATTCATTACATTTACATTTTTAAACCATATAGAACACTCACTATGAGCTAGAATGGAATTTGGACTCCCAATTAGCTCTAGGTCACTTCAAGGCCTAATAGGCTTAGTATCCACCCTACTAGTTTTCACTATTTCAAATGATATTTCATGGTTGGGATGGTGTATTAAGATTTTTAATACCTCATTAAATATTAAAAATTCATCAGATAGCTTTCCAATCACTCCTTTTCATTTCTTCCTTTCATTCACCAACTAGGCCTAATTAGAGTTTGTCGAGATCAACTGTGTACAGCAGTGTTTTGATAATTTCAAGAGGTATGATATTGATTTAGTGTTTAATATAGCCTATTAACCTTATATTTACCTCAAAATATGTTCCTTGAGGTTCCAAATTATTTATATCAATTTGGTTACCTTCTTTCACTTCATTTGCTTGTCTTGCAAAAACCTTGATTTTCTTGACCAATTAACCTCTGAGACAAAATAGTGAGATATATCCCTCAATTTAATGTAAAAATGAATGTTTTAATAGTTTTATTAATTTAAAATTATATTTTTACCAAATTTATAAGTTATATTCATCCATTTAGGCACCTAACCAACTCACTTTGTCCAAAAAAGTCCTCCAAAAGACTTGTTTTCTTGCATTTTTCACTTCCACCAAAGAATTACCTCTCAAGGATAAATAAAATATGATTAGTTTTATTAAACATGTTTTAAAACTTGAATTAATGATAAAAAAAAGTTTTAAATTCATCCAAATCCACTCTTATCCTTTAGATTCTTCATCCTTACCCATTGAGCAAAGAATCCCTTAGTGAAACTGTACGAACTGTCATTCTTGGGCTAGTATGAAGAGTAGATGTTAAAATTTAAAGGAGTATTATAGATTTTGGAAAATATATATTAAAATATATTTAACCATTTAATTTTGTTTATCAAACCTCATTTATACTCCTAATCATTTTTATCTCTTTACCTTCATTAAGACTGCATAGTCAACTATATATGGATACATGGCCTTAAGATGTCTATGTAATCTTATATTACATAGTTAAAATCTCATGGAATTCATATTAATATTAAATTAGGAGTTGATAGTTTCATTTCATCATTTAAAATTTAATTTGACCCTTCATATTCACTTTGAGTTCACCGAACGGATCTCTCCCTCTCCTGACTGTGATACCCTGCTCTTTTATTCTTGTAGTCATATTTTTAATTAATTGGACTTTGGTCATGATGTTTGAAAACACTAATTTAATATTTAAATCCACGTATCATCTGATAATACTTGTATTTACACTATATTCCTTGAAACACCACCTTGATACCAATACCAACCTATTATCTAACTACTCATCTACATGTGTTTATTTTCATGTAGAGGGACACCTATAGGTGTCGATGAAGCATGCAATACCATATATCAACATCATACCAATGAAATTTATGGTATTTTTTATAACATTAAATCAATATGACCTTTATAACATGAGAGTGTGTCTTTTTTTTTCTTTATGATGTCAAAGGTCATTCAAAAGTCAAAACCTATAGATATGAATGCAAGATTTTAGTGATTTTAAACGCATCTTTGAGGCCTTCAAATTCTATCGTCTACTAACTTTATAACCTCAATATTTGGAATAACAATTTCCCATTCTATAGGATATAAGGTTTACATATTTGTATGTTTCAAAAGTCACTGCAACCATGTTATATGATATTCACAACATGCCCCTAAACCTCTATTTTAACCTTTTTGGGAAAGTTTCCATGAACTTAGTCATCTTATGCTTAAGGCTAGATACACCTTCACTTATCCATTTTATGTTTTGAATATATATGATTTATTATTTATCACATTATAGTATTTTAAAAAATACCTTACCATGCTCCAAATTCCCCATTCAAATACATTCATAGCTATGAAGTACCACCTGTAGGTGGGCATTTGCATACACAGGCAGTGAGCTAAAAATGTAGGGTAGCATATAAGATGGATAAGATTATGATCACTTATTTGTTTTCACCAAATGTATCAATACATTCATGTTAATTTTAAAGTACTGAAACACCTATCCAACTTTCCACCTCTCAGCATGACATCATCACGGAGGTTGTTGTAGGTGTCTATGGTTTGTATGCAGACAATGAGCATGGAATGGATTTATATATATATATATATATATATATATATATATATATATATATATATATATATATATATATATATATATATATTGTATGCAGTGAGCATGGAATGGATATATATATATATATATATATATATATATATATATATATATATATAAATGGTCCCTTGAACCACTAAAACTAATTTTAAATCCTTTAAATTCATTATTTTCATCAAGGAGATCTTAATACAAGCTCCATAACATCTAATCCAACATGAAAACCTATATCAAACATCTAGAACAGATCATATAGGTATAATTAGTGATTTCTTGGTATAATGAATGACTTTATAACAAGTCATGAACTTCCAAAAAAATAAAATTTAAATATACTTATATCTTAATGACTTTAATAAGTTAATATATACTCACTAAAACTCCATGGCTATGCTAAACAACCTTTCTAAATATGACTGCAATTGAAAGTGACTAAGGAGTTGGCTTATGAGGATAACAAGACTAAATGTTTACTAAATAATGGCATGATGAAATAAAACATATAATTAGGTGATAATATGTATTTTAAACCTATGTAACACCATATTCTATTCACATGAGAATTCTGTAGAAGACCAACATCTTACAATAATGAAGAACCTAACTGAAGCTTCACAATGGTGACACCTTCCTACAACATGAGATAAATTTCTCATCAAAAAACCATGAAACATGAAAAAAATTATAAATATAATCTGAAATGAGATCCAAAATACTCTAGATATGATCACCAATTGGATTGTATAGATCTATCCAAAATAGATTAAGACCTATAGGGTACATGAAATAATGAGTAGAAAAACATAGTAAACTTGTTAGAGATGGTTCATAGAGCATGGTTAAAAAAAATTATAAATTTTAATATTAAATAGGAAATATCTAATTGTAATACTATCTCCCAAAATAATTTAACTTGAAACCTCTTCAACTATTTCTACCAAGCACAAACCTACTAACCACTTATGTGTGTCTAGAAAAGTAAAGAAGGAGTAGAACAATTTTAGATTTAAAATGAAACCTAAAAATAATTTAAAATATTAAATTGAACTGGAAGAATATTAATAGACATTCCATGACCTTATCCCATGTGTCAACCTGCCTTATGGGCCGTACAATTGCTAAACTCCCCTTTTTAGTTCATTACCTGATCTTCAGTTAGATAACCTACAAGTTTTAGATGAGAAAGAAATTCATAATAAGGAATATGAATCATTGGATGTTTTAAAGGAAATAAATACACTTGGGGACCTTGAAAACCATGCCAGTTGCATTTTTGACCCTTAAAAGCCTTCAAAATGACCAAAAATGATAAATAAACTTATTAGACTATGACTAAGGCTAAAAAGGAATTAAATAACATAAAATTGACTATAACATACCATATAAAAAAGTGTTATACCCATAAAACATATAAAAAACCATGTTTTTTTATCAATAAGGGTCTAAATTTGACTTGAAGTCAAATTTGGTAAACATAACCTACTTAAGAAAATTTAATGTTTGTTGTAGCTAGACATTTTTAGGCTAAGAACATGTCTAGATACTATTATTGATGGCTAAGTTTTCTTATTTAAACTCATTTGAGTTAATTTTAATGTTATGGGTTTAATCCCTTGGCTTATTTATTTTATACTCAAATAATCCTTGGGATGAGTGTTGTGGTACTATTATGACTGTATTGTTCCTTTGTCCTTATTGATAGGCTTTTTGTAAATCCTTACTAATGGATTTATACACACACACACACACACACACACACACACACACACACCATTTCCCTCAATGAAGCACCTAGTTGCCTAAACCCTCCACCAAGATGATAGTTGTGGTGGTAATGATCATTATTGCTTGGGCTCATAAGAAACGTTTTTAGGGGTGTCCTCCTTCTAGTGTTCATCCAATTCATTGTTGCACTTGGATTGCATATGGTGGTAGTTTTTCATCCATAACTATTGACATATGTTGTTGGACAGTTGAATTTTATTTGATTACTCATTTTATATTGTAGTACCTTATGTTATTTATAATATTGTTGTGATGGAAAAATAAAATTATTGGTTATGTTGTAGATATTGGAGATAGTCTTAATGGTAGTTATATGATGTAGATATATTTAATCATCTTTAAATAATCCTTGGAATGAATTTCTATTGGACTCTAATTTCCATATGAGTATTAGTTTAATTAATATGTATTATGTGATAATCGATACGTATATGTTGTTATATGTATATGGGTAAAGGATATGCTTGATGATTTAAGTAGGTATATAGTATAAAATTTTATTATTAGAGTAATTGAAACTAAATTTATATAACCCTGAATTAGATAAAATTAATATGGTGTTATCATATGATGTGCCTAAAATATCGTAAGAATGTAAATCTCCTTGATAGAACTATGCATGTTTTTACATAAATTTAATAATGAGAATTTATTGGTGACATTCTCATAGCATATAGTGTCTATTTATTATGTGGACTTATCATTGGTTATTACATAAGCATTGATGGTAGCTAATTGAAATGAGAGATATTCCTATTTGGAACATGATATATTATGAGATAGATTTGGGCTTAATTCAGTAACCATAAATAAGGATGCATCCTATTATGCATTTATATGCACACTCTTGGAGGTTATTTTCATTATGATATTCTATGAGTGTGTTATTTCATATTTATAAACTTAGTTGAAGCCAACGATTGTTCTTGACTTATGAAATCCATTTTTCCTTAAGGATTTAAGACATCCATTAAATTTTAGTCTTGATAATAAACACATGGATTCAACATGAATGTGTTTTCAGCTGAAAATTAAGTTATTACAATAAATCATGCAATTAAAATCTTTGTGATTATAACAATATGCTCCCATTACTATATTATAGCAATCAATGCTTACCATTCATAATGCCATTTCAAGTGAGCTTATTTCCATTTATTAAGAAATGAAGCTAGATTAATGAATTTTGTATATGGACCTACATTTTATATTATGGATTTTACCATCAATGGTGTCAGATTGATTTATATATATGAAATGTTTTCTTAAAATTTTATTAATTCAATTATCTTAATGCAATTGTTATTTACTGAAATTTTGCTAAATTGTCATCAATGCTTATGTGAGGTTAGATAGTCATTGGTTACACTAGTTATATACATGCTTAAAATTAAAGCTTATCCTTGTCATTGCTTCACACTATACCTTATGTTGTGAATTGTATTTACCCCATGTGATTGGGAAAATAACCTGGAACAAGGATGAGAAATATTAAGTTATGTAAACCTCTAAGCTAATACATAATAATATGATTAATTAATCCACCTTGGTAAAGAGTTTATACAACATAATCTCCCTTAATAATACACAAGCTATGTCTGAGACTAATTAAGTGATGAAATTTTACATGGTCATTGCATGCTACCGAGGTGGTGTCAACAACTATGTTTTTATAATAAAATAACATGTTAAGTAAATTATAATTAAGTAACAATTAGGTGTGAGACCCTTTTGGATGGCTCATGGGATGGTGATATTTCAAAATTATGAGTGATCTTATAGCATGAAGAGTAATTTATTTCCCAATGCTAGATGTATGTTTGTTGAGTAGGTTGCTCATGGGTGTGATGTCATCGACCTTGAGTTTATTATTTTTTAATTCATCTAAATTAATGAGAACAATGTTTTTTTGGATGGAGTTATATCTTGTGTGAATGGCCTTCACCTATTAATGGAATGAAGGCATACTATTTTTTGAAGGGACTTGGAGCATGGTATGGTGATCCAATGGGAGTCAACACACGAATTGACCATTATTTAGGTAGATCATAGAGGTCTATTATAACAAAATAACCAATCCATGTTGGCCTTAGCAATAGGTTAGATTTTACCACTTTATGATCTCATGATGTGCCGAGATTTGCCTAAGTAAGTTAGTGAGGTAGACCTTTATACTCGATCATTTGGATATTGTGCTTAAGTCTTATTCATCTACCTTATCCTATTTGTCTATCTAGTGATTCACTAACGAGACATGGTTAGATTCACCTAAGGATATTATGGTTGTTTATAGAATTATCCTTGGGATGATAGTTGTGAGTTGTTTGCACTTCCACTTAGTTGTTGAGATACATTGCATTGTATAAATTTATGCACTAAGACTTTTTATGGTCCATAGCATACTTTGATAGATAACCTCAAAAAAAATATGGGGTTGTTTCATGTCATAGAATGAGTTTTTAATTTATGAATATAAATAAGTACTAACCAAGTTAAATTTTGAAAACTATCTCCTAAATAGTAAATGCTAGAGATTAGAGATGGGAAGATGTTGAATAGTCACAATTTTGTTTAATTACAAAAATAAATTGAAGTTATAAGAGTATTAATGTTAAAATATAAAAAGTAACATTTAGAAAATTCTTAAATCATAAATAACATGCATGCACTATATCATGTGTGGAATATAATGCATGTGTTATAGTGTGTACATATTTAGGCTTGATAAGTACGAAGACTAAATACATACATGCAAACTAATTATGTGTATGCCTTTCATGTTTTCTCTTCTTATAAACATGATTTTTAATCTTTTCGACATTCCATATCTGGGATCTTATATATTATTGAAGTAAAATATAATGCTTAGGAAAAATTATTTTTGGATCACTTTTATAATATTTTATTAAATACATTTGAGTTATAAAATTTATGTTTATTAACATCTATGTTATCTTACATGGATCTAAAAAAACTATAAGGGATAGGTAGCACATGTTAGTAACTAACTTAACACATAGATCCCCATATTAAACTCCTATCTATTTAAGTTTTGTTAATTTTAGGAGGACATAAGCTAAAGAACATGAAAATAGGGTACAAGGTGAAAGATTAAAAGTAGACAATCAACGTCATTGATTTTTTTTTATTAACAACCATGAACAAAGATCATTTGTATCATCCCAATAGTTTACTAAGAATGTTTGTACAATCCTACCATCATATTATGATTAATCTGAGATTTATTGATAACCAAACATACAATTATAAAATGAAGCTACCAAGTTTAGATTACATCAAATTTATTAAATATATCTAAACAAATAAGAGCCTTCTATATACTTTCAATGTTTGTTTTAAAGTTGTCTAAACATTGATTGCTTATTTTTTGGTAATGGTAATAATAGTTAATTTGTGGCAGAAGTATTTATATTCATGCATCATACTGATGAATATTTATCAAGTATAACTAAACATACTAAGAGCCTTTTATGCTTTCAATTTTTTACTCTAAGTTGTTTAAACATTGTTTATTTTGTGTTACATATTAATGATAGGTAAGTTGAAGTAGAAATATTTATATATCATGAAGTTCAAAAATAAAATATCATTTTATTTTTATTTTGTAAATAATTAAGAAAATAATATATTTATATATGTGTATATGTTTTTATATATATTCAATTTTATAACTTCGTGTGTGCACCCGAGTGTTGGTATCTCATTTTAAAACGTTGAAGGCCATGACTCTTCAGAACACAACGTCAGGATAACATAACGTAAAGAGTGAAGTTAAAGATAAGCGTCCCATCAAATTTTGAAGGTTTACCGACCTATATCAATCAATATAATGTGAAGCGACGATATGTCAAAAGAATTCTCAGTGGATTTTCCCATGGCCATGTTGTAGCATTGTAATCAATGCCAGTCCTTTTCAGTATTTTATGTTATGGGATCTAAGAGGCAGATGGTAAGTTAGTGTTAACGACCCAAAGCAGAACGAATCGAGAACAAAATCTGCCATGCATGTTTTCATGAATCTGGGTTTACAGTTCGAAGATCCATATTAAAATGCTTTCAAAAAGTATATAAAGAACAACTGATTCTTTCTACTGCCTCAATGTTTTGATATGTCTGCATTATAAAATAAAAAATGCTGAATATTATTTAAAAAATGTTAATATATACATGCGCATGCATTATTCATTTTTTTAATCTTCACTAACTTTCCTAATACTGCAATTGACATTATCATTAACTGATTATTATAGTATATATTAAAGGTCAAGCTACATAAGATAAGCATCAGCACTTATATTTTAAACAATGCAGATGCATTGTAAATATGATATTTAATTCAATGGTGAGAATTGAGAACAAAAAAAGTTTTGCCGGTGAATAATTTTAAAGGACAAGACTCATGATATGGTTACAACTCCAGCAATTACGGCACGGCGTCAGTAAAGAGACGAGTGAATCTAGAAATGGCAAGTGGAAGCCGAAAGACCAACAACAATAACGCGTTGTTTGAATCTCCGACGAACGTTTAGAGCCAATTGATGAATGGAACCACTTACATATTGAGTGATACCAAAAACAATCCATTATGTTGTTTCTTATAAAAGATGAGCAATGCATTACGTTTTTGATAGAAAATAATAACGGAGAAGGGCTCTTACCCTAAGGTATAAAAGGCTCTCGTTGGGAGATGAAATCAAGAAATGTAATAGAAGTCTCTAAGACAATAAAAGGATATAGACAAAAAGTTAAAGGTAACAAGCTAGTTATAAAAGAGAAGACCAAAGTATTAAAGTTTAGAAGTTATACATCGAGAGCATACTAGGATTGCAAGAACAAATCACCATAATGAAATGATTCTTAAGAAGTAGGCAAACACCATTGCTAAAATCTTTGATCACCAATCACGAGAGTGTCTTTCAAGCACTAAACTTAGAATATTCAACAATGAAAGAAACCAAGATAGAAACCATAGATTCTCCAATCCACTAAAAATGAAAATGATTGAAGAAAGCAAAATAGGGACAAAGCCCTGAGACAACAAAAAACAATCCAATATCCTGATCACCATTTCCCTCGATTAAAACTTGAACAAACGATGAGATTTCAATGAGTCAAGGGTTCTTTTATTAATTCTCTACATTCTTACCGGGGAGGGTTCCCTTCGTAGTGTCAATCTTGATTAGGAGGAAGGTGAAAGGGCTTTGAAATTAGCCCAAAAATCTATAAGATAGTGTATCTATCAGTATTTGTGGGAGAAAGAAATCTCCCAAAAAAAAGAATTACATGGAGGATATACATAATGATTAAATTGAGTTGTGACTGGACATAACATGTTGATTTAACAACATTGATAATCAATAGAGCATCAACTTTCACAAAAAAAATATCTAAAATTTTAATGAATAGCATTTCTCACACCTATGACAAGAGCTAGAGATTTAGCTAAATTATTTGAAAACCATGGAATGTTGAAGGTAGAATAATATAACACTTATCCTAGATTATCTATGAATATTCCTCCACTGTTAGAACCACTGCCAAAATTAATCTTGACATAGTTGTCCCTTGGAGGCTTCCAAGAGTTCAATAAACTTTTGTTGATTTGTGGAGGGAGGTCGAAGTCATTTTTGAATAAATTCCATATCAAAAGAATATGATGATCTTTTCCAATGATTTTATTGTTAAGAGGCATTACTTTATCCTTATAAACCTCTTGAAGCCTCAATTTTAAGACTGAGAATTTATTCAGAGAGGGATATGTTCTTTAAAATTGTTTCTTTCTTTCTTTTAAAAATATCTAAAAGATCAAATATGTAACCATAGCCTAAATATTGTTAGCTTATTGTCCTCCTCTTTCTATCCATTTAATGAAAAGTTCCCAAATAGAACGGATGACTACCAGAATTTTGCTCATTTTTTCTAAATAACCAAGACATGATTCTCTAGGAAAAAGGGAATCAAGCATGATGTAATTTGGGGTTTAAAAAAAAATTATTTAGCTATGATGCATGAAGAAGGTGCCATAAAACTTCTCCTTCAGAGCTTGTTCCATAAAAGAGTTTTCTTCTTACTAATAAACCACATATTTACATTAGCTTTAGGAAGTCCCTCAAGGGTAAAAATGGTTTCCACATGCCACAAAGGTATACTAATATGATATATTAACTTATTTTATCCTTGTTTCATAAAAAATATTTTAGAAGGATATTAAGTCTATTTTAATCCATCAATGTCCTTTGAGACAATGGTATGGAAATAATTCAATGAGAAGTTGAAATAAATAAGAATATTAAGGGAATGGTTGGCTATAGAAAGATTTGGATTTTTACATATTCTCCTAGTGTCCTATAAGATAGGGTCCCCCAAGGTTTGAAAATTACTTTTCTGAAATGGTCAAGCATGGATAATTGTAGATATGACCCATAAAGAATAGACATCCTTCCAGAAGTTAACAAATATAACATTTTTAGTATTCCGAGAGAGAGAGAGAGAGAGAGAGAGAGAGAGAGAGAGAGAGAGAGAGAGAGAGAGAGAGAGAGAGAGAGAGAGAGAGAGAGAGAGAGAGAGAGAGAGAGAGAGAGAGAGAGAGAGAGAGAGAGAGAGAGAGAGAGAGAGGTCTTCATATTTACTAAGGAATGTCTTAATGTGTGATCCATACATCCAATGCTCTATATACAAAATATGAAAGGATCATCTATGTTATCAAGATACCTTCTACGAAGTGAGATGTTCCAATTGTTATATTTGTCTTATAAAATTCTCCATAGAAGTCTCACTCCCAGGTCCTTTTCATCTTGAATAAATTTATTATTCTAGTTCCACCTTTTGATTTAGGCAAGTACACCATTTCCCATTTCATTAAATCCATTTTCATAGCCTCTAAATTATTGTTCTAAATTATATCTGGCATAATGCTTATTAATCTATATTTGACATTAACTGGGGCTTTTGAGACTAATATCATAAATACTAGAATTGCTTGGGAAACATCTTGAATTAACTAAGTTTTTGTTACCCAATAAATTTATTTTCCTTTCCATGAAATAAGTTTATTCTAAAACATTGTGTTCATATTGTTCCAAAAGTGTTTATTTAAATGCCCATCAAAGAGGAGGATTCCCAAGTGTTTGTTGGGAAGAGAGAAAAAATAGAAACCAAAAATTTGCTTAATATTTTTTTCTCTATGAATAAAAATGTAGAGGAAAAAAATTATATTTCACAAGGTTCATCATCCTCTATAATTTTTTATAACATTCTAGTTCATTGAAATCATGTTTAGTTTCTCATAATTGTATCAAGCATACACTAACCATGAAAAAATTTAACATTCTTATCAATGTGTTATGTTGTTTTGCTTTCTTTAAAATTAAAGGTAATATGATGAAGACTAATTTCACTCACAAAATGTCATGTTTTTTATGGGGTAACTTGAAAATGTAAATCTACATGATAGATAATATGAACATCATCTTGTTCATTCATTATGTTGGTTAATTTATTATATTTTTATTACTATCTTTATGTACTGAAGTAAAATATTTTATGATATTCCTCAACTTTTATCAACTTAAGATTGTCGATTGACTTACATCAATTTAATTACTTATTACCATGAATTTGAAAGTTTGAAACTTCACCTATAAACATATAAAACGATTAAGAAAAGGAAATTTTAATTAAGATTCAACAATATACATATATTTCAACTTATCAATTTAAACATTACTGAAAAACTTATCAATTACAATATATTTTATTAAAATAAACACACACACACACACACGCGTGCACATGCATGCACGCACGCACACACACACACACACACACACACACACACACACACACACACACACACACACACACACACACACACACACACACACCACACACACACACACACACACACACACACACACACACGTACACGCACACACACGCGCGCACACGCACGCACGCACGCACACGCGCACTGCGCGCGCGCGCGCGCGCACACACACACACACACACACACACACACACACACACACACACACACACACACACACACACACACACACACACACACACACACACACACACACACACACACACACACACACACACACACACACACACACACACACATCTTATGTTTTTAAATCTACATAAACTATAAAAAATTATAATCCATTATATTGTAACCATAGAACCATATACAACTATAAAACAAATAAAAAAGGATATAGCCTTATGATTTTTAATCTTGATGGGAACACCACTAAATTAATTATTTTTTTAAATGACTAAAGAGGATGGAAATATTTTTAGTTAAAAAAAATAGATTCAAAAATTTGAAATTGAGCCACAAAATGTATATACATACCTGATTTAACTTGAAATAAAATATACAATGTACTAACTTATAACCCTTTAACTCTTTATGGACCACTAAAAATTTTATCGAGACATATATGGTGTCAAACCAAGAAAAAGGATATATATTGTCAATTTTCAAGGTTAAAGGTAACAATCATCATATTAAATGTCATTTTAATGTATTTTTAAATTTGTGTATGTAAGAAAAGGACAAACTAAAGCATGGTGTAGATGTTCTCTACTTAAAAAGTAATTACATCTACTATGTACAACTATTTTGAATATATAAAAATAATAAAGATGTTGCTAGAAGACCAAACCAATAAAGATAAAATAAGCCTCTAAGAGGACAAAATGAGATGGGAAAAAACATATAGAGTCAACCAATCATAATGATATCAAGCCAGTTACAAGAGAAGACCAAAGAACTAATGTTTAAAAGATTCACTTCCTAGGACAATTCAAGGAATGCTAAAAATAATTCCATAGTGGAAATTTCAGCAATGATAATATATACAAGTTTATTTAATGTCTTAGCATTCCATTTTTAATATATAAAATGAAATTTAAATTTAAATTTGGAACACAATAATGAATAAAAATGGTGGTTTGTCAATCATGCTACCATATCTAGTATTCACAAATAAATAATTCATAGTTTCTCATGTTTATAAATTTATTAATAAGTTCTCATATTTAAACTCTTTTCATTGATCAAGGAAGCATATAAATGACATCTGGATACTATTAACACCTTGTTTTAGCCTAATTTATCTCAATCATATTTTGATTTTGGAAAAATATAAAAACTATGTAGACATGTAAGGCCACTTTTGAGTTGAGAGGCTTTATAACTAATTCTATAAATAACTTATATAAAATATGAGTTATACAAACCATGTATCATCATATAGTATAGTTTAATATTTTATAATGCTTGAGAAATCATAGAAAACAAATTAATATAGATATCAGAAAATATTTTCATATAAATATAAAAAGTAAGACATGCATACTCATGATAGATAGAGAAAAGATGATCAAACCATATGCCCAAAAATATAATTTTTTTAATGGAATGAAACTATTCCTAAATGTAAAATTCATATTTTCAAGATTTAAATAGTAATAAAATCTAGGAGATAAGTGAGGATATAATATCCCCAATGGAAAATAAAGATAGCAAAAAAGAGTATTCCCAAATTATGCAATGTTCCCCTAGGAGGGTTAGAAAAATAAATTAAGGAAACACATAAAATTTTAGTACATCCCAATATATGAATGGTAGATACATTGTAAATGCATGCACAAATAAAAATTTACCACAAATAGTATCTCAAATAGTACATATAATTATCCACACCCAAGGAATAACAAACAATCACACAAGGACATATACATGACTAGAAAATAAATTCACTACATGAAAAAATATCATCATTATAAGATCTTATATGGACAATTAATACAAAGGATATGGATAAAAAAACATAAAATCATGCACATCAATATACATGAAAGAAAGAAAAAAATCATTTCCACCTAATAGAACACATAATAAAACCATATAATACACATATGTAACCATATATTTAACCTTGTAGCATTCAATATGTAGGTAATATCCATACATGTATAATCAATATAAGTAACTTTGTATGATAAATATAAGTAAATAAAGATATCATGATGGAGTTCAACTTAGAAATATTCCCCATAAAAAAGGCATACCACTAATGTGACAATCCCCCCTAGGGTATGGACATGAAATTATCATCATAATATTTGAGATCCCACCATCATATATAACATGCATATACTATATGATGACCAATCTAAGAATACAATAAAAAGTACATGTGTAAATACATATGCAATCCTCCCTCACCTTGACTTAGGCCCATGGTTAAGTATTATTTAAGCTCGGAAATGTTAATATAATTTGGATCATAATTGTTTTTCATATAGCCTTTACTATTGCGTATTTAATCATGGGATAAAATATGTGTGTTTTATTAGTAATAAATAATCAATCCATTATTAATTTTTATTTCTATCTATTGATGTTCATACTTTATTGTCATGCAATTGTTGTATGTTCAAGAAAAATGGGTTTATGAATTGATTCCGAACGTTTTTTATAGTAAGGGTTTGCATATATTCCATTAGGTTTTCATCTGATTCAAGCTAACATAAATGGTAACTTCAACAATGGTCATTCACAAGAAATTACAGATTCTATAAGTACTAATGTGGCCACCTTATATATATTTCATTTATATGGTAAATTAGATTTGTAGACACTTTTCACCATAGGATATAGTGGTAGGAATAAAAATGGATAGATTATAATAATTGTTGATATAATAATCATCCAAAAATAATGAAAGTCTAAATCATGTCTAATAAATTCAAAGGCTTTATTGTAATTTAGGTATAAAAATGGAAAAAGTGGAAAGATATAGCCATGAGTCACATAGTGGAAGACACGATGAAATTTCATCCTAAGAAAGAGAATTTTTTTAGGAAAGAGAGAACACAAAAAAGATAGTGGTTACAGAAGAATTAAAATTATTGTATATATGTTGATCCATGCAAATAGATCATATGGTTTGTGTAGTGTTTAAAAAATTTCTAATCTCAAGATTCAAAGAATATTTTACATTGGTTGTTTGTTTTGATCTTATTAATATCTATGGTGGAGTAATGGCCAAGCTATTCGACTATTTCACAAAATGATAATGTAAGTGGTTATTGGTAACAACCATGGTCCTAATGTTTTTTGAATAATACAAAGTGATTTTAACTAAGTATAATGAATAATGATCAGAACCTAAAGTTTAAGAATCTAATATAGCATGAATATTTAAAATGAAAAATTAAACTACAATGATTTGATAAAAAATGAGAAAATAGGTAGGGTAGGGAAGAAAGAAGGATTCTTTTGTTCTTCAATCCAAACATCTTGACAAAGCTTTAATTTCATGAAAGACATGCATCTTCAAACTAGCATGTGACATGAAATTACCAAAAGTAAAAATCCTATCATACTAGGTAGATGTATAAGGATATTTGAAACATGAAAATTAAAAATCAGATTCACTTTAAAGATTTACTCAAACAAGAAAATTGCATTTTCACATCTTCAAGAAAATCAAGGATATTGAAATGAGTGTAAAAAATTTAAATCAACCTATCATAGGTTCAAATTAACAACTTTGCATTAATATATGCACACCTAAAATTCATAAAAGCAATTCAAATCTAAACATAAAACCAAAAACATGAGGAAGTAACCATGATAAAAAATAAACAAACAAATAGTGGACAATATTTGCATAATTCCCTTGCTTTTATTACTTTCTCCAAAATTTACACAACATTTTGCTCTCAAAACTTCCTCCATTTTTACAAATGAGAATACCCTATTTTATAGGCAACCTATGAGGTATGTCAATTAGTTATTATCAAATGAAAATTAGACAAGTGTCAAGGACATGTTTACTTTTATAATTATTCTAGAACCAATGACACTTTTCAAATATGACTAACCTACAAGCCATATGTGTTACAAAATGCACATGTTTTTACAAAATAGCATATTATTTTCAAAGGATTTACATGATCTTTGACATAAAATAATATTCTAAGTCAAATAAATTGACCTTGGAATTCCCTTGCATTTATAGCCTTCCTTTTTTCCTCCAAAATATTCATATCTTTGTCATATTATTCATCAATCAATTTGAGACTGATGATTGGCTCCATGAATAGATCCTCTATTTGTCCTAAAAAATCTTTGAATTTATGCTCTAAACCTCATAAATATTTTCATTTTATGATAAAATCATGTCCAAGATACATTTCTTGTTAGCCCCTATAGTGACCTTACTTCTATCCTTGACCTATTTGATGAAATCAATGGCCCTTTAATGGAATTTTCCATCACTTATTAGGCCTATAGGACTAAGGATGGTTGGATCCTTCATCATACCTCCTAATATTTGTATCATTTTTCCCACCAATTTTTTTAAGTCAATTGAGAGACCTTTCATGTCTTTTTACCACTTATTTATTTCCTCTATTTTCTCTATCAAGATTATCATGGCCATATTCAAGTGATATAGGATGACGATTTTGAATTCAAAAATCTAGTCTTCCATTAGTATCTTGATCAGTTCCTTTAATTTCTTGTCTGAGGATTACCATTGGTTAACTTGGTTTATGGCCATAGCATTCTATTTTCTCAACATGTCCAATTTGGACCTTATTGCTTTCAAAGAATTGAGTGTATCATAGATAGTTGATTCAAAATTATTAACAATATCTACCGATACTGATAGAATCGATTGCTCTTCCAAATTCTTCTTTTTTTATTATAACCCTTTGATTAAATATTATAACATCTTTGCCTATGATTATGCTATATTTATAACATCTTTTTAAATATATGGTCCTCCCTTGGTCTCTCTATGTTAGGTGAACCAAAGGCTCAACATTTTTATGAACCACTTACTGAACTTCTTCAATAACAACTATATCAATCACTCTTTTTAGGCTTAAAGTAATTAGATCATATCTAACCCTAACTAAATATTGGGCCACATATTTTATTGGATCTATTTCTTAGATTTTAGTTGATGGGCTTTGAGTAGTAAGCATCCCTTCTTCTTCATCTTGCAATGCTAGGATCTAAGCCTCAACTCCTACTGCATAGGGATGTTTTTAGTATTTACTAGAGCTCATGGATGATAAGAATTAGTGTATCTTCTCCATTATTGGCTCATATATGAACCATTCAGGTATAATTGGTCCATATATCTTAAAAAGTTGGTATGATGGCCACTTTAGGTTTCTTTACCTTTGAGATAATTACAATTTCAGCCTTCATCTTGAGAGGATCAATGACTATCAATCCAATTACTTCTCTTTTCCCTATTCTTGTTTAGATTCTAACACTTTCTCCTCTATATCTGAGTCTAATTCATATGTCATAGATAACCCTCTCAATGCATCCTCTATATATTCCTCATGGATCTAAAGTTACCATGTGAAACTTGTGTTGAGGAAACTCTTTGTCTATTATTTCATAAGTTGTAGGGATTGAGGGGATTGGCGAAATTTATCTCTAGTCTCCTTTTTATTTATCCTATGATCTGTTTGGATATCTACTAGTGGAAGCCTAGAAGAGCCAACATGTACCAAATGATATTACTTAAGATCTAGATGTCATTTTTATTCCATCTATTAGTCTCTTCGAAATCTATATTTAGGTTTTATATTATGCTCTTTTAGTTTTCTTATCAACTTCATAGTATGTGGATGCCTTGATATACACAAATTTAAGTGAACTAGGTTTATATTCATATGACCCATCTAGGATATCATTTTCTCTTTTACTCTACCATAGTAATATCATTGTCTATGATCAACTATTTGTATATTGAAGGAAAGTATATGTTTTCAAGCAACTTCAATATGGTCCCATTATTTGAAAATAGTTCTACCAATTGTCATAGTATAATAATGTAGAATTCCCTCTAGCCTAGTATTGTAAATCCCATCTATTCTATTGAATATTCGATATGCATCTTCTTATTATGCCAACTTGTCAAGAACATGTACTAGAATTTTGACGGGTGTATTTTGAGTTCCTCTATTCTTATAACAGTGTAATCAAGATATAGCCATATGTATCCCATTGCCTTAATGTATTTCTTGATTAAAGGACTTACCCTTATCAAGGGAATACCATTGATGTCTTGGCTCAAATAAGGTTATACATAGTTACAAAAGAATTGTATATGGTCCCTATACTTATAAATACATAATTTTAAATAATATTGGCACATAGTTTGGGTACTATTAGGTGACCACTCTCTTTGGTTGGGTATTTTGGTATGGCACACAGGGCATATAACAAGTAGGACATCATGAATAATTCAATCATATTCTTTTTTTAAATCCCATAGATTTATCTATTTAGGGAAATACTAATGATTTCACCTAGAGGAGGTACTACCATTTCCCCTATAATTAAATATACCACAGGTACCCATATAGGTTCTAAATGTAATGTATGTGCAAAATAACTTATTCAATATGGTCATGACCATTCTAAATCCTAGTCTGAATTAGTTTATTAGGATTTTCTTATTAGGATCTACAATAACCTTGCCACAAACTTATAACCACTTTATTAGGATATCCATCATGGTATGTTTCTGGACTCATGTATTAATAGAGTTTAGGTTTATTTCAAGACTAGTTAACTTATAATATGATTCAATGGAAATAACAAATATGTATGCTATTTTCCTTAAACTAGGTTTATGAATCAACATACCCTTGTCAATTTTAGCATTATTAATAATGGGACTCAACACATTAATACAATGTAGTACTTCTAGTTTGGTAGCATCATAATGGAGTTTAGTCATTTGAATTACCACTATTTCATCAGAGTATCTTCACTAGAATTAGTATCTTCACTAGAGTTAAATCCTTAGTCAAAATTTCCTAATTCTAAATAGTTTATAACAATTTTGTGTAATTATTGTCTCTAGTATTTAACGAAGAAGTGATAAATTTTGTGTATTTAAATACTTGGCCCTTTGAATTTAATGATACGTATAATTTAAACTCTTTGTTTGAAGTAACTCCATATGTTTTCATTGCTATGACTCTGATAAAATTATCTACTTAGGAATGATAATTTAATTTTCTAAGGTATCTATTTGAACTCCTTGAATAATTTTTATCACCAAGCTCTCTCTCTTTTGGCTCAAAATAGTGAATACAGGAATAATTTAAGGATTTTTGTATGTTTAATGGTTTTTGGAGGTTTTACTGATATTTAATGGTGATAACCACATTTAAATTATGTTATTTTGTGACTTATATCATATTTGGATGTTTTATTCATACCTTTTCATGCCCGTGTCCATAAAATATTTTGATCTAACTTGTCCAACTATGTGGCATCCCCTTACCATGTTATTTATTCAATGCTAAAACATGATCATTATTTCCTTAGTCACATGTCCTCATATCATTCCCCATGAAAATATTATCAAATTCACTTCATCCATCTCCATCTTTACTTTTTAATGTGTACCATTGATATTCATTTGCATAATCAAACATGCATTATTTATCCCTTTGGCAGTCTCTTGGCCTTGACTTTCAACATGGCCATCAATATTTGATCTAGGATTTCAATATTATGAAAATTATAAGCTCATCATGCCTTATATGTAATTTTCCATTAGTTTCCATCTAGTTAATATACTTATGTCATATGGTGGCCTTGCATGCAATATGGACTTATTAACTCCTTGGCTCTATTAACATCATCGATATCTATTTGATCAATTGAATGCATGCCATTAATATTTGATATGTATGATTAAACATGTATAATTTATCTTCATCTCATTTACCATGAGTATAACACTTGGGACCAACATGTTCAATCTAAGGATCTTTGGCATATTGACGTTGTGATCACCATTAGATCCCCATCCATAATATTGAATGTGCACAATAAATCTTTGGTATTGACTTATTGATCCCAATATTCAACACATATTATCGATCAAAATTTTTACTTTAGAATATGCACCATCTATCTTTGATATGTGGAATTTTAACTTATTGACTTTGGGTAATCATCTACGTGTTGTTGTTCTTTGACTCGATCAAGCAAGGTTTTGACACTTGGTAGTCTCAAATTCAATTCATAACTTTGAACAATAAAATTAAAGAATAATTTCTCAAGATGCATAAAGATATATCATATATTTTAGACGTATTTTTTAATGAATTAATAAATTTGATCAAAACTTAAGTTAAAATTAAACTATCACTATGTTGGAATAAAATTAACCATCAAAAATATGAATCCATATTAATAATAAGTTAGGATAAATTAATTTATAATAAGGTTTTGAACATAATCTAAACTTATATTCAATTATAAAATTAAATACCAAATGTTAAATAATGATCCAAATGAGACCATATCAATTAATAGACTAAGGGTCAAATAAAAATTGAAGCATAGATTCATTAACATTTGTTCATTTTAATGGAGATCCATTGATCCTACAAGATGAAAACATATGATTCAAATGTTAGAAACATTAGATAAGGTCAAATAAATCCTAAGTGTTAACATGCCAATGAAAGCCACAACAAAAAATGATATTCAATCATGCACTTCTATCAAATTGAATGCATAATTTATATCACAATTTACAAAATTTGAACAAGGTTCCTCATTTTCTAGAAATGGGTGTATGTTGACATAAAAAATGGTGACTTCTAGAGGAAACATTGTAAAAGTTTAGAATTCAGATACTCTTGGTTCAAAATAGTAACCAGACTAATCATTGTAGATGATCAAGTATCATTATTAATATTAATTCATAAGTGAAACAAGTCTTCAACATGCATAATTAAGTTTAAATATCAAAACTCAGTCATTTTATGTGTGTGTTTTGATTAATTTACTTATTTCCATGTGAATTTAGATAACAAATTTTAGATTTCATGACCTTAATCATTAACATAGACTTGTAGCATATTTAGATATTCATTATGAATCATACTTTATAAAAAGGATAAGGCATGGGAATTTCTCTACTGTCAGTCAAGAATATATATCCTTGAAAGAGATACCTTTGGTTCCATTCTAGTCCTTGATCCAATACCAGCGAGGCATTTGTAGCCCTAGTGGAGGTTACCAGAATAACCTTTGTTTATATTTTTTTCATATTTTCAATAAGGTTTTTATTTTTTGTATTTTTTAACTATATTTATCTTTCCATCAAAGGTTGGGAACTAAAATTAGATAGGTATTTATGATTTATGTTAAATGTTTGATTTTTAGACAATCATCCTTGGCCATAGATTTCATTCTAGGCAATAATGTTCTTTAAGTGCTAACATGACTTTGTTCTAATAATTCAAACTTTCACTCAAACACTTGTAATCCTTATTAGAATTAGACATAGAGAAAAATAAGGTTAAATATTTTTAAAGAATAATAATCTAAATATTAATCTTCACCAGTATCTCAAAAACATAATATTAAGCTAAAAATTTCCAAAATCCATGATCAACCAATGTTTAAGAGTCATATCCACATTCTTAGTTTATGAAGTTATTTTGAGCATTTGGATGGATTTAGAGCTTGACGACCTATCTTGGAGAAGAATTAATTGGAAGGTAGAAAACAAAGTAAGGAAAAAGACACACAATAAGCAAACAAACATTTTCAAACACTATTTATAAACAAGGAACAAGAATGAAACTAATATAAACCTACCTTCTAACTAAACTTATAGATTAGTCCATAAAGACTTGAGCTGGAACAATAGAGAAGTAGTGTTTAAGATACTACCCATTAGTTAGCAAAATGAACTCTAAACCTTGTAAGACTTATAGCTTAAAGGTGTTTCTCCAAATTTTTTATTACTTTGGTAAGGACCAATCGACAAAGGAGTAAATTTCCCATGTTTCGCTTTTAGATCAGATATTTTGTCTCATAATAGAACTAGGTCTCCCTTTTTGAATACCTTGATCTTTGACCATTTGTCAAACCATATTTTAATAGTGGTTTGATTTATTCTAAAATTAGAAAATACATCTTCTCTATAATCCTCTATTTGGATGATATCAAGCAACTTAGAATTGTCATATTCTTGATCTTCTTCATATACTCCTATATAAACTTGTATGTTGGCATTTTGAGAGTAATTAGAAAGATTGGTTCTTGTTCATCTACCAATATAAATGGTGATGTTTTTAGATCTTATTTTACTCTGGTTCTATCTACTCAAATAGCATAATTATAAAGTTATGCCATGTTCTTGGTTGTTGAGATACAAACTTGTTAATAGCTTTCATCAAATTCTTATTTGTAGACCCTAAAACTCCATTACCTTGAGGATAATGATTAGATGAAAACTTAAGAGATATTTTATTATCATAGTCCTACTCATTCATCTCTATAGATACAAATTTTGATCTATTATCATAGACCAATGATATTGGTATATTAAACCTAGTGGAAATGTTCTTTTTTAATAACTTGATAACATCTTCAGTCCTACACTATTTTTTTTCATTGCCACCATCCATATTGTAAAATAATATATGGTAGTAAGAACATATTTTTGTCCATATAAATAATTATTATTGATTACCCCTACAAAGTTTAAACCCCATTTATAAAATGGTTTATCAATTAAAACTGGCCTCAAGGGCATAGTTGCATTAGGTTCCTTTATATTGAAGATTTAGCATTGATGACATTCCCTAACATGATTGTGAGCATCCTTGAAAATGTTTTACCAATAATATCCTAATCTTTTGATCTTGTTAGTTGTTTTCCTAGAGGGGTGTCTACTTCTAAGTTTCTCATGAAAGGAACTTAAGATTTATATTAATTCTTCTTTTGAAACACATCTCGAGTATACTCCTTCATAGTTATTCCTATAAAGTATCCCATTCTTAATCATGAAGTGAGTTGTTTTGAGCCTCAAAGATTTTCTCTATTGTCTACTTAGTCTTGTAGGATAATAACCATTGATCAAACAATAAATGACTATATCATACCAGTTATTTGGTTGAAACTGTTATGATCAATATGCATGATGTTCCATCTCAGATCAATGTTACTAATCAATTGAATTAATCCCTGACAACTCACTAATTTATCAATTTTCATTTCAAGATCATATTCTTGAGGTATGGAAATCCACTTACCTCTTATTTCTCTTAATTCACATTGACTAAGCATGAGTTTAGTGGCAGGGTTTGACAACATAGAATACACTTTATTCTTAAAGATATAATGTCTAAACATTTTGACTACCTTAACTAAAAAAAATGCTTGTTTATTACTTAGGGAATAGGTTAACAAAGTATTTTTTAAGTTAGTACACATAAATGCAATTATATTATCACATTTATCACGTTTTTGAGTTAATACAACTACTATAGTATGTTCAGAAGAAAAATAATAAAGATAAAAATATTTTGTAAAATCATGACTTATCAACATAGAGGCCTATTCTATTTCTTCCTTGATATCCTTGAAAGATTTCTTGGTTTATTCATTCCATTTGACCTTTGCATACTTATTTATCATGTTATTGAGTGGTTTCACAATCTCTATAAAACCATAAATGAATTTTATTACAAAATCGATCTTCCCAAAGAAAGACTTTAGTTCTTTTCTATTAATTGGGGTTTCTATTTTTGGTATAGCATTGACTCTATCTGTTTATATATAAATCCCATATTTAGTTATAAAATTCCATATAAATTTCCCTTTAGTTACACAAAATATGAGTTTATTAGGATTAAGGGAAATTACATAGCTTTGACAACATTCAAATACTTATTGTAAATGCATTAAGTGATCTTTCATGTTCGTAGAAAATACTATCAAATCATCCATGTATATAATGATACATTTACCTATGAGACCTTAAAATTCATGGTTCATATCTCTCTCAAATTTAGCTCCTACATGGATGAGTCCAAAACTAATCCTTTTATAAGCTATAGTACCCCATTTTTTTGTGAATGCAATCTTCATTCTATCTTTCTTGTTAACAACTACCTGATTATAACTTGAAAAACCATCTAGGAAAGACATCATGGTAGAATTATTAGCAATTTCAATCATCTAATCAAGGGATGGAAAATGATAATTATCCTTTTCAAAATATCTATTCAAGTTCCCAAAATCTATGTTTAATCTAATCTCTCCATGTTTCTTTCTAACTATTACTAAATTAGCTACTGACGTAGAATGTCTAATTGGAAAAAATATTTTTTCATCCAATAATTTGTTGACTTATTTATAAATCAAAGGTTACAAAATAGGATTAACATTTTCAGGCATAGAGGGATATGGGACCAATTTAATGTTAATCTCTCCTAGTTCGGAACATTGATTGGCATTATGTTACCTACCACTGAAGTTAGCTCACCAGTAGACTGGTTTCTTTCTCTAGGTATTGAAACAATATTGAAATCATAAAAATACTCAATCAAGTCGCATAATCTAAACTTGTATTTGTTTATATTATATAATTTCTATTGATACTTATTTCTAACCTGATTGACTACTAGTTCAAAGTGACCATATACTAGTAGTTATTTAACCTTGTGTTCAATAGAAAATTGTAATCATAAGATTAATGTTTCATACTCTATCAAATTATTGGTGTAAGGAAAATAAAGTTTGTAATAGGAATTATATTATTTCCTAATGGGATTGATTAAAACTATTCTTACCCTAAATCTAGATTTGCATCTAGTATCATCAACATATAATTTTAAAAGTACAAGCATATCATGAGAGTACTTATAATTACATACTTGAGGAGTGTCAACGGTGTCAACCCATAAATTGGAATTAACCACATTAACCCTTTCATTATCTTCATTATATTTAGAGCTCATATGCTTCGTCTTTGGTTCCCTTTCAATACAAATTTGATTAATAACTCCCCTCCATGGTAACCATATGTGAGATTAATTAGTTGACATGTATGCATTCAAAGGTTTGGTCCAATCTCTGCTACGAAACATGCCATAATCATTTGGAATGACCAAAACCTAAATATCAATAAATTGTTACACTCTTGATTCTGAAGAAAGATGCATACACACATTCAATAATTCACCAATTACTTTAACTCTATATTTGTCTAATTGAGTGAATACTCTATCAAACATAATAGGAGTTAACCTAAGATTTTCAAAAATACCTAATGGCATGATATTTTCATATGTACTTGAATACAATAAATAAATGTGTAATTTTTAATCAAAAAATCTAATTATTACTATAAAAGGTGGAACTTATTTTTTATTCTTATACATAACTATATTTACATTTGTAGGTTTTTGTGATTTACTAAGTTTTTTATATAAAGATTTTAGCAACAATTCTCTCAGTTTAGTTATCTAAGTCAATTCATTTAATGTGATATTAGCTTTAATTTTATTCATATCCTCTACTATGTTGTACTCACTCTTAGTATAAGAACTAGTTAAATTAGTATTATTTCTAAAGTTACTTCCCTTTGGATTTGTAGATTAAATTCTGCTTTGGGATGAAGAAGAGTATCAATGTTGTTTGGTGGATTAGAACATGACATTGGTTGCTTTTGTTATTTGTTCCTCAATGGATAAGTATACATTAGATACTATTGAAAAACATGAATCTTATTCAGAGTATCTTCAAGTTCATTGTCATATTGAAATAAAAAATCAAATGTTTCCAATATAAGAGTTTCTTTAGGTGTCTCTGAAGAGCTAGATGTCCATGTATCATTGTTTTTTGTTATACGTAACTTCAAATGTATCCAATTAATTTTGAGAATATTCAAAATTTTAAAAAAATTATACATAATCTAATTCACGATGTTTGGAATTCTTATAAACCTTACAATAATCAGCTAAAACTACATCACAAATGTTTATTTTATGAATATTCTTAGTTGTAGATGACTCACTATTATTATTTTTGTTGGTATTGTTAAACCTATTTGTGGGTTTGTTAAACTTCTGATTAGAATAGTTTCTATTGGAGTCCTCCCTAGTGTTTCCTACTTATCTTTGTAATAGAAGAAAATCAATACTCGGTATTTAAAAAAAAATCAATATAAAGTCATTTTTCATTCTTAGGTGCCTTAGAATTATGGACTTCAGTAGTACTACTAGATATTAGAACCATATCTTGTTGAATTTTTGTGTGAGATCCACTTGTAGAGTTGTTTAACAATCCTAGGTTTTGACTAGGATGAACATGACTCAAATTCAATTGGTTTAAAACTAGAGTTTGACTCAAAGTAGGTATGTTATGATTAGTATTTGGTATGACATTCAATGTAGGAAAATTAGGATTAACATTAGGAATACCATATGCTAATTGACCTTTGTGTTTCATTTAATCATTAATTGTCATAACTTTAGCATAGAACAAAGCTAATGTTTCTATGACCCTAACTTATATTTTTAGAAATACAAAAGTCATTGGATTTAAATCATCCTTATAAACATTTAAAATTAAAGCTTTAATAGGCCTATAGGGATCTATAGTTTTTCTAAACATTTTTTTTAAGTCTAGAACTAAAATCTCTAATGGTTTCATTGGAATCTCTCTTCATAATAGTGAATTGTTGATATAAAACACAAGGATTGATGATCTTTCCAAACTAATCAATGAAATAATTGTTGAAACCATTATAATTGACAATATAATTTTTAAGAAGATTAAGAAACCAATCATATGTTACATATTTAAAGGTAAAAGGAAACAATATGAAAGTAACATCTTCATAAACAACATTTAACAATATTAAGGCAACCTTAAAAGACTTGATGTGTTCTTCAACAGTGAAAACACCTCTAGGACTAGATGAAGGTAAATATTTCACTATATTTCTTAGTAAGTTATGTACCTAACTAGGCAAATTGAAATAATATCCATATAATCAAGACATACCTTGATGAGGATTTAATATAACCACAAAAATAGGTAAATTATGTTGAGATTTATAAATTATATGCTTACCTTTATCCACTCTTGCTTTATTATGAATTTCTAATGAAATAAGAGGTAGTCATGTCTTAGACCTTGACCTAAATCTTACTCATGGTAATTTCAGCTTGGAAAATTAAAATCTTGTTCAAAATATGATGTAGAAACCCTCTCTTTGTAAAGACAAATGATCTTCAATTCAAACATTAAAAATAACAGTTCAATTATTACAAATAATTAGATTTGAACATTTATATTTGTAAGTTAAAGCAAACTTTGCACAAATTCTTACAAATCTTTCAAAGAATGACTGTCTTTAATTATATTTGCTTAAAGATATATTCAAACTTGTGAATGTTAGTGATCTTTAAACAAAATTACTATCACTAACCTCAAACATGTCAAATTCATAAAGCTTAAGCAACCTTTGTAACAATTTCACATAAATCTTCAAAGAATAACTACCTTTGGCTAAATAAGCCTAAAGATTGGTCTGAAACCATAAATATCAATGATATTTATAAATATAATATAATAAAGACACCAATCTATAAAAGATCAATTGAACTTTGAATAAAATTCACTAAAATTGGCTAAGAATATTTTAGATTCACAAAACATTAGCTCAGTGCCTTCCTTCTAGGACCAATTCAAATTGCATTTTGATGCTTGTAAACGTATCATAGGGTTTGTATACTATTTAAAAACCTTCTCATTTCAAGATTAAAATAATATTTTGCATGATTTTCTATTTGTGATCTTCCTGAGATATGTGGTGGAGTTGCAGCCAAGCTATTCGAGCTATGTCACAAAATGATAATGTAAGTGGTTGTTGGGAGCAACCATGGTCCTAATATTTTATGAAGAATCTAAAATTTTTTTAACTAATTTTAATGAACAATGATCAGTTACCTAAAGTTTATAAATCTAATATAGCATGAATTTTTACAATGAAAAAGTAAATTACAATGATTTGATCACAAAATGAGAAAATATGTAGGTAGGGCAGAGAAAAGGTTGTTTTTATTCTTCAGTCCATAGATCTTGACAAAGTTTTAATTTCATCAAAGACATGCATCTTAAAACTAAAATATGGCATGAAATTACCAAATGTACAGATCCTGTCATATACCAAGAAAATGTATAAGCATATTTGAAATATGCAAATTAGAAATCAGATTGACTTTAAAATTTTACTCAAACAAAAAAATTGCATTTACACATATTCAATAAAAACAAGGATATCAAAATGAATCTAGCAAATTTTAGTCAACCTAGCATAATTCAAATTAACAAATGTGCATTAATTCACTCACATATAGAATTCATAAAATTAATTCAAATCTAAACATCAAACTAGAAACTTGAGGAAGGAGCAATGATATCAAACAAATAAATAAATATGAGACAATCTTTACAGAATTCTCTTGTATTACTTTCTCTAAATTTTACAAAAAAAAAGTTGGTCTCAAAACTTCCTCCTTTTTAACAAATGAAAATACCCTCTTTTATAGTCAACCTATGAGGTATGTCGATCAGTTCTTATCAAATGAAAATTAGACAAATGTCAAGGATAAGTATTCTTTTACAAATATTATATAATCAATGAAACTTTTCAAATATGAGCAACTTACAAGCCATGTATGTTACAAATTACACATGATTTTACAAAATAACATATTATTTTCAAATGATTTACATGTTCTTTGACATAAAATAATATTCTATGTCAACTCAATTGATGTTGATATGCCCCTATAGTTTTAGCCTTCTACTTTTGCTCCAAAATACTCATGGTTTTATCGTACTATTCATCAATGAATTTGAGATTGATGATTGGCTCCATGAACAAATATTTTGTTTGTCCTACCAAATATTTGAAGACTTCTTAACTTCTGACCATGGCTTTCCTTGATGCTCCCATCCTCTCCAATATTTTCATTTACTAATAAAATCATGTCCAATATACATTTCTTTTCAGCCTCTATAGTGCCCTAACTTCTATCCTTGACCTGTTTGATGAACTCAGTGGCCCTCTACTAGAATTTTCCATCACTTATTAGTCTTATAAGACTAAGGATGATTGGATTCTTGATCAAACCTCCTAATATTTGTATCATTTTTTTCTCCATTTATTTGAAGTCTTTTGAGAGACCTTTCATTCCTTTTGACCACTTATTCATGTCCTTGATTTTCTCTATCAATATTATCATATCCATATTCTAGTGTTATAGGTTGACTATTTTGAAATCATAAATCTGGTCTTCCATTACTATCTTGGTCAATTCCATTAATTTATTATCTAAAGCTTGAAAATAGTAAACTTGGTTCAAATCCATGGCATTATG
Organism: Torreya grandis; assembly: GCA_037957365.1. NCBI lineage: Eukaryota > Viridiplantae > Streptophyta > Pinopsida > Cupressales > Taxaceae > Torreya > Torreya grandis. The sequence continues at coordinate 282,311 of JARHVA010008767.1, read as the reverse complement.
TTTAATCACCATGTTTAGTTTGGAACTTATTGATTTCAAAGAGCTAAATTTATCTAGATAGTTGATTCAAAATTATTTAAAATATCTACTGATATTGATAGAATGGATTTCTCTTCTAGATTCTTTTTATCTTATTTTAACCCTTTGATTTCATCTTGTAACCTCTCTACCTAGGATTGTACTAGCTGAATGGCATCTTCTTCAAATATATGATCCTTCCCTAGTCTTTTCTCCCTCTTCTATGTTAGGTGAACCAAAGGCTGAACCTTTTGATGAACCACCTCCTGACCTTCCTCAATAATAACTATCTTAATTACTCTTTGTAGGCCTATAGTAATTGGATCATGTCTAACACCAATTGAATATTAGACCACATCTTTAATTGGAATTTATGGTTATATGTCATTTGATAGATTTGGATTAGAAAACCTCTGTTTTATTCATCTTATAATTCTAGGATCTAAGGCTTCAAATCTTGCTACATAGGGTTGTCTATGGTCTTTACTATAGCTAATGAATGATAAGCAGTAGGTAGCTTCTCCATTCTTGGTTCATATATAAACCATTTGGGTATAGCTAGTCCATATATTAGGTTATCCTCGCAAAACAAGTTGATATCCTCAAAAGGTGGTGTGATGGCCACTTTATCTTTCTTTGCCTTTGAGACAATTATAGTCTCAACCTTCCTCTTAGGAGGATCAATGACTATCATGTCCAATGACTTTTATTTTTCCTTTTCCTATTTATATTCCTCAACCTTTTTCTCTACATTTAAATCTGATTCATATGTCATGGATATCATTCTCAATTCATCCTCCATAGATTCCCGAACGTCTAAATCAATGATGTGAACCTCATGTTGAGGAAATTATTGCTCTGTTATTTCATAAGTTTTGTGGACTAAAGAGCTTGAAGCAATTTTTCCTAGTCTCCTTTATTCTATCCTATGATCTATTTGGATATCTTCTAGTAGAATCCTATAATATCCAAAATCTACCAAATGATATTCCCTATGACCTACCTGTTGTTTGCCTTCTATATTTTGGTCTCTTTACCATGTAGATTCATGTTTTATATTATGATCTTTCAATCTTCTATAAACTTCATAGTAAGTGGCTACCTTGGTATACACAAACTCAAATACACTAGGTTCATGCTCATATGGCACATCTAAGATAACTTTTCTATTTAAGTGATCTTTTACTCTACCATAGGGATTCCATTATCTATGATCATCTATCTATAGATTGAAGTAAATCTAGTGTTTTGAAGTATCTTCAAAGTGGTATCATTGCTTGAAAATGATTCATCCATTTATCATAGGAAAACTATGTATAGTTCCCTTTCTCTTATTATTCAAACTCCCATCTATTCCGTTGAACAATTTATATGCAACTTCTTATTTTTCCAACTTTTTAGGCACATATACTGGTAGTTTGAGGGGGGAACTTTGAGTTCCCTCTATTCTTATAATAATACAACTATGATATATCCATATGTCTCTCATTGTCTTAATGGATTTATTAATAAAATGACTTACCCTCATCATAGGAATACCATTTATGGTTCAAATCAAAATAGGGTATACATAATAATAAATGAATTGGATATAGTCCCTATAATTTTAAATATTTAATTTTGAATAATATTGGGATGAAGTTTGGGTACCATTGCCATGACTAATCTCTTTGGTTTGTGATTTTGGTGGTAGCACTTAGGGCATATAACAATTAAGACATCATGAGGAATGTAGTCCTCTTCTTTGTTTTAATTCCACAAATATATTTATTTATGGAAATGCTAATGATTTCACCTAGAGGAGGTATTACTATTTCCTCTATAATGAAATATACCATAAGTACCCATATAGTTTCTACATGTGCTATATGTGAAAATACATATAACTTGTTCAACATGATCATGACCATTCTATCTCCCAATTTGAATTGGCTTATAATTATTTTCTTTTTAGGATATACAATAACATTGTCACCAACTTCTAACCATTTTGATAGGATATCTATAATGATATGTTTCTGGGCCCATGCATTAATGGAGGCTAGGTCTATTTGGGGCTTAGGTTATTTGTAATATGATTCAAAGACAACATCAGATATTAATGATATTTTATTTATACTAGGTTCATGAATTAGTATACCTTTATCAATTTTAACATCCTTAAAAATAGGACTCAAGACATCAATACAATGTAGTACCTATGGATTGGTAGTAGCATAATAGATTCTAGTCATATGAATTGAAAGTATCTCATCATAGAGTATTTTCACTGGAATTAACTTTTCCTCTTGCTTAGTCAAAATTCCCTGATTCTTAATAGTCTAGAACAAGCTCGTGTAATTATTTTCTCTATTTTTAATTGAAGAATCCATGAATTCTGTCTTTGAATACTCATCCTGCTATGTTTGATGATAGGAAGAATTTGAATACTTACTTTGAAGTATCTCCATATGTTGTGATTGATAGGACTCTGATCAAATTATCTACTTGGGAATGATAATTCGATTTTCTTAGGTATCTGGTTGAGCTCCTTAAATATTTTTGATCACCAAGCTCTCTCTTCTGGTTCAAAATAGTGAATGTAAGAATAATTGAGGGATTTTTTTACATCCAAGGGTTTTCATAGGTTTTACTAAGTTTTAATAGTGATAATCACATTTAATGTATGTATTTTGGTGACATAGATCATATCTAGATCTCATATTTATACCTTCACATGATTGGGTCAACAAAATCTTCTAATCTAACTTGTTCACCAAAGTGGCATCCCCTTGCCATGATTTTTATTCAATTTTAAAACATGAGCATTGTCACCTTGGACATGTGTCCTCATCTTTTACCCCTTGGAAATTTGATCAAATTCAATCCACTGATCTCCATTTTTACTATTGAACATGCACCATTGATATTAATTTGCATGATCAAGCACATGCTATTTATCCCTTCAAGAGTCTCCTAGCCTTGAATTTCAATGTGATCATTGATATTTGATTTGTACTTTTAAGATTGTGACACTTAGTAACTGTGTGGTCATTCTACGTACTTTATCATCAGCATTCATCCAATTAACATGCTTATGTCATGTGTTGGACTTACACTCAATCTAGGCTTATTGATTCCTTGATTTCATTCACACCATCAATCACTATCTTTTTATTTGAATATGTGTCATTGATATTTTATTTTTATGATTAAATTCATACCATTAATCTAAATTTAATTCACCATGAGTGTGATACTTTGCACATTATGCGTAATCTCAATCTTTGATATATTGACTCCATGTTCATTGTTAGATCTTCATCTATAAGAGTGAATGTACACCATCGATCTTTGATCTTGACTTATTAACCCTAATTTTCAATTTGAATCATCGGTAAAAATTTTAACATTAGGATACACACCATCGATCTTTAATCCAATCAAGTGAGGTTTTGACACTTGGCAGTCCCATTATTTATTAGTAATTGTGAACAATAAAATTGAATAATAATTTCTTGAGATTCATAAATACTTAGCATAAATTTTATATGAATTAATAAACTCAATAAAAAAAAGGCTAAAACTAAATTAAGGCTATGTTGGAATAAAGTGACCAATTGAAAATATGAATCCATATTAATAAGAACTAAGGTTTTGAGAATCATTTGAACTTAGCTTCAATTAATGAATTAAATATCAAATGTTAACATAATGATCTAAACGGGACCATATTAATTAATACACTAAGGATCAAATTAACATTGAAGCATAAATCCATGAAAATTTGTTCATTTTAATGAAGTTCTATTGATCTTACAAGATGGAAACATATGAGTCAAATGTTAACAACATTAGATAGGATAAAATAAAGCTTAAGTGATAACATGCCAATGAATGCTAAAAAAAACTTGATATTTAATAATGCACTCTAATCAAGTTGAATACCTAATTTATAACATAATTTTAAAAATTTGAACAAGGGTCCTCATTTTTTAGAAATAGGGGTATGTTGACCTCAAAAGGATAATGGAAATAAAACTCAACCAATGTTACCACCACTCAATCTACAATAAGTAAAGGAAAACATGTTGGAAGGTGACCACAAGGAGATTACATATTACAAAATATATAATAAATAATGTGAATTCAAAAATAATGACATGTGGCCCATAATCTTACATGAAATTAAGGGGTAAAAAAGAAATAAAATGATACAAGTAACTATAAGTTAGAAAAATTTGGGTGATCATTGTAATCAGTTATGAATTTATGAAGGAAAAATATATGTGGTTCCAAAAATAAATGGATGGAAGGAATCCCTTTAAAAATAGATAAAGTATATTAATAACTTATCCTATTAATGAAGGGGTTATGGCTATGGGGTTTGTTTATATTGTGATCAACATGTGACTATTGCTTAGTTATTCAAAGTGTGAAATGACTAGAGTACCTAACGGTGCTGAGATTACTCTTTACCTTAATTTTTTCAAATTAAGTTGTGAAATAATGCAATATTATATTATTATGGTGTCACATAGTAAGGACAAAAATGATTGGGTAGCAACACATCTATTGCCCAATTAAAGAAGGCATTAATATATAGATTTTATTATAATTAGTAAGCTAAGACACTAAAAACAAAAATTGAATGACATAGAAAATGGCTAAACATATATTTAATGGTAACATAGTATTGAATGTGAATATCCTAATAAATTATATATTAGGATAGTTAAGTGGGCCTTTATGACTTAAAAGTGGGTTGATGGACTGAATAGTGAGAGGATTCTTTAGTTTCACCTTATGAGCAT